>JAINUG010000097.1:3077500-3632973 GCA_029706075.1 Aldrovandia affinis | reverse complement strand
TGAAATAAATGTGACCAGTTCTGTTAAAAACAGGTTTTTAGCTATTTAGATCTCAGATGTGCTAAACTGTTTTCACACCGTTACATAACCAAGACCTTGATGAACAAACGCACATTGGCAAAACAATTCGTCACTATAGTTTAGTGTGTGCTTTCACAACTTTTGTGACAGCAGAAAAATTTACTATTTTTAACTTGTGTGTTTGTAGATCTATTTACAAGCTGCATATGATACTGACCAAACTATTGATGGCATACAAATGTAGCTGTGATTGTCCTTCAAATAAAAATATCAAACACTTTGGAGTAAGTGTGTGTTAAATTGATGAAATTGAGATAAATATCAGACCATGCCAAAATCAAAAAACATCTAAAAGCTTAGCACGGACCTCAGAGGGTTAACGTAGGAGAGGCAGTAATGGGCGACACACCTGGTATGCAACCTTATTTTGTATTTAAAGAATATTTGTACCTTACGTAAACCCGTTAGCCTGTTTTCATAATTACTACCCACCAATGATAGACATGGCCATAATACTAGACAGGCCTCAAGCTGTCGTTTTATCTTACCTCGACCTAGAACCAATGCACTAAAGAAAACAGTTTTATACAGAGCTGTAGTATATTGGAATAGACTCCCCCAATATCTAATAATTATTGGAAATAAATCCAGTTTCAAAAAGAAGCTGAAAGAAGTTGTCATCCGTAAAGAAATTAGGTTTAGCCTAGTTTGACTCCTTGCCTCTGGCTATGATGCAGATAGTTTCTGTATCAGCTCTTTGTTTTTGTTTTAGCTCTTTGTTTTTGTTTTCTCACGTAGATCTGGTGGTTATAGCAAATACAGCTCTCAAATGAGCTGCTACTTGTATTTTTAATTTTAATGATGTCATTTCTTTTTCTTTTTTTAAATTAAAATTTCCTTGGTTTTAATAAGTGAATGCTGTTCACTAAGTATTTTCTTGATTGATATTGTATAATTTTATGTTTTGAGTGTCTGTCTTTTATGTGGACCCCAGGAAGAATAGTCTTCACTATGGTGATGACTAATGGGGATCCGTAAACAATAAAACAATAAAAAACAACAACACAACGCCATCCAGTTTTCAGTTGAGAATTGAAAGTAATGAGTTACATTTGATCATACAGGTACAGTGCCTTGCAAAAAGGCATTTAAACCCTGAACCAGTTGTCACGTTTTACTGGACTATGAATGATACATTGACCTTCATTTCCATGATATCTTAATTCAAAATACTGGCAATCAAAATTAATTATTTTAACATGCTATTAGAGTGTCAGAAAATATTTTTAAGGAAAATAAAAAACTGAAATGTGCTCCTTGCATAAGTATTCATACCCCACACATTAATGTTACACTTACATTTGGGAGGAGGGGGGTGGCGGGGCGCTTCTGACTACAGTAGCACCATACATACTCCTGTGTAGGTTTCTACTAGGGGTGTGTTGGTACACCGGTATGACGGTATACCATGATATTAAAATATGAAATAGTACTATCATAAACTTAACGCAATACCGTGATAGTAAATCATATGGCAAAAGCAATTTTCATGCAGGAATTTTTTTAAAAACCGTTACCCTACTAAAATGTCTAAATAACCGATATTAAATAATATAATACTGGACCTGACCTGGGGTGTCTGCAAATCTAATTTAATCCCACCGTCTCTTTGGCTGTTCTTGCATTTTGTTTGTTTCGAATGCGCATGTGCAGACAGCTCCCTCACATTTCTCAAGGGTAGGTAGCTGTTATTAGGTACCACATATTGAACAGGTACTAAACATCTGCAAAGAGAACTATGCATAACTGGAACCTTGGCAAATGGAAAACCCAGGTTCCCGTTTTGTAGTGCCAAAAAAGTACCAAAAGTTGTGGTTCTCATTTTTTGTGCAATGGAAAAGGGCTCTAGCTAGCTAGCTACACGGCATAAACCTCCGTTTGCGGTCCATTATAAAACCTGCAATGTCCGATGCTAATTCCGATGCCAAGGCGGTCTGTAATGATGAATTATATCCCCCCAAAAAGCGAACTTGTTCATCAATGTGGATTCAGAAAAAAAGATGGTGTTGTTGTTGAGAACGGATCTCCCATCAGTAGAGAATGTGGGAAACGTAATGGCTAAATATAGTAGGGGAGAGCAGGGTAAGTTGTCACACGGGTAAGTTGTCACACTGTACATACCTCCGACCACAGGGACGCTATCTCAAAAATGAAATAGCTACTTTGTTGCAACTAGGGCCAGATTAAAATTCATTTTCACAGGTGGTCAAAGGCCTCTTTAATTACAAGTGAGCACAAGTTGTGTGTTTGTCTCCTTCAAAAGTAAGTAAATGGCGTCGTACATTTTATGTAATAAAACTGTGTTAGGTATAAATGTCCTAAATTATATTTGTGTACCGAATAAAGGAAACAATAAGGTGTTTCTTGATATGTTAGCTGCAGTACTATGTTGAACTAGCCGTGAGATTTAACAAACATTTGCCCACATGCCGATTTGGGGCAAGTTGTCTCAATGGCTTTGAGGCAAGTTGTCACATGAGGCTAATTTAAATTTGTTTTTGAAGGAAATAAGCATTGAGGGAAGGAAGAAAGGAACGAACAAACGAAGGAACAAAATAAAGTGAGATGATGGTGAGAAATTATAAAAGAAAGACAGAGAATGGCAGCACCGCACCTGATATAATGTTGAAGGCAGTCAGACAGGTTTCAAGTTTCAAGTTTCAAGTTTTTATTGATCACGTACACATGCGTACATGGCAGTGAGGTTTGTTGTTCCCATGGATCTCTCTTCACAACACAACACAACAGTACACAATAGAATACAGTAATAAATTGTAAAAAAACAAAAACAAATTGTAAGATAGTAAAATATAATATATACAATATACAAATAATATAATATAATATAATATATAATATAATAATAATAATATAATATATATAATATAATAAGTAAGATAGATGGATGGCAGTATAAAGTGATGAGTGCTAAAGTGATAAGTGACACAGTGATACAGTGGGGTGTGAGGAGGTAGGAGGGGGAGGGGACAGTTCAGTTCAGTTGTTGGTGGGGCTGGGCAGTGGTTAGGGGTCTCAGCTCAGCATACGGATAGCTTGGGAGTAGAAGCTGTCCTTGAGGCGGTTGGTCTTCGCTGCTATGCTGACATAGCCAGGCTTCCTCTTGGACAGCTTCTTGATAAACAGGCCATGGCTAGGGTGACTGGGGTCGGCGATGATCTTGTTGGCCTTCGTCTTGCACCTCACCGTATACAGGTCTCTCAGGTTAGGCAGTGCACTGCCTGTGACCCGCTGGGCTGACCGCACCACCCTCTGCAGCCTCTGCCGGTCATGTTCGGTGCAGTTGCCGTACCAGGCGGTGATGCAGCCGGTCAGGACACTTTCCGTGGTGCACCTGTAGAAGTTCCTGAGGATTGGTGGGGGCAGGCCAAACTTCCTCAGCCGTCTGAGGTGGAAAAGACGCTGCTGGGATTTCTTCACCAGCGTGTCCACGTGCCGAGACCACTTCAGATCCTCTGAGATATGGACTCCGAGGAATCTGAAGCTGCTGACCCGTTCAACAGCGGCCCCGTTGATGGTAATGGGCACGTGCACACCCCTTTCCTGAAATCCAGGATCAGCTCCTTTGTTTTCTCAATGTTGAGCTCAAGGTTGTTCCCTTGGCACCACCTTGAGAGCGCCATCACCTCGTCTGCATAGGCCGCGGTGTCATCGTTGGTAATCAGGCCCAACACCGTTGTGTCATCTGCAAACTTATTGATAGCGTTGGAGCTGTGCTTGGCTGTGCAGTCGCTGGTGTAGATGGAGTATAGGAGCGGGCTGAGCACGCATCCTTGCGGGGCGCCCGTGTTGAGGGTCAGGTAAGATGAGGTGTAAGTGCCTGGGGTCTGCCTGTCAAAAAGTTCAGGATCCAGCTGCAGAGGTGAAGCTGGAGAACAAATCAATCAGAAGCACAGCAAATTATTTTAATATAAATTACCGTACTCTGGCTCGGTATTGTGAAAAGGTTACCAGCGAAGAAATTGTCAGTCAGGCAGCCATGCCAACAACAGTGGTTGGCCATAGAAAGCCACGGCAGGTATTTCCACCTGATTTGGAGATGCAGCTTGTTCATTATATTGCTAGGTCAGCTGACATTTATTTTGGTCTGTCGCCAAGTGAGATCAAAAGACTTGCCTACCAGTTTGCTGTGGCACACAAGCTGAAGTTCACACCAATGTGGGCTGAAACAGAAAAGGCCAGCTCGGAGTGGTTTACAGCCTTCTTAAAAAGGCACCCAATGCTGTCGATAAGAAAGCCTGAGGCAACTAGCCTTGCCAGAGCTAGTAGCTTCAACCGAGAAAATGTCAATGCCTTCTTCGACAATTTAGCAAATGTGCTGGACAGACATCGATTTGGACCAGGGGTCATATGGAATGTCGACGAAACTGGGGTGACCACGGTCCATAAACCTGACAAAGTAGTGGCCAGACGCGGATTCAAACAAGTAGGGTCGCTGACCTCCGCTGAAAGGGGGACACTTGTCACACTAGCCTGTGCTGTGTCAGCCACAGGAAATAGTATACCTCCATATTTCAAGGTGAGGCCCCTGCCCCTCCCCTCCCCCAGCCCCTGGGGACCTGAGAGCCTGGAGTACGGCTAGGCAGCAGAAGGACATCACAGAGAGTAAGAGAATCATAAAAACCACAAGTGCGTAATACAGGACAGAATTCTGCAGAAACACATAAGCTGAGCATCCCCCAAATGTTATCATCCAGACCAGAGCCAGCACCCCACCCTGTACCTCAGGGGCCTGTACCTGAGGAAGGTGAGGGGGTGGAGCACGGCCAGGTAACGCTCCACACAAATGCAGCACTGGAACAGGGACGGCCGAATTCGATGAGGCTGAAGGAGAACATCATTGGCTTTTCAAAAGCTACTCCGTAGCCAATGTGTCTAAGCAGACCTACAGGGATTTGCAGACAGTATGCCAGCTCTAACACAGCCAGGTTGAGGGTGAAGATTTCTGAAGCCAGCACACCTTCCGACCCTCTGACAATCAACCACAGAACCCAAACGTTTGTCGGCAAACTCATTAAGATGTCAAGCACAATGGTAATGCAGTATGTGAACAGCACCCAGGGGTTCTGGTATGGGCCGGTGGTTGCATTTACGGCATAGGGTGAAGTTGGCGGTTGCATTGTAGAGCTGTTCATCTGTTCACTGGGTGCAGGTCTGACACAAGATGCTCTGTGGGTCTCTGGGGAAATACAAGCGGACAGTTGCAGAAGAGCGCCTTGAAACATTATCTCTGTACATCCCTCCTGTTAAAATAAAAATAAACTTTCTTCTGCTAAAAGAGGAATCTCAGATCTGATTAACTGTGAAATCAATGTTTCCCTTCACAATATAATGTACTACGGATCCACAGGAGAGTTTTTAGTGAATTTATTGTCTTTATGAAGAGTGAACCTACCAACCCATCGACGCCTGAAAACAATGGCAGTCTATAGCCCCTAGTAAGATTTAAGGAAAACTTCCGCCACGGCTCTGGTGGGAACCAAAGCAGCAACATTCGCCAGATAAAGCAACCAAATGGTTACAACATTCTTACGTATGATGGTTTTACGTTGCCAGATAACGGTGCATTCACAATATAATATAATATGTATATATAATAAGATATGTTAATGCACTAGCTAGCTAGCTAGTTAAATGATCAAACCAAATATTTAAACTATTATTTAACAATTTAAATTGCAAGTTAGCAAACTAGCATTTCACATCCAGCTAGCTACTGACGCTAGTTTATTGAGGCTATTTTCCTAACATTTCACATCCATCTATCTGATAGCAACTAACTGTGATATAAAAATCAGATTTTATGATGCAAATGGATAGCTATGTGGCATATAAGCATTGAATTAACTAATCACATTGCCAAATAATTCCCAAATAGTAAACATTAACTAGCTAGCCAATAGAAAGCTGGGTAGTATTTAACGTTGCCAGTAGTTTCGTCTAGTTTTGTCTTCTATGTGCATAGTTAAGAAATGTGTAAGCTTTGTCAGTTGACTCTTGAAAGGTCATAAAATGTGTTAAATATATGGTCAGGGGTTAAGTGTCCTCAGCATCAAACTCCATTGTAACTCCTAACAATAGTTAGCAGCGTCTTTGTTTTAGCTACTGAACATTTCTGGAAATTGGACCGACTCCGAGACAAGGACAAGAGCTTTTGTCTATCCGCGTAGGCCACAAAATTAACCGACAGCTCATTGGCACCGTCAGAGATGCCGTGGTCTACAACAAAATAACAGACATCCCACACAGACGAGGTATAATGAGACAGAAGGCTCAGATCATTAGCAAACTGAAAAGTCTGCGTTAAAAATAAATCTTCAAATAAATACATCCTGCATTGACTAATCTGTCCGGAACAATCATGTCATGTGGGAACAGACTCAAAACAGAATATTTCAGTTTGGGGACCTATATGGGAATGATGAAAAACACTACATTACCCAGATAATTGAACCCAGCAATGTTGCAGATTCCATGTGGGAAAGGGGCTTAAGTAACCAAATGTTCAAAATTGCATGCCAATGTCATCTACCAGTAACCTCTTACCAAGTCACTCAGCAATGTTGTTTATTTACAAGTTGAGTGAGTTGTATAAAAATATTTTTTTACAAAATTTGGAGATGGATACATTTCAAAAAGATCACAAGAACAGTGTGAGCTAGATTGAAATCTATTTGGTTTCAGCATACCTTTCTAAACTACAATTAGCCCCACAGTATCATACAATATTATGTACATATATTCACAGCAAATAAATGGCACATCGTTCCATGCAGCACCATCACAACATTGTAAAGGCGTCTTTAAAGGATTTGCCCTTGCTTGCTTGTTCACCACGCTAAATGGCGCTCTGCACGTAGCTAGCCATTATCTCAGCAGCGTCTGCCATTGTTCACTGTGCCGAGCTGCTAACGGATGTTGAGTGAACGGCATATAGGCGTAGGCAACTACAGTAGAGTCCGGTGGAAAGCGAGGAGGCGAAAACTTTAACGTTAAACTGATCATTAGTCTCCACCGGTTTACCGTTTTCATCACAAGCTGGTGCAGCAGGTTATGTCCACAGATTGTTTTAACTGCTGCACTATTGCACGATGGCATGACGATACAACAGACAATTAGATGTTTTAACTGGTTCTGCGGCGATTCTGCAGTTTGAACGCTCAAATAGTGATGCAGTGATTTACCGATGTTAATATCAAGGCTACCACGGTGATTCAAAATGACGGCGATAGTACCGTTAGCATGTACTTTAATACCGTGTTAACGTTAAAGTTCTCCACTACATACTTTTACAAAAATTAAGTATTTATTTTCTGTACAAGTAAAATGTCACTGTGAGACAGATCAGCCCCCTTCAGAGGCAGCCTAGAGAGAGGACATGCTCACACAAAAACAGATTTAATGTGAGAGATTTAAGGCCTAAATATACATCACTTTAAATACGATTACGCGTACACAAGATGGATGCCACGCGTATCCTGTGGTCGTTGGGAGCGTCCTTTGTGCACGCCCTCAAAAAATTAACGGTGCCCGTACGCGAGGTGCAATACCGATACAAATCGTGAGGGGCAGTATACCAGGCGTGATGTCCAGTCTGCGACTGACTGAAGAGACAGAACCTGTGTGCAGAATCGAAGTAGTGATTAAGTGAAGTATATTTAAGCCGTCAGGCTACCTCTCATGAAACTGCTGTATTTTGAGCTGTTGAAAACGTAGGCAGTCCTCACTCGCCCTAGTTTATTTTACTTATGTGAGTTAGGGTTGTGTTGAATTACATGAGTACAATTTTCGTTACAGTTGAAATCGTTAAAATTTGAGGTTTATTTAGACAAAATTAACTAGATGTATACAAACTCTACGTTGTTGTTTCACTGCGTTTCTTCTTGTTTCACCAATAAATCACCAGGTTTCTGATGTTCACGCAGTCATAGCCTCCACGTAAGCTACATGATGCTTCCATGCCTTTTATGTTATGGTGCACATCTCTCCTTCATCCACCAAAAAGATTATTAAATAATTGACTCGCGTAGCTTCCGGCCTCGCGCACCAAGTTGATTAGCGTTTGAGAAATGGCAGAAGCACGTGATCAAGGGGTGCAAGCGATATCACACACACACACACACGGAGGTTTACCAGAGTGCTACAAACTGGTTTAAAACACCTTTGTATGGTAAATAATGCAAAATACCCGTTTTTATGTGAAAGAGTTTTTGTAGGCCTACGTTATATTTTAATAATAATGGTAATATATCGTGACACCGTCAAATCGTGAGATTTTTTGCGGACGGTTATCAGACTGGAAGCCTTACAAAATACGTTATGTGATAATTGAATCGATTTGAATCAACTCAATCCCGTTCTTCACATCAAGTTACAGGACGCAAGTGACGAGACGGAATTCACCAGTTTTGAATGCGATGCGCAATAACAGCAGGTTTAGTTGGTATTTTATCATTACATTATATAATTATTATTAATGCCTGACAGAAGTTCAATGCTTTTGTGATTTTAAAAATTCTAAGAGGCCTGGATAGAACTAAAAGTAATGCACACTGAATGAGCCACTGGTAACTACTAATGAGCTTAATTACACAATTAAGTCTCCTCTAACTGGATGTAAAGACACCAGCGATAACATTATTATTTTATCATTATTATTATTAGTAGTCGTAGTCCTAAACCATAACCATTAGTCAAACTTCAACTTGGTTAAATATTTAATGTGCAAAAGCATTGACTATTTGCACTGCTTCAGTTCCAATAGATTTCTAAATCAAGCCAAACAATAATTTCCTTTTTATCTGAAATTGTACATTTTATATGAAAATAGTAATAGACAGAACTATGGAGCTGGAGTATCATACAGACCTTGAGTGCTGCAGTTTCCTGTAAAGTTGAGAGGTTGTCTGTGACAGAGGAAATTTCACATACAGTCAAATCTCTGCCCAGCACCATTTATATTAGTCAATACTTATTATCCTTGCTGTGGACACCTGCTATGCAAATAGCACAATAAATCAAACACAACATGCACAAAGATGAAACCTTGGTAGTGTGAATGATAACATTAATAAAGCAGGTATCAGAAAAACCTGGAACAAAGCAGTGATACTAACAAGTGTTTTCAGCATTGGGGAAAGCCGATCACAGCTACACTACACAGCACAACTCACACACCAGTTTGGTTCATCCCACTCAAACGAATCAGTAAAAACACCCAAACAGCATTCAGTTATAAAATGCCTTTATTGTGCTATGTACTCATTTTATTTTGTACTCTTATACAAAAATGGAATTAGGCGAATGTGCAATAGTGTTGTTGTGTCGCCCATTACTGCCTCTCCTACCCCTCGAACTTCAGTGTGTGTTTGATGTGGGTTGTGTGTTTGTTTGCAAAGCAGCTGTCATCCTTAATAATGATAAATGACTCATTTTACTGCATAGAATAACATACGCCATGCAGTGTGGTGTTTCACCTGCACATTCGCCTCAGTTGCTAACAACCTCTTATAGAACCAAGACTACCACTTAAACACCAGCACTTCTCAAGGTCTGAGTATTACTTTATCACTCCATCCTTCCTTCTATCACTCCATCCTCTCTGTCTGTCTTTCAGTCTATCAGTCTACATGCCTCTATCTCTGTCTTTCAATCAATCAATCAGTGTGCTTGTCTGTTCTTGTACCGTGTCAGCCTGTGTTTTTAATGTGTATTCTTCACAAACTTGCGTGATTGAAACGGCAGTTTGCGATTGCTACAAGGGGACAAAATGCGTTGTGTTTGTAGGTTGTGTATTTTCTTGTGTGTCCTGGGAAGGACTGGCCTCTGCTTACCCCTCCGTTAATTCTGACACATTGTCATTTCTTAAGTAGCAATTTAAGTCCCACAGATCAGGCCTAAAAACATTTTGGGTAATTAATCATTAACTGTACAGCAATAGTAGTACAGGTACTCCTCACTTAACGACCTACCTGTTTAACGACCGCGCGGACTTACGACCAGCTCTCCGACCAGTCGGTACTGTACGCTGTATGAGAACTTTGGTCGTGGAAACGGCAACGCGGCGTCTCAGCGTCAAGCATCACATCTCGCATCACCCTTTCTCAGTCTCAGTATTGACTACACTACCCACTAACAGTTCAGTATGCTTGAAATATTGGTAAGGGGCGGCTCCTCGCTTGTTGACCAATTCGCTTAACGACCAAGTCGTAGGAACGGAACTCGGTCATTAAATGAGGAGTACCTGTATTGTAGGCTATATAAACAGTTAACTGATACTTTATTAAGTATTTACTAATGATGAAACATTACTCAGTGCTTTCATGTGAAATATTCAGGAACATCAAACATTTGTTTTCTAAATGCGGTACACTGATTTGCACAAGTGCTTAACATAGTGCGGTGGATGCTTTTGCATTGATCATTAAGGATTTAGACACACGTCTTTCAAAGGCAAAATGTAAACTGCTAAACAGGTTATGTTAACCGTAAGACTCAAGATTGACCTTTTATTTTGCAAAAGTGTAGTTTGGCTCCGTGTTTTAATGCTGAGCTGGGTGGTCAGAAACAGCCTGCTGATTGGCCGATCACTGAAACAGCCATCTCTAGGTTTAAAAGCACAGCCCAGCCTGTATTTCCTCAGAACTCACACCTTTTAGTCCACAGCTTTCAGTCAAGTTCAGTTAAGCTTATTCTCCCACTTTGGGTCCCAGCTGTATAAAAAAAGCATTATAAAAATCCAAGGTAAAAAAAAAACAACAATAGAAAATTGCAGTATAAAAAACCCTAAAAAAACTAAGCGTATACATAAATTTCATAGTCCAGTGTTAAATGACAAAAAAAAAACATATATATATTAAATGTGATCAGATTGAACAGTGATTAAAAAGGGGAGAGGACGGTAGGCTAGGCATATAAAAACATGTAACAATAATAATAATAATAATGATAATATAAAAATGTAGGCCCACACATATCTATTTTTTCTTTTTGACATTTACGCTTGATGTGTCATCTTTGTTTTAAGAGCGAAAGAGTTGGGCTGGCGGATAGCATAGCGGTCTAATGCACCACACTTTGGCTGGTCCGGTGTGGTATGCGCTGCCTGTCAGGGACGCGGTTCGAAACCTGCGTCTTTACCAGACTGGCCCTGGTCGTCAGCCCCGATCAGAGGAGGAGGAGAAGGTTAAGGAGTCCGTGGAAGATTTCCCGTCTCGAAAGAGGCGGAAACACTCAACCAGGAATGTGTGTCTCGATCCCGGAGGACGGGCGGCGGACTCGTGAGGGTGGGGAATTAAGGGTTTAATTGGCAACCAAATTGGGAAAGAAACAGGGAAAAAATCAGAAATAAATGTAATCAAAAAAATAAAAAAAAAAGTAAAATAAATAAATTTAACACTTTAAAAGATTTAGCAATTAATCACAGTTTTAGGTTTTTTTAAATTCAAAACTAGAAAGTCAACACATTTGTCAGAAGGTTGTGGAGTGAAGAAAGATTGTTTGACCTCAGTGTGGCCCAGACTGCCCAGTTCTCCCGTACTGGCCACTATAGATGTTCATATAGGAGGTTTTATTTAGATCAGCTATGAGGGGAAGATTGACTTTATTCATTACATTACATTACATTACAGGCATTTAGCAGACGCTCTTATCCAGAGCGACTTACAGTTTACAATCCATTTATACAGCTGGATATTAACTGAAGCAATTCAGTACCTTGCTCAAGGGTACAACGGCAGTGTCCCACCTGGGGATTGAACCTGCAACCTTAACGTTACAAGCCCAGCTCCCTAACCATTATACCACACTGCCTGCCAGTGTGCACACCACCAACAGGCTGTCCACATCCGAGATATGCAGGTGAGAATCTCAGGTCTGAACCCCAAAATAAAGAGTTTAAAGTTATAAACTTCAGTTAAGACTTTAAAAAGGGTATATTATATGGTCTCACCATTTTAAAATGTAAATGTATTATTACAGCAGAAAAACATACAAAGGCACTCGTATCCTATGAATCAGAGTCTTGGCCTAATGCTTTGCGTAGTGCTTCCGTCCACTTTTTAAAAGTCTCTTCTGGCATCTTCTGGTTCCTGTTCCAGGTTCGCCCAGCGTGTGCGGCCTGAGGATGAACAGGTCTACCGAAAACGAAAACGGAACCATTTCCCCTTCTCTCCTCCCTGCTGAGCACACCGTAGTATGGTACATCATCAACAACTGGTGGCCAGAAGTCACCTGGATATACTTTTTTGCCTTTGTGAGCAATGTCCTGGTGGGCTTGCCGATCAACGTTTGGGTTGTGTGGTTGATCGTGAGAGGGTCAGAAGGTGTGCTGGCCTCAGAAATCTTCACCTCAACCTGGCCGCGTTAGAGCTGATCTACTGCCTGCATCTTACTCTGGCTCTGCTATATTTTTTTGTCTTAAATTCAATTCTGTCAAAGACGCTTTTTTTCTTCTTCGGCCTTATTTTCTTCGGCCGCCCCTGTTCCAGTGCTGTGTTTGTGTGGAGCGTTACCTGGCCGTGCTCCACCCCCTCACCTTCCTCAGGTACAGGCCCCTGAGGTACAGGGTGGGGTGCTCGGCTCTGGTCTGGATGATAACATTTGGGGGATGCTTAGCCTTTGTGTTTGTGCAGCTTTCTGTCATGAGATACGTACTTGGGTTTCTTTGGATTCTCTTACTCTCTGTGATGTCCTTCTGCTGCCTAGCCGTACTCCGGGCTCTCAGGTCCCCGGGGCTGGGGGAGGGGGAGGGGCAGGGGCCTCACCTGGCCAAGAAGAGGGCCTTCAGGATCATCACAGTCAACCTGGTGATTACCATGGCTACCTACCTTCCTATGATTGTTGCGGCTTGCCTGAAAGGTCACATCTCAGACAGCTCATTTGCCATCATGTACGGCACCTGCTTCTTCCTCTCTGTGTTCTGCTCCTTTGTCCAGCCCCTCCACTTCCTGTCCCGGGCTGGGAAGCTGCAGTGCATCATGGGACACTGAGGCAGTGGAGAAACGCCTCTCCTACATTCAGAAGATTCTCCACACAGTTAGCAGAGAAGTGGGCCCCAGCTACAAACCACATCACCCCGAGGGGCAGCTAGCACATACAGTGCCCTCCACAATTATTGGTACCCTTTGTGAAGATGAGTAAAAACGGCTATGAAAAAATATATTTCTTGTTCATCAGCTCAATTTAACTAAAAATATGAGATATCTTACCTTTAATTTATGTAAAATTATTAAAAGAAAAAAAATCCTTATCAAAAAATAATTGTTTTTCTCAAAAACACCTGTGTCACAATTATTGGCAACCCTGCATTTCATACTTTTTGCACCCTTCCCTTGCCATGATAACAGCACTGAGTCTTCTCCTATAATACTTGATGAGGTGGGAGAACACATAGCAAGGGATCTGAGACCATTCCTCCATACAAAATCTCTCCAGATCCTTCAGAGTCCTTGGTCCTCGCTTGTGGACTCTCCTCTTCAGCTCACCCCACAGGTTTTCAATGGGGTTTAGATCAGAGCACTGGGATGGCCATTGCAAAAGCTTGGTTCTGTGGTCAGTGAACTATTTTTGTGTGGATTTGGAGGTATGCTCTGGATCATTGTCCTGCTGGAAGATCCATCCACGATACAGTTTTAGCCTCCTATAATAATATAATAATAATAATAATATATGCCATTTACCAGACGCTTTTATCCAAAGCGACTTACAGTAGTGAATGCATACATTTTTCAGTATATGTGGTCCCAGTGGGAAATGAACCCACAACCTAAGCGTTGCCAACACTGTGCTCTACCAACTGAGCCACAGAGAACCACCTCTACAGAGGCAGCCAGATTTTGATCTAAAATCTCCTGGTAATTGATGGAGTCCATGATACCATGTATCCTAACAAGGTTCCTAGGACCTTTGGAAGTAGAACAACCCCACAAAATTGCAGATCCACCACCATATTTCACAGTGGGGATTAGGTTATTTTCTGCATGACATCACAGCTCCAGTTATTTTAAACTTCTTAATTATTGTCTTATTAGTGGAGATGGGCATTTTTAGCCATGTAGCTATTTGTTTATAGCCTGATTTATATATGAACTTTATTAAAGGGATAAACCCCTTGAGATGTCGCATCTCGTTTTCGAGGGGGTCCCTAGAAACATAGGTACATCAACTAAACAAGTTGGTACATCAACTAAAACAAGAGAAAAATACAACAGATCAACAGAAATACAAAACACAAACACAAAAAACAACAGTCATACAATCCCCCAAAAATCTAAAACAAGAACAGGTTGTCTTGAGGTGAGCAAATAATAATGTCCTAAAAATATGCAGTGAAGAACTGGAGCGAAGCGAGTTGGGCAAGTGGTTCCAGTCCGATGGGGCTTTACATTTAAAGGCCCGGCGTCCAACTTCTTTAGAAAAACGAGGAACAATGAAAGAAGGGTACTGTGCATGTCTGAATGAATAAGAAGATCTGCAAGGAACGAAATATTGCTTTAGATAAATGGGATATTTGAAAAAGATACATTTAAAAATAAATTGCAGCCAATGGTAATGCATTCTGGATTGTAATGAGAGCCAATTAAGTGATTCATACATAACGCAGTGATGAGTGTGATATGGGCACCTAAGGATGAACCTACACAGTTTATTGTAAACTACATTAAGCGGACGTAAATTTGATTCTGATGTATTCTGATAAACTATATCTGCATAATCGAGAATGGGAAGTACTAACTGAGTAATAATTCTTTTTCTAACCTGAAAAGTGAAGCAGTTTATTGAACGGTAGAGTGAGCTCAGGCTGCGATTTATTTTCTTTATAACAGAGTCAATATGAGGTTTGAAGGAAAGTTCTGGGTCAAGCCAAATACCAAGGTATTTGAAAACCTCCACTTTCTCAAGTGGTGTCCCATCACAAAAATTAATGCTTAAATTGTTACATGTGCGTAGTCTGAACCTAGTCCCAAATAACATCAAGGAGGACTTTTTCTTGTTTAAAAGTTTGTTGTTAGAAAACCAGTTTTGAACAGCATTAAAGTCAGATTGCAGTGACAATTGAATTTGTGATATATCAGAGTTAGATGTATAAATGACAGTGTCATCAGCATATAGATGGACATGACAGTCGGAGCAGATTTGTGGAAGATCATTGATGAAAATAGAAAAGAGGAGAGGACCCAATGAAGAACCCTGGGGCACACCCTTTTCCATAACTGCATAGCTGGATTGTTTACCATGAAATACAACACAATGACGCCTGTTATGAAGATATGCATTGAACCATAATAGGGCTTGCTGAGAGAAGCCAATAGAGTGAAGTTTATCTAGGAGTAGATAGTGGTCGACCAGGTCAAAAGCCTTGGTCAGATCTATAAAGATTGATCCAGTTAACTGATTGTTATCAAAGGATGATGACACGTCATTTGTGAATTTAAGGAGAGCAGTGGTAGTGGAGAAATTTGGCCTAAAACCAGATTGGGATTGGGATAGAATGTTAGAGTCATTAATATACTGAGATAGTTGATTGAAGATTAATTTCTCAAAGATTTTAGCCACCGAACTAATGATTGAAATAGGCCTATAGTTGTTGAGGTCTGAAGGATCACCACCTTTTTATGAATGTCAACAACCGTTTGTCTCATTTAATTTGTGTATTCTCTGATCATCCCAATGTTGACGGATGACTAAGGGAGTTTGGCCTGGGAGTTTATATGAGGTGTTTATATGAGGTGTGTCACCTCATATTTATACTTCAGTGAAAAAGGAAGTCATGGATGATCTCTTAAGAGTTCCAAAAGACTCAGTTGAACTTAAAAAAATAATATATATATAAATGGGAATATACTTAATTTAGATTTTGTTCATACAAATGTCACAAGGGTGCCAATAATTGTGACACGTTTTTGAGAAACATGTTATTTTTTTAATGAGGAGAATTTTTTATTTTGAATAATATTACTTAAATTAACGGTTAAATTTCTGTCATAATTTTTTGCGAGTAAGATCAAGCTGATGAACAACAAAGACATTTTTTATAACCTTTATTGCTCATCTTTACCAAGGGTAGGGGTGTGACTGTATACCGGTATAGCGGTACACCACGATATTAAAATATGAAATCATACTATCCTAAACTTAACGTAATACTGTTAGCTACACGGCAAAAACCTCCGTTTGCAGTCCATTGTAAAACTTGCCACAGATTCTCTGTAAGGCTGATGTCAGGACAGCTCAACCATAACTTTGGGCACTGTAGATCCAGTGTCTGCCTGATAGGTGTATTTCAGTCCTAGGTGAGCAGACTGGAATAGATAATCTCGCTGTTCTTTGTTGTTATATTGCTCAATCCTGTGTTCATTCGTGTCTGATGAATTTCCCAGTCGATGCCGCATTATAGCCAGATAAAACATGGGCAGTGTTGACTTTGTGGCATATGTGATGTTTTTCCATTAGACCACAAAAGCATGCTTATGGCCACCATGATTTTTCAGGCTAGGGGTGGTGTCACATGGGCCATGGGTAGTGCTTACTGTGTCCCATAGTGTGGAGTGTGGAGAAGATGAACAGAGCAGACTCTTCAGCTCTCTGACTGTGGAGAATAGGGTGTTTGAACAGCCACCCTTACCTCTTTCTTCAACTCATTGACAGTGATAAGCAGAATACCTGTAACTTGCTTTTAAAATAAATGTTTTGCTCATCAATTTTGAAAAATATATTTTTGTGTCTGACTTAGAAATCTGTAAATGTGTTCCTCCCCCGTCTCCTGTATGAGGGGTGTTGAGGCACAATATATTATTATGATGACTATTAATAATCATTATTATTATTATGATTAATTATTAATATAATTATCATCATTCTATCTATTTATCTGAAGTATTACATTTTATATGAATGTACACAAAAACTAGGAATAATAATGAGGTGAACTGCTATGCAAATAATGCAATAAATCGAACAGCGCACGCAAGGCAGAAGTGGTGACAATGAACATCCATTAACGAAGTGGGTATCAAAAACAAATTGGAACAAACCAGTGATAATATCCAGCCATACTCTGAAACTGCTGAAGTCCTTTCAAACAGGTTGTTAGCAGGTATTTGGGGGAAGGCTTGTTTTGTATGAATGTACATGATTCCCGGGGGAAGGGGAGCAGCCCACATATTTCCACAACACCAAAACTAATTTGCCAAACTACCAGGAAAAACCCCCATAAATGAGTTGTAGCAGATCTTAATCCAGATCATATTCAAAACATTGAATAGATTTAAATGATTAAAAGTATTATCTTAAATAATAATTTATTTAATCCTCAAATTTAAATTGATCAGTTGATCAACGGTACACCGGTAAAAATCAACAAACTCAAAACCAACACAAAATTGGATTAAAGATTTTATTCATTCAGTTAGATACAAAATGTGGAAATGAGAAACAAAATTCACACTTTGACTTCTGAATGGAGGCTCACTACTTGTAATTGGCTAAAAAGAAAACATTAACAAAGACATTCATTTCAAAATCTTGCATCTTGTTAAGACACTGTTCTAGTGTGTGGATGAGCCCCACGGTCTGCATCCTGTTAAGACACTGTTCTAGTGTGTGGATGAGCCCCACGGTCTGCATCCTGTTAAGGCACTGGTATCGAATCCAGACCGTGTGCTAAGTGGCGCCTAGTTAGCGTTGCGCAGGGAGGGAGGGATTCATTTGGGGTTGTCCGTGTCTCATCACACGCCCGCTTGTCAGTCGAGTGCCCACAGTCCACCTGTATAAAGTAGAGAATGAACTGTCTTTCTCCGACTCACGTCTGCACTTAACTTGTGAACTGCAGCATGAAAAGAAGTGGCAGCCGACATCCCGTGTTTCAGAGAAGAGCGCGTTCTTGTTCTCTCTCCAATTGACAGGTTGCAGTGAGTACGGCTTGAGAATAAGATTGGCCATTCCAAAAATAACAAATGAAATTGGTGCGGCCAGGAAAATGAACCGTCCAAACAGAAACAGCTATGATTTACATGGAGATTAAAACATTCAATTGATATTTTAAAAGTTGGATTTGATTCAGATTGCTCTTTATTTTATTGTGGTGTACAGGGGAGCTTAGAGGATTCCAGTTGACATACACCATTCCATAGACAGTGCCCTGCAGAATTATTGGCACCCTTGGTAAAGATGAGCAATAAAGGTTATAATAAATGTCTTTGTTGTTCATCAGCTTGATTTTACTCACAAAATATGAGAGAAATCTAACCTTTAATTGAAGTAATATTGTTCAAAGAAAAAACATTCTTATCCAAAAAATTAAAAAATCACAAAAACGTGTCACAATTATTGGCACCCTAAGAAATTCTTATGAACAAAATCTAAATGGAGTATATTCCCATTTATATTCTATTTTTTTATGTTTACCTGAGGCTTTTAGTGGTCATCCATGACTTTCTGTTTCACTGGGGTATAAATATGAGGTGGCACACAGGCCAAAGTAGTCATCCATCAACATGGGGAAAATCAGAGAATACAGAATTTAAATGTGGCAAACGGTTGTTGACCTTCAATCAGGCAATAGCTGTAAACAAATAGCTACACACCTGAAAAAATCCATCTCTACTATTAGGGCAATAACTAAGAAGTTTAAAACAACTGGATCTGCGATGATGTGCTGTTGTTTTACTTCCAAAGGCCCTGGGAACCTTGTTATTGACTTCATCAATTACCAGGAGATTTTAGATCAAAATCTGTCTGCCTCTGTCAGGAGGCTAAAACTCGATTGTGGTTGGATCTTCTAACAGGACAATGATCCGAAGCATACCTCCAAATCCACACAAAAATGGTTCACTCACCACAGAATCAAACTTTTGCAATGGCCAGGCCAGTCCTCTGATGAAAACCTGTGGGCTGAGCTGAAGAGGAGAGTCCACAAGCGAGGACCAAGGACTCTGAAGGATCTGGAGAGATTCTGTATGGAGGAATGGTCTCAGATCCCTTGCTATGTGTTCTCCCACCTTATCAAGTATTATAGGAGAAGACTCAGTGCTGTTATCTTGGCAAGGGGAGGGTGAACAAAGTACTAAAAGCAGGGTTGCCAATAATTGTAACAGGTGTTTTTGAGAAAATGATTTATTTTTTGATAATTAATCATTTTACTTCAATTAAAGGTTAGATTTCTCTCATATTTTGAGTGAAAAATCAAGCTGATGAACAACAAAGGCATTTTTTCACAGCCTTTTTTGCTCATCTTCAGCAAGGGTGCCAATAATTCTGTAGAGCACTGTATATTCTAGCTGTCCCTCAAGCTGATTGGTTTGTAGCTGGGGCTGACTTCAACTGTGTGGAGAATCTTCTGAATTTAGGAGAGGCGTTTCGCCACTGCCTCAGTGTCCCATGATGCACTGCAGCTTCCCAGCCCGGGACAGGAAGTGGAGGGGCTGGACAAAGCTGCAGAACACAGAGATGGAGTAGCAGGTGCCGTCCACAGTGTAAAATGATCTGTCTGAGATTTGACTATGCAGGGAAGATGCAACAATCAAAGGGAGGTAGGCAGCTAAGGTAATCACCAGGTTGACTGTGATGATCCTGAAGGCCCTCTTCTTGGCCAGGTGAGGCCCCTGCCCCTCCCCCTCCCCTGGCCCTGGGGACCTGAGAGCCCGGAGTACGGCTAGGCAGCAGAAGGACATCACAGAGAGTAAGAGGATAATTAAAACCCCAAATGCGTAATTCAGGAGATGCTGCAGAAACACATAAGCTGAGCATCCCCCAAATGTTATCATCCAGACCAGAGCCGAGCACCCCACCCTGTACCTCAGGGGCCTGTACCTGAGGAAGGTGAGGGGGTGGAGCACGGCCAGGTAACGCTCCACACAAACACAGCACTGGAACAGGGGACGGCCGAAGATAATAAGGCCGTAGAAGAATGAAAGTGGCTTTGACAGAATTGAATTTAAGACAAGATAATTTAGCAGAATCAGAGGAACTTGCAGGCAGTAGATCAGCTCTAACGCGGCCAGGTTGAGGGTGAAGATTTCTGAGGCCAGCACAACTTCCAACCCTCTCACGATCAACCACAGAACCCAAACGTTGATCGGCAAGCCCACCAGGACATTGCTCACAAAGGCAAAAAAGTATATCCAGGTGACTTCTGGCCACCAGTTGTTGATGTTGACCCAGTCTGTGGTGGGCTGGGAAATGGTTTCGTTTTCGGTAGACCTGTTCATCCTCACGCCGCACACACTGAGCGAACCTGGAACAGGAACCAGAAGATGCCAGAAGAGACTTTTAAAAAGTGGACAGAAGCACTACGCAAAGCATTAGGCCAAGATTCTGATTCATAGGATACGAGTGCCTTTGTATGTTTTTCTGCTATAATAATACATTTACATTTTTAAATGGTGAGACCATATAATATGCCCTTTTTAAAGTGTTAACTGAAGTTTATAACTTTAAACTCATTTTTGGGTTCAGACCTGAGATTCTCACCTGCATATCTTGGATGTGGACAGCCTGTTGGTGGTGTGCCCACTGAATAAAGTCAATCTTCCCCTCATAGCTGATCTACCTAAAGCCTCCTATATGAACATCTATAGTAGCCAGTACGGGAGAACTGGGCAGTCTGGGCCACACTGAGCTCAAACAATCTCTCTCCTCTCCACAAGCTTCTGACAAATGTGTTTACTTTCTAGTTTTTAGTTTTTTTTACTAAACCTGTGATTAATTGCATCTGTAAATTTTTTAAATTTTAGTTAGGTTTTTTTTGGTGCCATAAAAGTAATTCCCATAAAAAATTGGGGTACTCTGCTGGAGACTGGCAGTCATTGGAGGGGACACTAGGCCAGGATATGAAGACACTAGTGGCATACCTCCAGAACTGGAGATTGAAGCTCAGCGAGGCAAAGACGGTGTCGGCAGCCTTCCCTCTTTACAACAAGGAGGCCAAACGTGAGCTCCGAGTAAATATCGGCGGAATACCCCTGCCATGTTGCACTGAGCCAACATACCTGGGCGTGACACTGGACAGGTCGCTCACGTTTCGCCGACACCTCGCGTCACTGCGCAAGAAGCTAACATCTCGTGTGGCATTGATGAGGCGACTAGTCGGGTCAGGCTGGGGCGCCGGGGCAAGAACATTGCGTACGGCTGCCCTGGCCCTTGTTTACTCGACTAGTGAGTACTGCGCGCCAGTATCATCGATACGCCTATCAACGAAGCATTGCGCATTGTGACAGGATGCCTGCGTCCCACTCCTGTGGACAACCTCTCCATCCTTGCAGGCATCCAGCCCGCTGGGCTTCGCCGCGCGGGAGCCATAGCACGTCTCGCATGCCGGACCATGGAGCCAAACCATCTGCTTCATGAAAGGCTCACTCTAACAGCTGAGCCTCCCCAGCGCCTCAAGTCGAGACACCCATTTGTGCCTGCCGCACGGGAACTCCTGCAGCAATGCAGCGATCTTAATATCAGTGCGGCACGGTGGGTGGATTACACCTGGAGCACGGAGTGGGAGAAAAACACCTCTAGACTCCGTGACTTCATCCCAGACAACGGTTTTCCCCCCATCGGGGTGGACCTGCTCTGACTGGCGTGGGTGAGGCTTAACCGCCTCCGGACTGGCGTCAGGCGTTTCTGCTCATCGATGCACAGATGGGGCTTGGCCTCCTGCGCGGCCTGCGAGTGTGGCGCAGAGGAACAAACCGCAGACCATGTCATCCTGGATTGCCCGATTTATCGGGCACCCAATGGGATCCATGGTCTGTCGGCTTTGGATGACGACACGGTGACATGGCTGCTGGAGGTGTGCCCCTTCTAGAAGGCCTAGATAACGTCAGCGTATTCACACCCTTTGATTGGATAGTCAGAGAGTGTCTGACTATGATGTAATGTGATTGGTTAAATGCTTTAATATGAAAATACACGTCTGGATGCAGCGCAACCAGGGGAACAGCTATGAAAGGAAGCGAACAGACCATTTGGAATTATTTAATAAGTATTCATGGACAAAATATAATTAACATCAGTCTGTGATTCAGACATTTGAGCGGACATTTTCAGCCCTAAAGCGAATGAAAACTTATGCCAGAAATACGACAGGGCAGGCTCGACTTTCAGCATTAGCTTCGATGGCGATAGAAAAGGACTTCTTGATGGAACTGAAAGACACGGATAATCTGTACGACAGAGTAATTGAACTCTTTTTGAGGAAAGAAAGGAGGATGGATTTTGTGTACAAATAATAAGGATTTTTTGGTGAGTAAAATTTTGCTATTTTCCTAAATAATATTGCAATTTTATTAGGTTATTATTATTGATGCTTTTTTATGTGTGTCGCAGCTGTAGCTGTAGCTGTTTCTTCAGTAAAGGCATTTATTCTGGATACACGAGTTATCTATCTGCGATGCAACGGCAACGGGTGCCTGTTCGGTTTGTTTTTGCACTTTGTTTATTTATCTTTCTTCAGTCATGTTTCATGAGAGAGAATGACAGCGATAGAGACGAGAGAGAATGACAGCGATAGTTAGAAGCGTGAGATAATTAGTGATTAGTAGTGTTAGTAACTTAATCTAAATCCCTAATGTTAGTAGAATAGTTGGTTAGTAGTATATACATCTAACTAATATATACAAAGTGTAATTAGAAAGTAAGAAGGAAGTAAAACGAGATTAGAAACGAAGACGGAAAAACCGAAACATTTCCCGAAGTGCATGACAGAACGAGAATGAAACATGACTGAAGAAAGATAAATAAACAAAGTGCAAAAACAAACCGAACAGACACTCAAAACAACAATAAGATGGCTTTTATAGCCATAAAATAGTTATTGAGGGGTGGATTGATTCAGACGGAGCACTACTGAAGGCCTAGGTGTGAAATGCACGGCCCGCCACTGGATTTTTGTAATGCTTTTTGTAACAGCTGGGATCCAAAATGGGAGAATAAGCTTAACTGAACTTAACTGAAAGCTGTGGACTAAAAGGTCTGAGTTCTGAGGACATACAGGCTGGGCTGTGCTTTTAAACCTAGAGACGGCTGTTTCAGTGATCGGCCAATCAGCTGTTTCTGACCACCCACAATTAAACTTGGCATTGAAATACGGAGTCAGACTACACTTTTGCAAAATAAAAGGTAAATCTTGAATCTTATGGTTAACATACCCATTTAGATGTTTAAATTTTGCCCTTGCAAAATGTGTGTCTAAATCCTTAATAATCAATGCAAATAAATCCACCACACTATGTTAAGCACTCATGCAAATCAGTGGACCACATTCGGAAAACAAATGTTTTGATGTTCCTAAATATTTCACATGAAAGCGCTGAGTAATGTTTCATCATTAGTAAATACTAAATAAAGTATCAGTTAACTGTTTATATACAATTACTATTGCTGTACAGTTAATTATTAATTACCCAAAATGTTTTTAGGCCTGATCTGTGTGACTGGATTAAATTGCTACTTAAGAAATGACAACGTGTCAGAATTAACGGAGGGGGAGGCAGAGGCCAGTCCTTCCCAGGACACACAAGAAAATACACAACCTACAAACACAACGCATTTTGTCCCCTTGTAGCAATCGCAAACTGCCGTTTCGATCACACAAGTTTGTGAAGAATACACATAAAAAAACAGGCTGACACGGTACGAGAACAGACAAGCACACTGATTGATTGATTGAAAGACAGGGATAGAGGCATGTAGATTGATAGACTGAAAGACAGACAGAGAGGATGGAGTGATAGAAGTTGTTAGCAACTGAGGCAAATGTGCAGGTGAAACATCACACTGCATGGCGTATGTTATTCTATGCAGTAAAATGAGTCATTTATCATTGTCAAGGATGACAGCTGCTTTGCAAACACACACACAACCCACATCAAACACACACTGAGGTTTGAGGGGTAGGAGAGGCAGTAATGGGCGACACAACAACACAACGCCATCCAGTTTTCAGTTGAGAATTGAAAGTAATGAGTTACATTTGATCATACAGGTACAGTGCCTTGCAAAAAGGCATTTAAACCTTGAACCAGTTGTCACGTTTTACTGGACTATGAATGATACATTGACCTTCATTTCCATGATATCTTAATTCAAAATACTGGCGATCAAAATTAATTATTTTAGCATGCTATTAGAGTGTCAGAAAATATTTTTAAGGAAAAAACAAAACTGAAATGTGCTCCTTGCATAAGTATTCATACCCCACACATTTATGTTACACTTACATTTGGGAGGAGGGGGGTGGCGGGGCGCTTCTGACTACAGTAGCACCATACATCCTGTGTAGGTTTCTACTAGGGGTGTGATGGTATACTGGTATGACAGTATACCACGATATTAAAATATGAAATAGTACTATCATAAACTTAACGCAATACCGTGATAGTAAATCATATGGCAAAAGCAATTTTCATGCAGGAATTTTTTTTTAAACCGTTACCCTACTAAAATGTCTAAATAACCGATATTAAATAATATAATACTGGACCTGACCTGGGGTGTCTGCAAATCTAATTTAATCCCACCACCTCTTTGGCTGTTCTTGCATTTTGTTTTGTTTACATGTTTCGAATGCGCACGTGCAGACAGCTCCCTCGCATTTCTCAAGGGTAGGTAGCTGTTATTAGGTACCACATATTGAACAGGTACTAAACATCTGCAAAGAGAACTATGCATAACTGGAACCTTGGCAAATGGAAAACCCAGGTTCCCGTTTTGTAGTGCCAAAAAAGTACCAAAAGTTGTGGTTCTAATTTTTTGTGCAATGGAAAAGGGCTCTTGCTAGCTAGCTACATGGCATAAACCTCGGTCCGTTATGAAACTTGCGATGTCCGATGCTAATTCCGATGCCAAGGCAGTCTGTAATGATGAATTATATCCCCCCAAAAAGCGAACTTGTTCATCAATGTGGACTCACTTTGGATTCAGAAAAAAAGATGGTGTTGTTGTTGAGAACGGATCTCCCATCAGTAGAGAATGTGGGAAACGTAATGGCTAAATATAGTAGGGGAGAGCAGGGTAAGTTGTCACACGGGTAAGTTGTCACACTGTACATACCTCCAACCACAGGGACGCTATCTCAAAAATGAAATAGCTACTTTGTTGCAACTAGGGCCAGATTAAAATTCATTTTCACAGGTGGTCAAAGGCCTCTTTAATTACAAGTGAGCACAAGTTGTGTGTTTGTCTCCTTCAAAAGTAAGTAAATGGCGTCATACATTTTATGTAATAAAACTGTGTTAGGTATAAATGTCCTAAATTATATTTGTGTACCGAATAAAGGAAACAATAAGGTGTTTCTTGATATGTTAGCTGCAGTACTATGTTTAACTAGCCGTGAGATTTAACAAACATTTGCCCACATGCCGATTTGGGGCAAGTTGTCTCAATGGCTTTGAGGCAAGTTGTCACATGAGGCTAATTTAAATTTGTTTTTGAAGGAAATAAGCATTGAGGGAAGGAAGAAAGGAACGAACAAACGAAGGAACAAAATAAAGTGAGATGATGGTGAGAAATTATAAAAGAAAGACAGAGAATGGCAGCACCGCACCTGATATAATGTTGAAGGCAGTCAGACAGGTGAAGCTGGAGAACAAATCAATCAGAAGCACAGCAAACGATTTTAATATAAATCTGGCTCTCTGGCTCGGTATTGTGAAAAGGTTACCAGCGAAGAAATTGTCAGTCAGGCAGCCATGCCAACAACAGTGGTTGGCTATAGAAAGCCACGGCAGGTATTTCCACCTGATTTGGAGATGCAGCTTGTTCATTATATTGCTAGGTCAGCTGACATTTATTTTGGTCTGTCGCCAAGTGAGATCAAAAGACTTGCCTACCAGTTTGCTGTGGCACACAAGCTGAAGTTCACACCAATGTGGGCTGAAACAGAAAAGGCCAGCTCGGAGTGGTTTACAGCCTATTTAAAAAGGCACCCAATGCTGTCGATAAGAAAGCCTGAGGCAACTAGCCTTGCCAGAGCTAGTAGCTTCAACCGAGAAAATGTCAATGCCTTCTTCGACAATTTAGCAAATGTGCTGGACAGACATCGATTTGGACCAGGGGTCATATGGAATGTCGACGAAACTGGGGTGACCACGGTCCATAAACCTGACAAAGTAGTGGCCAGACGCGGATTCAAACAAGTAGGGTCGCTGACCTCCGCTGAAAGGGGGACACTTGTCACACTAGCCTGTGCTGTGTCAGCCACAGGAAATAGTATACCTCCATATTTCATATTTCCCCGTGTCAACTTCCGCGACCATTTTTTAAACAGCGGACCACCTGGCAGCAGGGGAGCGGCAAATCCCTCGGGGTGGATGAAAGATGTGCACTTTGTTGACTTCCTGAAACATTTCACTGAGCATACAAAATGCTCAAAGGAGAAACCATCTTTACTGCTTTTGGACAACCACATATCTCATATGTCCATTGATGGACTCAATTATGCCAAAGAAAACGGCATAATTATGGTGTCATTCCCACCCCACTGCTCTCATCGGCTTCAACCCTTAGACAGGTCTGTCTACGGGCCGCTAAAAGGCACATCAACACAGCGTGTGATGCATGGATGAGGAACAATCCTGGGAAAACAATGTCAATTTATGACATTCCTGGGATTGTGGCAATCGCTTATCCTGTGGCGGCAACCCCTTGAACATTCAGGCTGGCTTTAGGGTAGCTGGGGTACAGCCTTACAACAGGGATGTATTTTTGGAAACTGAGTTTGCGCCATCCTATGTTACGGATCGCCCTGCCCCGTCAGGCCCCAGTACCAACCCTGCCCTGCCAGGCACAAGCACAGACACAGACACAGACCCGTTCAGTTCCCATGCCAGCTCACCCTTACCCAGCAATGCCAGTGCTGGCAGCAGACTACCAACTCCAGAGGACCTCCGGCCATTTCCAAAAGCTGGTCCCGAAAACAAACTAATAATGGAAGAAAAACGCGCAGAACCGCAATTCTAACAGACACACCCGTGAAGCAAGCACTACAAATGGAAACATCACAATCTAAAAACAGGCTGTTTCTGGGGAACAAAAAGGCAAGGGTAAAAGAAAACTAGACAAGTCAGCAGCAGATGAAGAGGAATGCTTCTGCCTAGTCTGCATGGAGCCATTTTCTAACAACCGCCCAAAAGAGACTTGGGTGCAGTGTGTGAGATGCATGAAGTGGGCCCATGATGCTTGCACCCCAGGCCACACAATTTATTTGTGCCAGAACTGTGACTCGGAAGATGAGTCTGATTAGATGTGTTTCGTTGTGCATTTTGCTCTTTAATGAATGAGTTCTGTAATGAAATGTACTTGGTTTTGAATTTGAAAGTAAAAATGTTTTCTTCACAATTATTGTGTTGTGTTCTTATTTGTTGATAATCCAATGTGACAATTTACCCCACATACTATGACATAGTGTGACAACTTACCCCCTGATGGGGTAAGTTGTCACAAGTGCACACCCTCTATTTAACTGTCTACAACTCCATACTGAAATAATACATGAAAATGCAATTAATACAAAATATGTGCCCAAGACTTCCACCTTTCATTTGGTATGACATTTATACCATTGTGATGTATTGCGCCCAGTACAGGTAAGACAGAGTGAAAAGTGTGACAACATACCCCGCTCTCCCCTACTAGTTTTGGTGTGTTTCGATTACAGTGCATCTATCACCCCGACACCAGGCAAAGCATTGCATAAATAAGCCATTGCACCGATTACATTTATTTCGAATTTAAACAATGGCATATTTGGCAAATAATGGTGTTTCCCTTCATTTTCTTTGTTCACACGTGCAGTTAAGAAGTTAACATGCTTTTAAAACAGCAATGCAGTCTTCAATTTTCCGTAATGTCAAGCATGGCAAAAAAACCACATCCCAGGTCACTATTCTGCAACACAAAAATGAGCGTGCAAACAATCAAATTTATTATAAATTAATGCTATCAATCTCTGAGTATTTCTTTTAAACTAGCTTCACAAGGTAATTATATTTTACTTGCTTTAACTTTGAGCTTGATCAAGCCTCTCTCCCTTATCCTGTCTGGTGTGTGATACCTAAATATTATTATTATTATTATTAATAATAATAATAATAATAATAATAATAATGCTCTATTTATATAGCACTTGCATGTTGTTAAAAGCACTTTCCAAATAAAACAGCACAAACCAAACCAAAATAATACTAAGAATAAAGTAGGCTGCTTTTCCTTTTAGAGAAATAACTCTTTAACTCTTGTTTCCTGTCACTTTAAATCTGCTATGTGCGTGTCAGGCAGACTTAAATGAGCTTCAAATTGAGCCTTGCAAATTGAGCACAGGCCTTGGGTCTTGAGCCTTGCAAGGAGGAGCATAAGGTCTTATGAAGCTTATTAGACTCTGTGAGGTGTGAACAGTAACATTTCGTGATAAACATTTTTTTTTTCCTGAAACATCTTGCCTGAGATTATCTCCTGAGAGATTTTGTACTGATCCGTTTTCTGCATGCTCGACTGCAAAACTAGAAATTGTATTAAAATGGGGGAGAAAGCCATATAAAATAATAACGGTAATGAGCTACAGTATATTGTAAGCTCAAAAAATGCCCTATTAAGAGACTTTATGTTGATGTTTCCTTTATTTTTGTAAACTGTTACTTGTAGTTCATTGTCCCTCGTCCTGCTTTTCACCATGCATTGGTGCCAAACCGTAACGAAGCAGTTTGCGTTGAGACATCACTCTGTCCTAACCCTATTTTAAGGGTTGCAAGGGTGCGGTTAACATTGCAAAACTGTAATTCGGCTAAGCGAGATAAGGTAAGCTCAGCAGGAGATAAAGTATGACTGCATAGTTATGGGTTAAAAAAGTGCACACCACAGGGATGAAGGATTTCAGCTGTAACACAGACTAAAGCCCCTCTAAATGAGCCACGTAAGCCATGAGAAGATTGTGTTGAGCACCATGGCACTTGTATTCTGTGGCATAACATCTCTCCCTTAATTATACTAACACATTCTTTTCATCCTATAAAGAGTACGACACCCCATTCCAACCATTTAAAGTTTTATGAAATATGAACTATTTGTATTAACTTTTCATTCATTTTTATATTTCTATCTATAGATCAATCTAATTTCTGCAAATTTCTAAGTACCCCCTTACGGCTTAATTTGTGCCATTATTTTTAGGATTTTCTAATGGTTCTAAACCATGCTATTTCTTCAGACTTATGATATTTTCTATTTATTTATTTTTAAAATGCACTAATGGTGATTCTAGTTCTTTAGTTCTGAGAGTTTCAATACATACAACATTTTTTAGAGACAATCCAAACAACAACAACCCTTTGCTTACATGGCAGCTTCGGTGTTGAAAACTTGAAAATATGTACAGTATTTGGAAAAACTTTAGATGCACGTGTAACGGAGTTGGTTCTGCCCGCAGCAAGTTTCAAACCGAGGATCTTGACGCGACAAGAGAGCGATTTAGCCCGCTGAGCTAAAGACTCAAGTCTCTAACCCTGGGAGCTAATCACACTCTTATTGATGTCACATTGTGTAGCGGACGCTCACGTACCAGAGCACACCCGCTACATTCTCCCCCTCAAAACTCCTGCAGCAGCAACCACGGCCCGACCGATTACCATCAGTCGTAGAATCCAAGTCACAGCACCAATGTAACAGGGTTGGTTCTACCCGCAGCAAGTTTCAAACCGAAGATCTTGACGCGACAAGAGAGCAATTTAGCCCGCTGAGCTGAAGACTCAAGTCTCTAACCCTTGGAACTAATCACACTCTAATCGATGTCACATTCTGTAGCAGACGCTCACGTACCAGAGCACACCCGCTACACATGTAACATTTGAAAACACACCTGCAGATCACTGACCATTTCCAGTGAAACATGTTACTAATCAAGAAAGACGAAGAATTTTGTTCTGAATATTGGTGGAAATAGATGCTTCTTTAAAAAATGTCAGTAATCAACAGTAATTTTACTGGTATTTATGGGCTTAAAGTTTAGCGTAGAGTATTTGTCCCAGGTCTGGTATACATACCCCCCTTCCCGTACCTTCACTGCACATCGTTATTTGCGTGCTTTGTTGTGCCACTCTTTCCTCTACTAATTGTGGTTCTCTGTGGCTCAGTTGGTAGAGCACAGCGTTGGCAACGCTTAGGTTGTGGGTTCAATCCCCATTGGGGCCACATATACTGAAAATGTATGCATTCACTACTGTAAGTCGCTTTGGATAAAAGCGTCTGCTAAATGGTGTATATTAATTAAAGGTAGCCTATGTTTAGACCTTGGGTTATGGGGCCTAGACCCCTGATGAATCGGGGGGGAAATATCCTGGTTCTAAACCTCTTGCTAGGATTATCCTTTGAAATGTCTATAATCTGAAGCTTTGTGCTTAACTGCCACCAGTATTTACCACCAGCTTTACCAGTAATAATAACTTATTAAAACACAGGGGGATTAAAAGAGCATTAGTCTAGAGCCATTACTGAGCAGATGCTCGCTGTGGGGTTAAGACAGGATGCTTCCATCGTCTTGACACCAAAGAGAGCTCATCTTTAGAGACCATGAGGACAGTGGCGTAGCGTGGGTTGCCAGCACCCGGTGCGAGCCACGTAAACGGCGCCCCATTTTCTGTCGACGGGGGTGCTACGCGAAAAAAGCTGAGACCACTTTGTAATTCGCGGACCGGAGTGGGGGGGTGGTACACGCGAAAAAAAGCTGAGACCAGTTCGTTTATTTCGCGGACCGGGGGGGGGGGTGCTACGCGAAAAAATAATTGCGCCCCTCGGAACACCCTGCACGGGGGGTGCGCGAGGAAATGATTGCGCCCCTCGGAACCGGTCCGCGGTTTTTTGTTTTTTTTACGTTTTCTTAAATTTTGCGCCCCTCAAAATCTTGCGCCTGGTGCGACCGCACCACTTGCACCCCCCACGCTACGCCTCTGCATGAGGATATTTAGAGACACTGCAGTGTTTATAGGAGAGCCTTGGTGCATTTAGAAAGCCGTTGGGTGTTCAAGACCAGGCCAGTGCTGGATACTGTATCCAAAATGACATCCCTTCCTGGATTGAATGGTTGTTTCTTGTCATAAAACATTCTTATGTTCTTTACTTGTCTTTGTTTTGCTAAAATTATCAAGAATTTAGGGAGGATGCTGCAGCGATTGGATTATTCTATAATTATGATTCAATATTTAACACTGAGGGAGAAAATAAAAAAATAAAAGAATGTACAAACATGATTTTAAAATAAATGTTAAAAAATAGAATGCTTATTTGAATAAAGCTCATTCCAGCAGAAGCTGATAACTTTTTGCATATTTCATGAACTGACATGATTTTCAAAAAAATGAAAATGAAAGACGATTTGTAGGGTCGCTCCAGCATGAATACACCTTCATCAACACAAAATAAGCATTGCATTCATACATTTATTGATGTCATCTGAATTAGGCCTACTGCTGAGATCCTAGTTCAAGCTCGACTGAAAGCATGGATTCGTAATTAATCACCACAGTCATACACTTGTTTAGTAATTTTGTAAAAATATTAAATAATACATTATAGACGAACATTGCACGTAATACCCGAAATTGCCCCATAGATAGACCTCCTTAGCCACGTCTAATAAATGGCAAGCCATTTAATAGTTTAATCGATCATTTCAGTTTCACATAGGCTACCAGAAACGGTGTGCGCTATTTTTGCAGGAAGTGGAGATATCAGGGTTTGTACTTTTTAATTTAAAAAAACGAATCCCTGATAGGCAGCTCACACTTGTACAGGACCAGCCAAACACCGGTGCGTTAGACCGCAACGCTATCCGCCAGCGCAGGGATTGTACCTTTAGATATTAGGAAGTGGAGTTCCTAATATCATAATTTCCTGATATCAGAAACTCACCTCCTGGAGTTGCAACTGTAATTCATGATATCATAAACACCAATTGAAGATATAAAAAATGAGAGTTTATGATATCAGGAAGTGGCGGATTCTCTCACACAAATGAGGGAACCAGGAAAGCCGCCAAAACTGTGTGCGTGCGTGTGTGTGTGTGTGTGAATACGACGTCTTCTGAACAGACAAGCTAATTACCACATCCTTAATTACTCTGACAGTTATTTCATCTTGTTAATGTAGACTGAGTGAAGACAATTCGTTTTAATTAGGCTACTGAATAAAACATAGTAGCATTAAAATGAGTCGTTATGTAAAATATACTTGTCAATATTTCATTCGTGCTATTAGTGTGGCTTGTATAGCCAAACCAAGAAAAACGTAATCGCCACTACACAGTAACCGGCATTTCTGAATGACTGAGCAGACAGGTTAGCAAATCAGGAGCATCGGCCTCACGTGAATAGGCGCTAGTCATTCCTGGTTCCAAAGTACAATCTAAGACTGGCTTCCTGGATCAAATCATCTTCGGGAGAGAAACACAACATTATTGTGGAACAGTGGGTTTACAAAATAGATAACAACCAGCCCGTCGATTAACAACCTGAGATCAGGTAAATGACGCAGTTACCGTCTTGGAAACAGTAGCCGCCGTAGCCATTGTATTTTCATAAATACAGTAAACATTATCGCTGCTATTGTGTGTGGGACAGGGAAATCCTGTTTGCTATGCAAAAAGAAACCGGATCTTGGTTGCTGCGCAGTGACTGCACCTATTTGCAGCACAAAGTAATTGCCAATAAGTAACACGGACTACCATTTAAGCATTCAGTTATTAATTCCCAATAATCGGATAATGGCATTACTGTTGTGGCACAATTAGCAATATATCTTGGAGAATTTGGGATTTTTTTGTATTTATGCGTGGTAACTATTGCGTGGTAAATATTGGAATTTATGCGTGGTAAATATTGGAATTGTTTTATCGACATTTAAAAAAAAAAAAATGTTATTCTTCCAGTTCCCAGGATATCACGGGCTGTTATTGCTCTTAGGTGAGGTGCTGAAGACTGCAGAATGGAACTTACAGGTATGTCAGACATAGTTTGAACAAGATTAATGGTAATCGGGGGCACTGCACAGCTTCCATAACTATTTGAAAAATAATTAATAACCGTAATAAAGTTATTAATAAACTAAAATAAAGGATGCACGTTTACAGCTTTACCATGTTATATTCCTCTTATTATTGTTGTCCTCCTTGTGATTGGTGTTTGGAGAATATTGTTTGTGAAAGTCCACTCAAACCAGTATGCACTTGGTCCATTAAGTAACTGTGAAGTAGCTACTGAGTATGATCCATAATGTTGTAATAATCACTATATTTCACTACACAACACTTCATCCACTGACTGACTCATACCAAGTATATCAGAGCTACTTCTCAAATTATGTCATATTAGTGATTTTTAAAATAAAACAAATAAAAAATGTGATGTTCCAAACTCTAGGGTTCTAGACACTGTGTTATTTGGTTCTGCACAACAATGTTTTTTTTTTTACTGTACTGTGCTCAATTGTTCAGATTCTCAGAAGGGGCGGGAGTGCCCCCAGAAGAGGTCTCCATTCGACCTGATAATGAACCAGATACGCAGGAAGAAATCCTTCACTGACCGGCGCCCCAGGGCCTCAGTCGGACGCTTTTTCCGGCCCGTGGAAAACTCAGACAAGAAGGATGGAGGCATTCCTGAGGGTGGACAGCCAGAGGCCCTGCAGGGAGAGGAGAAAGCAGGTACGGGGGTGGGGGTGGGGGTGGTGGGGGGGGGCATGTAGTGTAGTCCCATGTGTATATCCACTCCCATCACAGTGAACATGTTTAGTTTTCCTACTGACATGACTCTGGAATCTTATATTTCACATGTTCAGCAAGATGCTGCACAAGCTGTGAGGTGCTTTGGAAACCAATAGAATTGAAATACTGGCGCAGTACGGTTGCTACGTGTCAGGAGATGTTTCTTTCTGCTTTTTCATGTTGTTTTCTTTCTGCTTTTATGGTGTGTCAGATGCTCTATGTCACTCAAATCAGTGAGTGGTTGTATGTTGCTCACAGTCAGTGAGATGTTGTTTAACCTAATGTCAGTGAGATGTTGTATGTGTTAGGTTGTTATCTCAGGATCATGGCATGTAGTGTATCTCAGTCAGTCAGATGTTTCATGTCCTAGGGTCAGTAAGATGTTTTATGTCTCAGAGTTAGTGAGATACTGTATATCCTCGAAGCAGTGAGATGTTTTATATCTCAGTGAGATGTTGCATGGGAGCTGATATGCTTTCAGGGAGCAGGGACCCTGCAGAATCTGAGGTGTGTCCAACGGTGGGGTGGGGTCGAGTAAAGCAGTTTGTTCAGAAGCTGGGGAAGAAGCCAGACAGCCACACTCTGAGCCTTGGCCACTGTGACCTGACGGCCACTGATGTCCTGGAGCTGGGTGAGACACGTTGTTGAGTGACTAATGCATCACATGTTTGTTTTTTATCCGACTGTACTGTGATCACGCACTGTTCCATCCAGCTCTCTCACTCCCCCTTTCTCACTCTTACACACTGAATAAACATTTATTTGGCAGGGATAGGAACTTTGTGGTCCACAAGAAAGGTGTAACTCTCCCTCTTTCTCTCGCTTCCTGCCTCCCAGTTTTCTCTTTCACTTGTCTATTTTCTCCCTCTGTCTCTGTTCCTTCCTCTCACCCGTTCTCTCTTTCTGTCCCTTTTTAGCAACTCTGCTGCCATTCCTGTCTCTATTGGAAGAGATGGATCTGTCCTGGAATGACCTTATTGGTGGATCATTAAAGGCTTTGACCTTTCACCTCCAGCATGTGAGCAGACTCAGGATCCTGAGATTGAGCGGTTGCAGGCTGACGGCAGATGACCTCACTGCGTTGGGTAGGAAAGGCTTCTATTTCCTGCCCTCTGCCAAACTCCCTGTAAATGACCTGAAAAACATGGTAGCTCACGCTGCCCACACATATACTGAGAATAACACATCATTACCCCCCTGTGATTTTCTGATTTAAGTCCCTGCTTCGAGGGCTCCCTCATCTGTGTTTCATTTAATCAAATTACATTTAATTCAATAAATCTTTATTGTCCCTTTTGGACAGTTGGTCCAGCAGCAGTATACAATACAATACAACATTCAAGAAAAGAATAACAACAATTAACAAGATATACAAGATTAAAAGTGAGCTGAGCTGCACAGGATGTTGTCAGACATAGCTTTTGTGATCGTTCACAATGGTATGTGGTACCTGAGATGTCCTAGCACTACCTGACAAGTCCTTGTCAAGTGAGGTATTCAGTTGTACTTAAAACTCTTAACTGAATAAAAAGACTGTCCCCTGCTGTGCTGAGTTTAAAAAATAAAAATATTTTGCCCCTATTTTGCCCTCATTTGTCAATGCCCAATTGCATTCATAAAGCCAGCTCATTGCTGCAAACCCCTCTGTCCGTTCAGAAGCGTGCAGACAAGCATGCGTTCCCCTCTGAAACAAAGTGACGTCAGCCGCTGCTTGTTTTTACACTCTGCATTTCAACAGTTACGCTTGCACAAACAGGGGAGTCAGAGGAGAACACTTCATGTGCAACTTGTGCAGGCAGACTATGGGCGCCCCATTGGCCAGAGGGGGTTGCTGGTGCACGGTGAAACACAGGCGTCCTGACGACTAAAACCCCTCCCCTCTCTGGGGAATGCTGTGGCCAATTATGTGCCACCTTGCAGGGCTGCTGGCCATAGCCGGCACTGGAACAGACCATCCACACTAGAACAATGCCTTAACAGGATGAGCCACCCAGCAGTCCCTGAAAGTGGTTATTTTTTGTTTTTTAGAAAGGGATTACATTCTCAACAATAATCTTGAAATAACTTTTGAAATGAATATTGTCACGGGGAGGTACTGTATTACATGTTTATAAGCACAGTGATGGTGATAGCCTTGTGAATATTGCCACAGGAAGGTGCTGTATAACATCTTTATAAGCACATCTTCGGCCTTGTGAAAATGAACACAGGGCAGGCCCTGGACTACACCCCACTTCTGGAGGTGATGGATCTGTCATGGAACGCCGGCATCGGGGGGAACTTGCAATGCCTCACCAGTGGCCTCCGACCAGGCAGCAGGGTGAAGGAGCTCCACCTGGTGGATTGCCAGCTGACTGCAGCAGATGCCCAGACCCTGGGTAGGACTGCACTCTGCCGGCTGCATAAAACAAAATATGGCTGAAGTCCAAACTCAGTCCTGGGGATCCCTGTGTATTCTGCTTTCTGTTCCAGCTGAAAAAGTTGTTTCCTACATCTAATGGCATGTTAATGGAGTTGTAGTCTGTAAAAGGGTCTATATTAAGCAGCTGAAAACCAATGAATTAACTGATTGGTTTATTGATTGATTGATTTGCAGGCAAAATCACACCAGTGTGTGGATACCTGCATCTGCCTGTGGGAAATGAAGGATTAAAAAAAGCAACCAGTAATGAGCAAAACTTTCATTCTGGTTGAATCAATTGTGAAAGTACATGAATATACTCAGTCACCTCAACTACTCACACCATTAGCTGGAACAAAAACCAGCATACACAGAAGGGGTCTGCAGGACCAAGTTTGGACAGCCCTGCACTACAGTGTGCTATTGCCCCACCTCCCCTCTCCTCCCTGTTTCAGCAGGGGCACTGTGTGCGCTGCCTGGCCTGGAGCTGCTGGATATCTCCGCTAACAGACTCCTGGAGGGTGGGCTAGGGGAGCTGGCCCTCCAGCTGAGGGACACCCCGGGTCTGAGGGTCTTGCGGATGCACATGTGCGGATTGAAGCAGGACAGTCTCCAAATGCTGGGTGAGAGCACTGTACAGCAGCCAGGAACAGGAGCTACAGCCAGGAGCAGCTTTCATTTTATATGTGCACGATGCCTGTTTACATCACTAAACGAAACACTAAACAAATCCACGCTAATGGAAACAGAGCTACTGATAACATGTGATAGCTCCACACATTTTTAGGTGTATAGCCTCACTGTCCCATCACTAGCTTGTAGTGTCCTTTGGTGGTCCCTCTGAGTCCCTCCCTGTGTACCCCAGGCAGGGCGTTCCAGGTCCTCCCGACCCTGGAGTTGCTGGACCTGTCCTGTAACAAGGAGGTGAGTGGGGGGTTTGCACAGGTAAGCGCTCACCTGTCCCAGCTCAAGCATCTGCAAAGCCTGGACCTGCATCTGTGCAATCTGACGGAGGATGACATGCAGGCGCTGGGTGAGTCCGGAGCAGAAGAGGTGGCATAAATATTCCTTCAGGAGGGTCTGTCCTCACAAAATTGCTTAAGATTCAAACAACGAGTTGTAGGTGATCTTGGTGGTGAACAGAATGTCTTTGAGACAACAAAAAAAGTGTAAGTGTGATCTGGAGATATTTTACAGTGTAGCTGTGTATTTGTGGTTTGGGGAAGGGGGTGGTGGTGCAAAAAAAGCAAAAGTGTTATTACAACATTATTATTCACCTCAACCTTACTGCAACTTGTTAAATGCAACGTTTTTTGTGGGTGCTGGGAACCTCCGTGTTTGGGTCTGTTCCTACAGTCCAGGTTGTTCCTTCCTATGGTGACCTCACAATGCTGGATTTATCCTCCAATAAGAACATAGGGGGCGTGTCTCAGATGCTTTTCCCCAGCCTCCCTCTGTCAAGTTTGAAGACACTGTCCCTGAATAACTGCTGTCTGACTGAAGACTCATACCACTCTCTGGGTAATTTACCAAGTGTCTGTCTGAGATCAATGTCTGCAGCCACACTCAATATGGTCAGCCTGTCGCAGCTTCTTTTTTTGCCCCCTGTGATCAGTCATGATTTTTAACATCGAATTGATTTAGTCAATATTACGTTAAAATATTTTGTTACCAGTGGGTCTCTGGAAGCAGCGCCTTTTCCAAGGCATACGTCAAGTAAACTTGGTTATATCTATCTCTTGTGAAAGGATAAATTCTGTTGGTTTACCTGTATGCCCGTCTCATGAGAGGAGAATGTCAATTGGCTGGGCAGGTTATATGTCTCGTGAAAGGAGAACTTGCTGGCTGCTTGTGCACCTTGTGAAATGAGAACTTCCATTGGACTGGACTGTATGTATGTATTGTGAAAGGAGAACTCTGATTGGCTGGGCGGGCCTGATGAGTGGGATGGGCTGTCTTGTGTGTTTCAGCCTCTGTGGTGCAGAGTCTTGATCAGCTGGAGTCTCTGGGTCTGTCCTGGAACAGGTGTGTGGGAGGGAACCTCGGGCTGCTGCTGGATGCTCTGCAGCCCGGCTCTCACCTGCAGGAACTGAGGCTGGCTAGCTGTGGCCTGAACACAGAGGACCTGCTGCACCTGGGTAGGCCAGAAGCCAGGCAACCCACACATATTCAGGCACCCAGAATGGAGAGTCTATTCCCACCACACACAAATACCGAATGCTAGTCTTCGCTCTTTAAGCCCAAATTAAGCATTGACTTTGTAAATATTTATTAATCGGATCTGTGCAGAATTAAGTTAAAAGTTATTATTTTAAATGATTCAGTTCATTTTTACCCAGTTAAACTTAGTTTACTCTTATTGTCCTTTACATTCTCTAACATTCTCTTTGTGATTACTTGCCAACAGATTATTCAATTAATTGGCACGCTTGTTAATTAAGCAAAATAAATGAAAACAGGGAGACCAATGGTTGGTCCATGGTGGTTGGTGAACACAAATTGCGACACAGACAGTGTCAGCAAAATATTGTGTAGGAGTTCATGTGATGTGCGGTTTGTGTCTGTGTTGATGGCTTTGATGTGTGGTGTGTCTGTAGCTGTCTGTGTTGATGGCTTTGATGTGTGGTGTGTCTGTAGCTGTCTGTGTTGATGGCTTTGATGTGCGGTGTGTCTGTAGCTGTCTGTGTTGATGGCTTTGATGTGCAGTGTGTCTACAGCTGTCTGTTTTCATGTGATGTGCGGTTTGTGTCTGTGTTGATGTCTTTGATGTGCAGTCTGTCTGTAGCTGTCTGTGTTGATGGCTTTGATGTGCGGTGTGTCTGTAGCTGTCTGTGTTGACATTATTGATATGCGGTTCATGTCTGCAGCATCGGCAGTGAAGCGTGGACCCCTAGCACACCTAAGGCACCTGGAGTTGATGTACAATGAAGGTGTGAATGAGCAGGGCTGGGCACACCTGTTCAGAGAGGCAGGGGGCCTGCGGGCGCTGGCTGAGCTGGACATTAGCCTGCGCCCCTCCTCTACGTGTTCGCCCGCCCCCTGGCTGCCCACCCTGCTCGGTGCCCTGCCACAGCTGCTCGCCCTCACACGCCTCTCCTTGCTGCGCTGGGCCCTGACCCCCATGACAGGCATAGTCTGGACGTCTTCAACAGGGACAGCAAGAGAAGCATACACTTTGACTATGACATGCAAGACACGGCCGGACACAGAGAGACTGGTGCCGTGGAACAGGTCCCATAGCGGGAGAAAGGGAGGAGGTGTGAGAGCAAAAGACAGAAAGAGAGAGGGGGAGAGAGAGAGGGGAGGGGAGAAAGAGAATGGGTATGGGTACGAGTGAGAGAAATTGGGGATAAAGCAGGGGAGAGACAGAGTTTGAGAAAGAGAGAGAAAAGATGACATTGGGGGGATGACATCTTTCTGATACCTGTCCTCTGGGCCTGCATTAGGAAAGGTTTGTGAAGTCACATGTGAAGTATGGTTAACTGCACTTCGGTAGATGCACAGAAGAGTTCTCAGTATTTCAGTTGATTTGAGTCATTTCCACTTTAAAAATGTCCACTTTTATTTACTGCACAATTCTGGGGTTGAAAATTATTTTTTTGCACATTTCTTTTTTTATATCAGCTTACTGTCACTGCACTGCTTTCTTAGTCACATGCAAAGGTTCACATTGCTTGTTGTCTGATAAATTTGAAGATAAATGCCAACTTTCTCTGCAATATGATATTTTTGTTATGTAAACAAAGATCTTATCTTGATCTTATGACTGCAATCATGCTGACAATACCACTTTTATGAATTTTGCACATATTCACACTAACAATACATTTAATTAAAGAATAAAAAGAAAATATAATATAAGCTTTTCTGTATTTCACACCAACTACTGAATATAATTACAAATGTATTTATTTCTTTTTCGGCCCTTTCTTTGCTCTACCTGCAGGTTTCTTCTTCTTCTTGTTCCTCTTTTCTTTTCCTTTCTTACTGCTCGCCAGACACTTGAACGGTCCAAGCCTTCGGCGCACCATCACCCCACGCCACCAAGTTTGGATCTGTTAGGTGCAGGGGTGAGATATTAAGTATGGCAGCATGATTACATGAGTGCTCATCTGGAAGGATCTGTGGCATGTGTGTGGTTTGTGGTGTGCTGGCAGTTTTAGTTTGACTGTGTTGTGCACATGCTAATCATCTTGAGAAACCTAAAAAGCTCTCCCACTGTTTCATTGAAGGACACATGGAGACAGACCCTGTTCAAATGGCAGTGGCCTCTAACTGTTGGAGCTTCTCACTCACTCAACCCTCACTCATGCACCCCTAACTCACTCACTTCATAACTCACTCACCCCTAACTCACTCACTTCATTCCTCATTCACTCACCCCTAACTCACTCACTTCCTAACTCACTCACTCATTCACCCCTAACTCACTCACTTCATAACTCACTCACTCACTTACTCATCCCTAACTCACTCACTTCATAACTCACTCACTCACTCACTTAGCCCTAACTCACTCACTTCATAACTCACTTACTCACTCACTTAGCCCTAACTCACTCACTTCATAACTCACTCACTCACGCACCCCTAACTCAGTCACATACGCCTGTAAGACCCGGATGTGTCAACGCCCCTTTTTCAAGGGAAGCTCCATTTAGTTTTTATGAGGAGTGGACTTGACATTGTTGGCCACTCACCCTCGCTTTTATGCCCTTCAATTGGGCCTGGTCAGGTGTAGACTCTGGCAGACTCACTTGTTCAGATCTCACATAATTCCCATAATAGGGATAAAAACACATTTGTAGAACAATGGGGAATTTAACGTTTTGAACTTTACTACATTGGAATAATACTGGAAAATGTTATATATATATATATACAGTACCAGTCAAAAGTTTGAGTACACTTGCTCGAAACTAGGCTTATCTCATAATTGACAGTGTTTTACACCATGGTTTCTGTAAATACTTGAGAATGACAAAAAAACACATATAACAATAAACAAAAGGAACATCAAAGCAATGTTCTACAAAATTTGATTGAAAATAGAATCTTGGATTCTTCAAAATAGCCACCCTTTGCCGTGATAACAGCCTCACAAACACGGGCCATTGGGTTAATAGGTTTCAGCAGGAAATCACCCGACATGTCTTCCCAGCTCTCCTGCAGCAATTCCACTGCAGAGACACTTGTGGGTTGCTTTGGTTTGCCTCTTCTGCCCAGTTTGTCCCATACAAGTTGTATGGGATTGAGGTCTGGACACTGGGCAGGCCAGGTCATTAGTTTGAGTTGTCCTTCACATTCCTCCTTCACCAGATAGTTCTTGCACAATTTCAAGGTGTTTTTTGGGTCGTTATCTTGCTGAAGAATGAAGGAGTGCCCTATTAGCCATAATCCGGATGGAAGGTGTACTCAAACTTTTGACTGGTACTATATATTTATATATACTGATTATTTGTCATAGTTCTTTACCAGTATAGTATACCCTGGGTTTGTCTGCATTAACTTACACGATCTAAGGATCAGATGAGAAGATGAATTCCAGCTGTGTGTAGCTAATGATGCTTTATTCAGGTACAAACTAAATACTATAAAGCTGGGATTGTGTACTGTATAGCTGCAAAGATGGACCATGGTTCCCGTGGCAGGACCATGGTTCATTTTGGTCGCAAACCTGTTATCTTGCCTGTGCAAACACGCCAAATTCGATTTAGTTTGAAGTATACTGAGGCCTTAACTCACTCACTCACTGAACCCTAACTCACTCACTCACTGAACACTAACTCACTCACTCACTAACTCACTCACTCGCTGCCTAACTCGCTCAGCTGCCCACTCTCTCTCTCTCTCTTACTTATGCTCTTTTCTCAGGGACACTACTACCTCTATTTTTAAAAGAACAGAAACCCTGGCCATACCTGTGTGGCCTTGGTGAGTAAGTGAACCTTCTCCTGCAGGTGCTGGTTAATGGCAGCCAGACCCTGCTCGCAGACGTCTGAGGGCGGGTCAGTGAGGGGGTTTCCTCTAAGTAGCAGGACCTTCAGGGCCTGCAGTTTGGTAACACCGTGAGGCAGCCAGCTCAGCCGATTCTCTTGCAGCCGAAGCTCTGTCAAACCTTGCAGCAGAGAGCAATCAGTCAGGTCAAGGTCTCTTTTCCAACCTTAACCTCCTCTTCCAAGAGACTTTTTCCAGCTATGTGTCTGGAAAAAGCCAGAAATTTAATCTAAATCAAACTGTAAATTGTTGCAGCAATACTGTCATGTGCAATTATGCCACCCTCCCCACCCACCGCAAGTACAAAATCAGAGCAACTATTGTCAAAGTGTGTTTTTTTAAAGAAAAATGAAAAGATTGACTACCATTTAAACAGCAGAGGGCATCCGGTATGGCAGAAAGTTGATTATTGTGACAGTCCAGAATTTCTAGTGTCAGTAGATCTCCAATGGACTCAGGGAGATGTTCAATACTGTTGTTCTCTAGGTACAACTCCCTGAGACACTAAAAGCAAAGAAGAACATCACCATTTCCACTTTTACTCACAAGGGTCCCCCACCCAAGCTTTAAAGGTCTCTTTACGAAGCCTGGTTGTATCCTTTAGGGACTTACGTGGAGTTGGGAGATGCTCTCATGGACAGATGTTAACTTGAGCCCCCGGTCTTGGCCTAGGTAAAGCCTCTCCAAGGACCGTAGGCCGCACACAGCCTCCGGGAAGGAAACAAACTGGTTACCTGTCAATCCAAGACATTTCAGCATGGACAGTGCCTGGATGCTCACAGGAATCTGTAGATTAAATGATTCAGAAGCATATGTGATAAAACATTATGGGGGAAAAGTCAGTGCTTACGGTGAGTTAATATTGTGCAACAACAACAACAACCTCTTTCAAATGGTTGTCATCCAAAGACAGCTGCTCCAAGCTGATGAGGGAGCAGACCTCTGTTGGAAACTCTGCAAACTGGTTTTGACTCAGGTCGAGGACCTGCATCCTCCGGAGTGTGCTGAAGTCGGGGTGAAGGCCCGTGAGCTGGGTATTCCTTAGGTACAGCACCTGCAGCAAGGGAAGGTGGCAAATCTGGGGTGGAATGGCACGCAGGGGATTATTGGAGAGCCCCAGCTCCACCAGGCTGGTGAGGGCATGGAAGGGGCAGGCTAGCCGGGTCAGGCCGTTGTAGGAGACGTCTAGGATGGCCAGATGACCGAGCTGACAGAGGGATCCAGGGAAAGAGGAAAACCCATTGCAGGCCAGGAACAGCTTTCTCCAGGAGGAGCCACATGCCTCTTCTGGCAGGGAGGCCAGCAGGTTCTGGCCCACGTCCACAATCTCCAGGCAAGGCAGATCCCCGAGCCCGGTGGGCAGGGCCTCCAGCCGGTTCCCACGCAGGTAGATCTCCCTCAGGCACCGCAGGTTGGCGATCTCAGCGGGGAGCGCAGCCAGGCTGTTGCCGGAGAGCCCGAGCAGCTCCAAGTTGTGGAGGGTTTTGCAGATCCCGTCAGGGAGCTCTGTCAGGCCTAGACTATGGAGACGCAGCTCCCGAAGCTCGCCGAGCCGCTGGACCACCAGCAGGGGGCGCCGCCCACCATTGGCTATAGGGTTGTTGCTCAGGTCCAGGGAGCGCAGACGCCCCAGTTTCCGTAGCTCCTCACACACACGGTCCAGGCGGTTCTCCTGGAGATACAGCACCTGGAGCTTCTGCAGTAGTCCAATCTCTGGGGGAACAGCCTGAATGAGGTTCCTCTCCAGGTGTAACTCCTCCAGGTAGTCCAACTGCAGCAAGCCCAGGGGGAACGTCACCAGGCCTTGGGCCGAGCAGTCCAAGAACAGAACCTTGTTAACACTACCTCTGGGCGAAGGGAAGTACACTGTCTCTTGCTTGCTCTCTCCACTGGAGTCACCGCTCAAAAATGAGCCCACAGAGTCAGAGAATTGGACGGAGAGCATTGTGGAAAAAATAAATAATCACGGACACAGAAAACAAAGCCAAACCCCTGAAATGCAAGTTCTTGGTACATATGAAAACTTAACATTTCTGTTAACTGGAAAAGTAGAAGTTAGTCAAAAGTGGAGAAGTGCTAACAACTTTCTCTAAAACAAATAAGTATACAAGTTAATAAAATAAATACAGTTAAAGCTCTATTTGCACAGGGCCTGTATATCTCAAATCAATTTTATATCCATTTTAAATAAACCAACATTTATACTCGTGTAAAGAACGTCGTATAGGTTCATTACAAACTTCTTTCTAAGAAGATTTATATATTTTAGCATAAGAACAAAATACTACACACATACATATAATTCAAAATCTGCGTATATGGAATGTTCTTAAATTCGTTCAAATACGACAAGATATTTTCCTCAATGTCTGGTTAACTTCCGACGGCTACTTTGCTCGTGAAAGACGGTTTTACCAGTGAGGTATACAAACCAAATTCATTTAACTAATTTATCACGATTGATTTGTTTTAAGAATAATGGTTAACATCATTGTAGTTTTGAAATCTTACCAACATATGCACTTCCATTAGGCACACAGTACATAATAAAGCAAATAGACGTTTCCAGTCTCACTTCAGCAGTTTACAGTAAAAGCTCCTCCCTGTATCCATGGGTAACCATGGAAGCAGTGGACGCAATCAGTATTCTCATTCGTCTGACGAGGGCGCTTGTTTTGGCAACACGCTTAATTACACAGATCTGCAGAACTCGCCCTGCCTCATAACCACTAAGGTCCACAGACGAATTGTCAAGATTCTAGATTCTCAGAACGTCATGCCATTGCATAAAATGGAACAGAACGCTTGTGAGAGACACCGTCGTGGTATAGACATGTCTAAGTTCCCATTGCGTGTTTTGGGTCTGTTTTTCCTTTAAGTAAATGTTAGAATTATTCCATGTATACAGGTTATTATATGTTTTAAAATTCTACACAAAATACCCATACATCTGTTCATAGCCAAGGGCCATCCATATTAGATGAACTTGCTATTTTAATTTATATTGCATTGCATATTAATTCATATTGGCTTTCATATTCAAGGTTTATTAATTCTGCAGTCCACGTGGTGTTTAGGATAATGCACCCTACTGTTTTAAGATTTATTGACAACAGTTGGTCTAATAGTGCAAATAAACTTGATTCAATGATCTAGTTTGCTTTATCAGGTGATTCCCTGATGCTTAACATATAGAAAATGGGAAAGTAAAGGTAAGGTCTTCAGTTGTTTTATTCCAGTTCCAGAACAAAATCACTAAAAGGGTGCATCTAAAAGTGGGGGTCACTGGTAGCTGCTGCAGCGCTCACTGTGTCTGTCTCTGTGTCTTTGGCAGTGGTGGCAGCGGCAGTGGTGTTGCTGGTGCTCGGCTTCTGCTGCAACCATTTGAGAATATCCATTATGATGTTGTAGCTACCTACGTTAGCTACGCCTAGCTAACCTTTTGCAAACTGGTCTCACACACAAAAAAATTGACTACAGTAGGCTGGCAGGTCAAACTTCTCTGTAATGCCAAACAAATGCCACGTGACAATGCGTGAGGCAAGATCAAAGAATGCCGCCTGCTGCATGTGTTATGAGCTTGCAAGAACGTGCATGCATAGGAATAATGCACAGAAAATATGTAGTACTTTTAAAAAGTTTTATTACAACATTCAACTGAGGGTGCAAAATATTAATCCGAGGGTGCAATGCACCCTTTTGTGCCCTCGTAGAACCGGGCCTCTGAAGAGACTGTCAAGGCGGAGTTGCTGGCTGGGTCACCATCCTCCCCAATGCTGGGGGTCCAATAGTAGTGTCGTCTCAGTCCGTGAAAGACCTCCGCCAGAAACACGCGGCCGTCGACCTCGTATGGTGAAACGTCCGTGTCCTCCTCACGCAGTCGCCCACTTTTAATGAGGCTGGCGAATGCCTGTGGTTAGGAATGCACAACGAGAAGAATACAAACACTGAACTGAACATTAGCTCTCCGAAGCTCTCTAGAAGCATAACAACAATGTGCTCTCTTAAATCAAACAACACTAGTTATTCCACCGAGAGAATAAGCATTTAAATATGAACCACCTGCGAACAGCAGGAACCTTTCCGTCCGCTATCAATCAGGGAGCTCTGCTACACTAGCTTTGTATTTCCTCTATTAACTCCGTTATCAAGGCAGCTTGCATTTAACATATTATATATTTATTAAGCTAGATCAACTCAATGTACATCTACAGGTAACTGACCAAATAAAGGAAACACTTGAGTAAATGAAGAGTTCTGGCAGCTCTGTTATGATGTGGGGTGCATCTTCCTGGCAAGGTTTAGGGCCACTCAACCCCTTAGAAATGCCAATAAATGCCAATAAATACAAAGCCATTCTGAGTGATTACCTTCATCCTATAGTGAAGCATTTCTATCCTGATGGGAGTGGTCTCTTTCAGGATGACAATGCCCCCATCCATAGGGCACAAGTGGTCACTGAATGGTTTGATGAGCATGAAAACAATGTAAACCATATGCCATGGCTGTCTCAGTAACCAGATCTCCACCCAATTGAACAGGTATGGGATATTCTGGAATGGCACCTGAGACAGTGTTTTCTACCACCATCAACAAAACACCAAATAATGGAATTTCACATGGAAGAATGGTGTTGCATCCCTCCATTAGAGTTCCAGAAGGGAAGGCCAAGGCGCATTGAAGCTGTTCTGTTGTTTATGTAACTGGTAACTTTATGTTGGTATTTCCTTTATTTTGGCAGTTACCTGTACATTTACAAGCACCTTGCTCGAGGGCAGAGCACCAGTGTCAACCAGTCACCTGGGACTTGAACCTGCCACTCCTGCCCCCAAGCCCAACTCCCAAACCTGGTGTAAGGATGCAAACATTTTTCATAAATTCCCAGTGCAGTGCTGCCTACAGTGCAGGGTGGCTATGTTTAATTCCTCTCTCTCCACCTCAGCTGATGTGTGGTGGGCGCTCTGGTATAAAATGGTTGTCGTACATCCAGGGGTGCTACACATTGCTGGTGGTTAAGGTGAGTTTCCTTCTCTGTAAAGCACTTTGACATGAACGGAGCTCCTGAAATGCAATCTACTATCAATTGTTCAAAAGAGGATTAATGGTCTCACCACACAGGCTGGCTCCTCTAGCTTATTGCCCCAGATGTAAATGTGAGATAGAGAGAAGTTGGTGCTCATGGCTTTGGCGAGCAAAACCAGTCCCGATGATCCGATGCTGTTGCTGGGAATGGACAGCCTGAGATGAAAAAGCAACGGAGGCCTCGTTAAATATGGTGATACAGCTAACCTGTAGCTCTAGGTCTTTCCTCAAATTAACGACATTTATTTAATTGTGGGAGACAATTTGCACTGACAAAAAGACACAGATACTCCTTTCTGCCCTTACCTTGTATGCTTTATTACCAATAAATATAAATTTTATCTGAATGTTTGTGTTTCTTAATGCTTTATTACATTTTATATTTGCTATGCCATGTTTTTTTAATTACTATAATACACTACAAATATATGCATATATTTTAAACCCTTAAAGTGACTTCGGGAAACTCCTTCCACAGCCTGGTCCACATTCATAAAAAATCCACACTCAATGTTCTTTGTTTAAGATTAGGCTAAAGGTTCAAAGGTTTGAGTGTACTGCCTGTTATGTGCCCTCTGCTGCATGCAGTAGTCTCTCTCCTGGCTCCTGGCTCTTGCATGCAGTGTGCCCTCATTTTTAAGAGGCCGTTATGTGTTGCCAGATTCACATTTTTACAGGTCTGAGTTTTCACATCTGAGGAAAGGGCAAACTCCTGGATTCAATCAACATGTGGCTTAAAATAAATTAAGGTATACAAATAAATTAAAGACATTTATCTTAAATTTGGTGATTGCTGAACACACCAAATTGTTTGTGAAGAAAAATAGAACACTTGCATTTAATCATAACACTAAGTTAAAGACAAATGTTTAATGAATCCAGGCCAAAGTGAACTTGTGCGAGGGGACCCACGCTCTCAGGGTGCTGTTCTGCAGGGCGAGGGCCTGGCTGAGGTGGGCCGCTCCCTCGTCCTCGATCCTGTTTGAGGACAGGTCTAGTATCTCAAGGGACGTGTTTTGCTTCAACCAGTCTGCCAGATGTCTAGCCCCATCACGTGCAATGCTGTTACTGCAAAGGGAATGAACAAACTGGATCAGAATAGTATATAATTTTTTCTTTTACAGGATTTTTGGAAAACACCATAGTACTGCATGATCTTTGAATGATATGGACAGATTAAATATTTGGCATGAGGTTGTAATTCTACCACCCCTAATTCCAATTGTGGAAGGGAAAAAAGGTTATTTCTGTATAATGTTGAAATGCTGGTGCTCTGTAATTGTTAAATATCCACAGTTCCTGTTCTCCTTCAGACAAAGGATCTACGCGCCGAAAGATCAAGGGAAATCCGTTCCTACCTGGCGTCTTCGCATCACAGGGGATAATAACACGTTGGGGTCCAAGCTTTTATAACTTCAACTAATTCTCCATGTGGTTTTACTTTTAGTGACGCCCATTTATAGAAGTTCTCTCCCCTTACTTTGTTTACTATAAATATGGGATGTAAACTTTTTTCTCTGTATGACTGAGATACAGGTCTCCGTGCAACTGTGCGTGAATAAAGCTTTATTCTGTTCGAGAGAAGGCCTCTCCGATCCTAGTGAGGTTTTTTTCTACAACACAATGAATATGGGATCCATAGCTATTCTAGCTTACATTTAAGGTCATGCAGGTACATAGAAAGGAATTAACCATGTGCATCTTATAAATATGGAGAATTTCTATAATATTTACTCAGTGAAATGAAGCAAAAATCATCAAATTAATATGCTGTGGGGCCGTTGCCTCTTAAGTACCCTCATACCATTTAACTTGGTTAGATAACAATAATTGTTGAGCCATACCATACCATCCTGAGGGATGCAATTAGAGCCACGTCACATCCCATGTCTAACATTACAGTTCACCTGAAGATTCTCTGGCGGTTCCCATAGGATTTACCAGCGGAGGTCCAGGTACCGGAGGGTGCAATTCTCCCTCAGTGCCTCACACAGTCTCTCCACACCTGAGTCCCTCATGGCGTGCTTCCCCAGGTGCAGTTCCTGCAAGTGCTGGTTCACTGTCAGCATCCGAGCCAGGTGCAACGTCGTCTCTTCCTTTCAGGCGAAGAAGAAAAATGGCGCATCAAATATGAGGTGCAGAAGTTAGGAGTGCTGTCCTCTGGGCCCACGGGTCATGGATTCAAATCATGCTACATAGCTGAAATGTGTCAGACGTAGACATAGCGAGGGAATGCAACTGTTTCCAGTTTTCCGCCAATAGAATTACATTCCCTTACCATTACCAAAAATATAAATCTGTGTGCTATACCTGCTGGCTGAAGAGCAGGGGACGGCTGAGATTAATGGCGCGAACACTCTTGTTGCTACTCAGGACAATGGCAAAGGCAATTAAGCTCTGTGTGGCCTGACGAAGAGAGACAAAACTTTAAAAAGATCAAGGCCAATTTCAAAGGGAAACTTTGTTTTCTTTCTATTGAAAAAAACAGAACTATATTACTTATGTAAAACAAGTTTTCTACCAAAGTTTTCGGATAATAATGCATTACCAGATCACAGTCAGAGATATCCAGGTCATCTAATGAAGAATTAATCTGTAGCATAGAAGCCAAGTGCATGGCACCTCTGTTCCCCATCTTATTGCCAGTCATCCGCAACGCCTTCAAGGTTTTATTCCTCTTCCAAATCAGAAAGGAGGGCACACAAAAACACAAAGTATAATGGCTAAAACTAGCTAATAACTAAAAACACAGGAATTAGTATGATACAAATTATTGAATGTAATGCACATACATGGAGAGATTTTCCAAGGAATTGTGCACCATCAGCCGTTATGTCATTGCTCATAAGATTGAGAGATTGAAGGGCCACATTCTCCTGTAAAACACAAACAGCATCCTATAAAATTCATTCTATAAAATACACTCTCCTTTCAAATACAATTTTGTGTAAAATAGCTGAAACTCTCCTGTAAGCTGAATTATTTTAGATGCATTCAGTCCAGAAAAATACATTCTGTGAAACACATACACACCTATAGAATACATCTGCCTGTGAAATACACATGCTGCTGTAAAGTAAATTCTGCACACACCATGTTATGTAAAATTGGTGGTGGATATGGGCAACAGAACCATACAAGTTTTGTTTTTTTATGCACATATATGTGGTACATCAATATGTATTACTCGTCTTGAGAAAGCACATGGTAACTGCAAATATTACTTTCAAATACAAAATGGTCATGGTTCAACAGTTTTTTAAATTGAGCTTTTATGCTACTCCGAAGCGCAGCGACTGATACTTTGCCTGGTGTTTCTCTCATAAGTTTTTTCCGGTTCATGAATGTTGAACCGTGTTCTTATGTTAGCGGCGTAGACTAGGCCTACCTGGAGGAGGTCTGCAAGATGCTTGGCTCCTTCGTCGGTGATTTTGTTGTACCTCAAATCCAGAGCTAGAAAAAACATAAAGATACAGTTTCGCTTACATTATCCAAACTAAAGTTACTGGAAAAATTATTAACTTTGAAATCGGGTATTTATTTATAAATAGGTTTTTGTTAATGAAAGATGAAAGGATCCTCAGAAGATATCGGACGATCACCATACCCGTCTTTTCATTTCCGTCTCTTGGCTGCTGTCAGTAAAGGAATGAAACCCTCCCAAAATGACTGACATGTGTCCTATGATGTCGAAACTGGTTTACAATTATCTATTATAACGATTAATATGAGGATTCCGTGCAAGTGAAAATGGTATTGCTTTAAATTTCAAACGCAAATGTGGGAGTTATTTCACGACAAACCCAAACACAATATATTTATTTTTTAAATAATAAAATATAGGCTACAAAACCTTGGCGAAAGTAAACAATTAAAAACAACACTTGAAATGTATGCACTTACGGTCTTCATGATGTAAATGTAATGAATGTGTCACATTTTACCTTTTACAGAAACATTGTTGCACAGGGTTTTCGACAGCGCTAGAGCATCTTCGTCGGTCAGCATCTGCACTGGCAGCAACCTGTTGTTCCCTGTCAGCTTGATCACAATCTCCCTTGATCAAAACAGGCGTAAAGTTACATTGCGCACAATAATGTGCACGGTTCAGAAATGTATATATAGCTAACTATAACTTCAGCTAGCTAACGTTAATTTAACTAGGTATACAAGCTGAATATCTTAACGTTACACTTCTGACTTTCAGTGATGCCTGCCATTGCATACATTTTAATGCTATAAGCTTGCTACCTAGCGAATACAAAATTAGAATATAATTGCTTACCCTTTCTGTCCCTCTGTATTTTCCAGGACCTGCAAGATGTACGGATTCGTGGGCAACTGAAACTCTGAGCAGATGACTGAGTAACGCTCTTTAATGCTTCCCATGACTTTTAGCCTACATCAAGGAACAATTAAATTGTTAATGAAGTAGGCTATTATATGACAGATACGATGGCTAACGTTGGCTAGCAAAATAGCTATCTAGGTAACATTAACTTCGGTACAGGACATTTTGCCGATAGATTGCTAATAAAGTGATGCAAGCCTCATTCTCCCAATGGAACTTTGTATTGTTTTGAGTTCCTATAGCAACAACGCACGCGCATTTGAAATACTGCTCTCCGAGGACTCTCACGGCGTGTACACTATCAATTGATGTGACATTAACAGGCGTTCTGACTTGACTTACGGTGTAACTAGTTTGTTCTGATGCAGAATGACTGTCCACTTCCAGAAATGCGAAATTAAATCGGACACTTAATAAAATCAAGCGATAGTCCAAAACCGACGTCACTCAGACTCACTCACTTCCGACGGGCGAAAGGCTAGTATTGATATATATATTTTTAAATCGTTCCAATTTTTGTGGCATGGACTTCTGTACCGCCACTAAACTCGAGTTGAATGAAACTTCGCAAACATGTCAAGCTTGGTCTTGGAACGTTTTGGAAGCATCAAGTAATGAGGATTTTGGTAGCAAGGTAACGTTAGCGAATCCAGTTGGCAACTTTGAGCTTTGGAAAATGCACCGCTTTTGTAGCTAGCTAACGTTAGCTTGCTACCAACATCCTCATTAGTTATTTGACGTTACCTATTGGCCCCACCAATTGTGTGACATAGGTTAGCTGCTAATCAAGTTAACCAGGTTGGTATATGCTACAGTATATTAATATGGATAGTCAGATACCATTTATTCGATGTTATCATCAAAATAAAATGAAGTGCACAGTTGTCTAAATGTAATATAGGTCAGGTTAACCCATGGTCTACTTCATAAATACATAAAAATCAGTCACTTGATGCAATATACAACGTAAATGAGAAATAATATTTTTCTGGAGCACACTTTCGTATGTCTGTTACCAGGATCCTATCACAAGGTATGGTGGTTTAAATATAGTATGACTGTGTTGCACATTCGGCCATTGCTGATATTTGATTTGTTTTGGATTTCACCATTGGTATCTATATTTACGGGCCCGTATTCTAGCGACTAGCACGCACCCCCATGTGGAGCGGAGCGTCATTAAACGACCCTCAGACCTCAAGTCGCAGCGAGTATACTGACATTTGCTCGCAACGCCGTTTTCAATAGCAGTTCGATAGCCTGTGCGAACACGCCAAATTCGATTTCGTTGTAAGTAAACTGTAAAACTAAAACCTAAAACACAGCTGAAAGGCCCTGAAGCAGTAGCGTAGGCAGAAATTTATGTGTGGGTGGGCCTATAGGCCAAATAAGTCACCAAACGATACACTCAAATATACACATCAAAGCAAACAACGCAGTAGGTTCTAATCAGAAGCACCATGCCCGTGCCCCCTCAGATTTTTTCTGATTTTTTATTTTATTTTATTACCATTTATTTTTTTATAATATGTAGTTATGATCGTTTTATATTATGAGTGAAACGTATTCTTATAATTATGTCATAGATCATACCTCAAAAAGTCACACACACCCTTTGCCTACAGTTGGTTTCTTCCAAGTGTAAAAGTTTTGTTTTGCAGCTCTGGAAAAAAAACTTTGTTTTACAAAGTGCGCGCACTGGTCATATCAATGAGAGTGGTAGAGACGGCTGCAGGTGCAGTTGGCTGCTCAAGAGGTTAGTAGAGCAATAATCCCCTTTTCAAACTTGTGAAAATGAAATGCAATTAGTTTGACAAACTTATTGCATTTAAGAAATATCTAGTTTGCTTTGCAAGATAGTTGGCTAGCTACCAGCTAGCTAGCTAAAGTTATCATCCCTCAATCCGGTTTAGCTAGCTCAGCTGTCTGTCACGAGTTGACTTTTGATTGCAGAGCTGATAGTTACCACTATCACTATCACAGGTTATAGTTAGCAAAAGACTGAATTCCTTTTGATATCTCCTGGTGACAGGTATGCAGAGGAAAATATCTGCGTTTTTTGTTAAGCAAGCAGAAAGCCCCATCCCTTCCCTGAGGCAGGATACAGACAGGGCAAGACGAGGTAGGTTAGCTAGCTAAGCTAGCTATCTAAGTGAGATTTGTGACGTGCTCTGACAGAATCAGTCGAAGTTGCAATGGCTGATTTGCATAGAAATACCATTTCATTTCACCACGTTGATTTTTGTCCGTTTTGGGGTTTTCTCAGACTTTCAGACTAACCGAGAATCATATAATGAAATAGTATGTGTTTATAGACAAGCTTATACAGATTAAAGCATTTTTAATCATGAAAAACCTGGTTTAACTGATAATGTTGATGTGGTCTCTTAATTTTTTTCCAGAACTGTAGTTTGATACATTATGTAAATGTAAGATTGGTAGATCCTAGGACTCCTAGGTATCGTTTGAAAATACAGCTATTACCTATTATATTACCTGACATGTTTACTCTGTTTAGCCTACTAGGCTATATATCTTACATGCTGAAATGTAAAAGCACTTTGGGCTACATTGTTTGTATGAAAAGTGCTATACAAATAAAGTGTGTTATTATTATTATTATTATTAATATATATGGGTAATAATAATAAAAACTAGTGGTTTTGAGTTGTGCCCCCTCAGATTTTTGCCTTGCATGACGCCCCTGGTTATAATCCATAACATTAATAACGATTTACACAAACAAGTTCGCGTTTTGAAAGATCGTTGCATTCGTCCCCACGATAGGCTATATACGTGTTGGGCGATTCGTGTATTTCAGCCTTTATCTTGCGGATGAGCAATGAAGCTGCAAAAGGTTTCCTTTATTGAGAGCCTCCTTGTTTTCTCTGTGCTTTGCACAAAACAATACAATGTGAAGAACTACTTTGACATGCTCGCGATTTCTTTCAATAAATGAAGCGCTCGTCGCATCCTGGTTCAATTGGTTTAAAATGTTACATCGACCTTGCGGTTGGTGGGTTTGTTTGAAAATGTCGGATTTACTCAGTGCCTTTGCGTGTGATTTGCGCGATTCATGTTTCACAAGACAATTTTGACGAACCTATCCTCTGCACCTGCTCCAGCAAAATGCCTGCACACGTTACAAAACACGGCATCTCTTTCTATACTATATATATATATATATATATTTATAGCCAGCGAAAGTTTAACATCTCGATGAAAATTATGATTATATACAATTTATGTATTAATTTGAAATATATCTTATGTATTGTATTTTAATAGGCTCTCTAGATACACCATTATCAGGTCTCATTTATATACAATTTACTGCATAGTCACCCTTTTGAGAACTCAAATATAGAAAGATTGGTCAGGGGTCAAAGGTCAGAGCATTGGTTTAGCTTGGTTTAATTGGGGCTATTGGATAACGGAGTCTAAGCTTTACAATGATATGGCTCAAAACGGCATGGAGGTAATTTTGCATGGAACTTTGAGCATGCTACCTGTGATAGACTGGTCTTTGGGCATCGATTCACCGTTAATGTAGATTAGGAAAAGGCAAAAAAAACCACTTATTTGGATTTATTCCCTTTCATCTTATTGAAAGGGAATAAATTATGCATTGAAATTTGGGTGAACTTTTCCCTAAATTTGCCAAATAAACTTGAACCTGTACATTACAATACTCAATAGGCCCCGTCCTATTCTCCCTGTACACCAAGTCACTTGGTTCTGCTATCTCTACTCACGGTTTTTCCTATCACGGTTATGCCGATGACACTCAACTCTTTCTCTCCTTCTCTCCATCTGAGACCCAGGTCCCGGCACAGATCTCTGCATACCTGGCTGACATCTCCACATGGATGTCCATCCACCACCTGAAGCTGAACCTGGGGAAGACAGAGCTGCTCTTCCTCCCAGCGAAGGGCTCCCTGATGATTGATGCGTCAATCACTGTGGAAGCCTCCATAGTGTCTCTGTCCCAGTCTGCCAGGAGTCTTGGAGTGACCCTGAACAACCAGCTGTGCTTCTCGGGCCACATTGCAGCGATCACTTGGACCTGCCGATTCTCCCTCCTGGTCCAGGCCCTGGTGATCTCACGTCTGGACTATTGCAATTCCTTGCTGGCAGGCCTACTGGCCTGTGCCATCAAGCTACTGCAACTAGTCCAGAATGCTGCTGCACGTCTGGTGTTCAATCAACCAAAGTTCACCCATGTCACCCCTCTACTCTCCTCTCTGCACTGGCTCCCCATCGCAGCACGCATCAGATTCAAATCACTGGTGCTTGCTTTTCAAGCAGCTAGAGGTACTGCTCCCCCATACCTCCAGTCACTCATCACTCCCTACACCCCAGCCAGACCCCTCCGCTCTGCCTCCTCTGGCAAACTGCCTCCTCTGGCCCCATCCCTCCGGGCGCCTGGCAGCCACTCCTCGCGGTCTCGTCTCTTCTCTGTCCTGACCCCTCGCTGGTGGAACGACCTTCCGCAATCGGTCAGGATCGTGGAATCACTTGCGATCTTCCGCGAGACTCAAAACCCACCTTTACAGACTCCACTACCACTGAATTCTGTACATCTAGCCAATTGTCATCACCACTGCCTACTTGCTCAACACTATATACCCCTGCCTACTCAATTTAATACATTTTTAAAAATTAAAAAAAGTTTACTAACCTTTTCCTTCCCAGTGTTACAGGTATGGTACGCAGCTGCCTGCAATGATGTCTATCGCTGTACTACTGCACTGATTTATTGCGCAAACTATGATTGTTACTATCATGTACTTATGCACATCTTGTAAGTCGCTGTGGATAAGAGCGTCTGCTAAATGTTTAAAATGTAAAAAGTCAATAAATATGATTGAATTTAATTGTGCTTTGGTAATCATCAGTACACAGTAGGGCCTATGTAAGACCAAAAGTCAAATAATACTGCCATCACTTATGCAACAATCCTCGAAAAAAGAGCATTTCCAGAACATGTCCAGGAACCAAATGAACCCAGAAAGCACCTAAGCAGACTTGATTTATTAAATCAGATTTTACATTTAAAGTGAGGTGTCAAGTAATCTCAGTGTACAAAATTAACAGATTAGCTGGTGAGCTACATTTTTTAGGATAACAGTATTTTCACATATTCATTTAATATAGAGAGGAAAAAATAAGGTTAGAGTCAAGAGGAAACCCCATAATCTGAATTATGAGCATTATTGCTGGACAAAGTGAGACAATCAAGAAGTATTGAAGCAGTCAAAAAATGATTGTATTATATGGAGGATAACTAAACACACTCAAAAAATCCTAAAAGTCTACTGGCTTGCTTCCAATTTGATAACATATTAGTAATGTTTGACTGCATACAGAGGGAACATGATCTTCCCTTAATACCAGAGAATGGTAGATCCTGAATCCTTATTATATATACACATATTTACCAAGGCCTCTTTCAAAGGACATCCATGGGCCTGAGCAGGTGGGTCTAACCATATTCTCAAAGACCTCAGCTGAATGGAGCAGAAACCAGAAACTTTTCCATATATAGATTTTCAACATAAACCTTGTGACAATTTGTGACATGCTATAGCTTTTCAAAATACATTCTTTTAGCACTTGCTCTTCTTCCAAAATGAGTGATTCCACAAAAAAAGGAGGAAAATGTAAATAGACAATATAAAATGAATACTGGGAATATTCAACTATGGAGATCTTGGCATACAAGGAGATGCAAAGCTGCCCACCTAGCCAAATCCTTCTGTATATTATCAACAGATGTGGAATTACCTTTACAGGTGGAATTGTAATCTTGTAATCAGGACGTAACCTGTAATCAGCATGTACGAAGAGGCATTAGACCATAGAGACAAATTTATTCAATGTTAATGCATACCAAATTTGCATTTATAAGAACATGAACAGGCCATCCAGACTACCTAGGCTTGTCAGGTTTCCAAGTATAGGGTGCATCAACTTACTACATATTCTACCTAAAAACCTTACATCCCTTTTAAGTCTTCCTTTGTAACTTTGAAGTCCACAATCAGCCTTGCTCTAGCTTCCATGGCATTCTTATGGTGTGGTTCTCATTTTTTGTAAAGTATAGACAACATAAATCCACAATTTTCTTTTCTTTTTTTTGGAAAACAATACTTTACTGATCCTGAGAAAATACATAATAAAAAGTATCATTTTTTTAATATGATTTCGAAGAGCACAAGTGTCACACAATTCAAAGTCAGTTGCTCAGACCCAGTAGCAATCACACCTTTGTATCTTCTCCAAGCAATTTGTCCACCTGAACGTACACTGCAATGGAATGCCCTCACCTGAGATTCAAACCTACAACATTCACAGTCCAGTGTCCCAAACACTACTCCATATTAAAGCCCCTTCAGCATTGATTCTTCCTAGGATGATGCAACAAGCATAAAGCATGCACCTCTTCCAAGCCACCCCTACCCACCCCATACTGACCCTGCAGGGAACAGTTTTCCACTACCAACAAATCTAGGGGTTTCAAGTTAGGGATCAAATTAGGTATTTGCACAATACAGGAACAGTCCAAAGGGGGCATTTTAACTCAGTCCATTAAGTTGCTGCAGATATTGAAGATGGGAGGCGCTGTGTGCCTCGATGTATCGGCAGGCGGCAGGTGGAAAGTGGGGGTGGAGTCTCAGTTGAGAGGCTGGAGGAGGACGTACTCGGTCTCGTATTGGTCGGCGGCGGTGGCTGCAGCGGCGGCGGCTGCAGCGGCGGCCGCCTCAGCAGCGGCCATGGTCAGCAGCTGCGCCGTGCCGGGCCCCGGGGGGACGCGGGACAGGAGGGCCTGGTGGTCGATGGGGATGTTCAGCGAGAATGGGAGCTGGGCCGGATCCTCACTGGGAACTTAATAGCAAATAAAGAACAGAACAGGCTTCAGACTAGGTACAGTACCTTGAGGGACGGGAGTCCATCATGGGCCACTGGGAAAGTTGTGGTTCTCTTGGAGGAGGGGGGGTCTTACCGTTGTGTACTTTCAATTTGTGCTGCTTCAGGTATTTTGCACCCATGTAAGTCTTTTCACAGAGGTCACACTCAACTCGCTTCCCACCTGGTGTTAAAAGGAAAATCTTTACAACAAGGCACGAGTGCAGTAAAGAATTTCTTCATTTCTGAGGGGTTTACTTTTTGCGTATTTTAGCATGCTAAATCAATCATTGCTTTTATTTAGAGATATGAGGAACACTGAATAATGATGGCAATTTTGGTTACATCAGGCAACAGTTGGGATTTAACTTTTATTTTATGCAACTGACAAATAATCACACAAAATGCAGCGATGATGCACCAATTACATTTACATGCACTTGCCATTTCAGGTTAGCATACAGCCTACACCAAGACTTTCTCAAGGTTGGGAACCAAAATATAAGATTTTTGGGGGTATTCAATGTAACTGATATTGTGCTTTGTCTTTAAGTCTGAACACAGAATTTCAGGAAGTATTTTTTTAATTCTTAAATTGCATAAATGTAATTTTTAAATTCGTTCAGAAAGCGGTTTGCTCATTTCAGTGACTCATGGGGGTGTGCACAAATCATGAGAAAAATAATAATGTGCGTAATGTGTGGATATCTATGAGAACACCTCACTTACCTTTTTGACATGGGAAATGTTTGTCAAGTTCTTCAATAGACAAGAATGTTTTGTGACACACTATACAAAAGCAGCTCATATCTCCTGTTGGGGATCAAACACAAGACAGTCACACTCCCAATTACACATTTTGTTCATCCACCAAAAGAACATCATAAAGGTCTTGTGATGTTACAAATCAGTGGGACTTGTGTTTGTGTTGTGTTGTGTTGACAATGTGTTTATTTTATTGTAATGACCAAATAATAAAAAAAGCCTTACTATTTTTGTTTTGATGTCGGGTTTATAGTAGTTTTAGCATGTGGCTGGTCTATAGTTCACAAAATACCACTACAGTACTCCCAATGTCTGCCCCCCACCCCCCACCCCCCGACACCTCTTTTAAAGATGTACTATACATGCATGTTTTCTGCCACTTCAAAACAGCACCTGCTACAAAACAGATTTTGTAATGTTTCTGATAACTTTGGGCATTTGTTGCAAGCAATAGTGATAGATTTTTCAAACAACCTCCATTCTCATATGAAAGCATGCAGGCGCATCCCTGAGTGCTTAATGCTGTGGCAGACTGTCCTTCACCTGTGTGCTTCCTGGAGTGGGCAAGCAGGGAGCTGGAGACGGCAAAGGCTTTGCCGCAGGTGTCGCAGATGTAGGGCTTCTCGCCAGTGTGTCTGCGCATGTGGTAAGTGAGCGTGCTGGCCTGGGCAAAGTGCTTCCCACAGCGGTCACACTCATACGGTTTTTCCCCACTATGTTTCCTGCCAGCAGAAGGACACAATGAGCGACTAATCATCCCCAATACACCTCTACAGCAGGGCTCACCAAACCTGGAAAGTGGAAAGCCACTGTGCTACTGTGCGAAAGGTGTGTGCTAGTTTTCGTCATTACTCAGCACTTTCACTTTTTGAATTCACATGTGGATGTAAAACACAATCCAGTGTTTCCATGGGGTTTGAGCCCTCACCTGATGTGTATTTTGAAGTTACTGGACGTGGCGAACTGCAGCCCGCAGGCATCACACTTGTAGGGCTTCTCCTCTCCGTGATGCATGCGGCGGTGGAAGACAAGCTGACATTTCTGGGCAAAGCTCTTGTCACACAAATAGCACCGGAAGGGCTTCTCCCCTGTATGTGCAACGTACAACATTGGCAACCAAAAGAGTACAAGTACATAGCAATAACAGATGACTTATATATATATTTTTTTTTTTAAAGATTAGCTAAAGACATTCCTGTTGCGTACAAGGAGAAAAACAAAAACATAAACTTGAATTGCAAGGAGCAAAGAAATTTGGTGAATTTCCTCAATCAAGCAAGAAATAAATGCCATTAATTTGATCATTTAAACACTAACTAGACGAGGGGTCCGAAGTTTTATACGAAACAGGCCGGTATGGGTGCAAGCTTTTGTTCCAGCCCAGCAGTAACACTGTATTCTACTAACCAACTAATCTTCAATTAAGACCTTGATTAGTTGAATCAGGCATTTTAGTGCCAGGCTAAAATGAAAACTGCTGGTGTGGGTGCAGGTTTTCAGATAAAATTGGGGACCCCTGGATTAGTTTGGCTTTTAACACCATGCACACATCCGTGCCTTGCTCACAGTCCTGAGGATTCCCAAGGCCACTGCAGTCTCACCTGTGTGGATGCGCATGTGGGTCTTCAGCTGGTTCCCCTGCCTGAAAGTCTTGTTGCACAGCTGGCACTCGTAAGGCTTGATGCCCTTGTGAATGCGCATGTGCCGACGCACGCTGCTGGATTCGGAGAACGCCCTACCACAGATGCCGCAGATTGGCTTCCCCTTCAGGTACAGCAGCGGCTCCTCGCAGTCGTCCTGGTGTGTGGACGCGGCACCCGAGCGGTTCTCTTTGAACCTGCCCTTCCTCGCCCGCCCCCTCTTCCTCTTCGGGGGGAGCTCCTGTTCGTCCGGGCTGTCGGCCTCCGTCGACATCGGCGCATGCCACTCCGCCTCATCCAGCACAGCACACGGAGTCTGGCTGGCCGGTGTTTCTGGGGCCTTGTTGCGGTCGTCTATGAACGCCTCCCACAGCTCGGGGTCTGACGTAAGATGCCAGTTCTCTCTCCGGAGGACGACCGCGCAGTTCTTTAGGATGCTGCCATCAGGCATGACCTTGGGCTTCCTGATCCTCTGCGAAGCTCTGGTCCTTGGTACCTCCTCCTGCATTGGGGGCTCCTGATCCACCTGCTCGGGTTCCACCACCTCATCCTCTGTCACCAAGGCACTGTCAGCATCCAGGCTGGCAGGCTCATGTTCCTGGGAGTCACACCCCTCCATCGTCCCAACGCAGACAGGCTTGATGTCTTCCTGGAGCAGGATGCACAGCGTGACAACGTCCTCCATCTGCAGAAAACTGGCAGCCTTGCAGAGCTCTTCCACGTTGTCGCTGTGCATACGTGAAAAAGGATGACAACAAATATTAACAGAGAAAGTGTCTATTTCTGATGTCTCAAAGATTGTTGTAACAAACGTCTTAAATAATATACAAATGCAATTTGCCTGTTCAAGGTTAAAAAAAAAGTACTAGTCTACCACACTAAGATGAGATGAAGAGAATCAATAGATAAGTGCTGCAATAACTGAATCATTTAAAAGGTGCACGTAGTTTAATTAATGACCGCAAAAATCACATATTGGCACAGATTAAAACGTGACCAATCATCACCCATGGCTACCTGTCAACGCCCAGGTCGCCAGTATACACGTAATCCAGCAGCTTCTGGAACACTTGCTCGTTCAGCCATTCAGGATCCAGTGATATGGTGACGTCATCTGCCGCCGAGCTCTGGCAGTGGGAGCGAAAGTATTCGCTAAACACTGCCAAAACGTTACGGTGAGCTCGGAACCGGGACGTGCCGATTGCGACAGTACAGTCGCAGAAGCAACCGGACTCTTGCTGCTTCCTCAGCTGTTCCAACAGTCGCTCGCCGTGAGGGAGTGCCTGCATTGCTAATTCACTGCGGACGCGTTTCACCTGCAAAGGTGACATTGTTTTCACAATGTTAAAATAATGAATATAATGTACGTTATTACTTTCGTAGTAGCAACACCATCATAAAAAACGACGCGTATAATGTGAGAGGACACGCGGTAAGCTAACCAATACTGAGATACACTTTTCGTCGGCGTTGTAAAAAAACCCGCTACATTTTGGAGTTTGATACATGGAAAGCTTGCATCGTTCGTTGTGTTCTGCCAATGTTTCATGGTTCATTTAAAACACGATTTGGCCTAAACTTTTAAGTCTAATATAATATAAATGTCCAATGTCCCGAGTTGTTTTTGGAGTTGCCTTTTGGAATTGTATTAACGATACGACGTTTTGCTAGCTAACGTTACTTCAACTAGTTCTGCATGTTTTATATATTTATAAATAAGTAAAAGAAAGCTGGTTTTAAAAAACGCTTCAAACTCAACCATAAACCGGATATCCTACCTAGCTAAGTAATAGCCACAATGACCAGGGCTCTTATTTCGGAAACGGGCTTTCTGGAGAAACAAGTTATAATGCACGCAGCTATATGCCTCACCCACACAGTAATAAATGCTACTTTAATGGTAACTTACAGTGGCTATCATGTTCAAAGTCTGGTTAACACTTCCAACAAGCAGAACGTTTGCAAAACCAGCATACCTTTTTTATTCTGCTCTCTTGCTTTCGGCCATTTTCATATGACGTCACATGATTTATGCCTCGGCCTAAAACAAACGTAATATCCGGAAAAATGAATTTGTTTTCAACGGCAAAAAATGATTTTGTTCAGTAGAGCCGTGTTTTTAGATGTGAAGGAATGTCGTTTAGAGCGTTATCTTGTCTTGCTCCTTACTGAATCTATTTGCCGCAAAATCACAGCGGAAGTCATGTAGAACATACCCATAGATATAAACACGTAGATGCCGCATTGGCCGTGCAGCAATATGTCCGCACGGCCGCCATATTGGCGCAGGCAAGATCCGCGTCTAAACAAACGCATGTTAGAGATGACAGCTGCAGACTTCCCCTGATAAAAGCTACTGTAACTCGCTTAACTCAACCAATTTTCGTGATAATTGTGATATAAACTTGAGAAATTTCAGATTTCACAGACCAGGTATTTGTAAAAACGTCCCCTTAACTGTTGTACATGAGTAACCAAAATGTCAGAGCTGGTTATGTTTTTATTGATTGAAGCCGCCAAGAAAGCAGTAGAGGGTGATTGTTATAAACGTATTAGGTTGCCACGTTCCGCTGAAAATTGTTGAGGAAACTCAACAGTTGTAACATTTGGAAATCAAGTAACCTTCATGTTATGCAGAAATGTCTCACGTTAACAAGCAAATTTCACGAAAATTGGTTGAGAATTAAGCGAGTTACAATACATTTTATCAGGGGAAGTCTGCATCTCTCAATACACGAGTTTGTGTATCTTGCCCGGGTCAATATGGCGGCCGCGTAGACGCATCTGAACATGGTGAATGTGTTTATCTATGGCCATACCAGTAAGATCATAACAGGAACAAAAAACTACAGACCCCCATGTTGTACTTGATGTTGATGTTTCCTCTATCACTGGGTGCGCTTGTTTTGCACGCCAGTCATAGTACTGGGCAGTTATTTTTGATGAATCGTTCAATTCCAGTCAGTCCTACCTCTAAATCAGGGGTAAACTCGAACTTTTAGTTTTTGCAACCAGTGCAAATCAGGTGATTTCAATAGTTCCCCTCCTTAGTTGAAGAAGTGAGCTAATTAGTGAAATCACCTGGTGTAGTGCACTGGTTGCAACAAAAACCTGCATCACTGTGGAATGTTTGACACATCAACTCTAAATGAATCGAACTTTTAGTTTTTTTGTAAATTGAGCTATCTGGCCTTTATAACGCGGGCAACGTAGATGTGTTGTGCTCATTTTATGCGAGTAGATGGCATGGTATCTTATTTAATTGTATGCCTATTTAGAATTGTTATTGTTCTGTTTCATTACATTTTTAGATGGTGACTGACTCATGAAGTTCTGTTTGAAGTTTGTAATTCATTTTTGTTTTACTCTGTGCCAGGTTAACGGCTATTTGTTAAGAAAATAATTTAAAAGCACTTTCATTTAAACTTGTTTGTAATATGGCTTGAGTATAGAGTTAACGCTACATTATCAACAGGCTCAGTAAGTACTACCAACCAAGCAGAAAACCGCAGCAGCGAGCCTTGCTAAACACCGCAGGCTCAGCTGCGACCATAAAATGTTTGCTTGAGAACAAATTGTCTAAGCCTATTGCAATACTTATTATATGGCGATCATTGACAGTGGTTCGGTGGCAATAACACCCATTGAAATAGTAGGGTTGAATGCTTTTTTTTAATTAAAATTGAAATTTAACATCACAGAAAACAAAAATTATGAACAACATTAGCACTAGCTTGACTGAGTATGGATCACAGTTAAGTAAAAGGTTGCATGTCAACACAAACTAGAAAGAAACTGTCAGAAAAGGGTATTTTATATGTGAAATATGTTTTTTATTTACATGTGTGTGAATCAGTGCATGTGAAGGGGATATGGCAAGTTGTGTGCGTGTGTGCAGGGGGTGTTATATGCAAGTGTTTGTGTGTGTGTATGAGAGAGTGTGTTTGTGTATGAGTGTGTGTGCGTGTGCATAAGTTAGTCAGATGGGTGGGAGGCCTATGTGATGGACAGAGAAGTATGGCTGGATCAGGTGATAGGCAGCGCTCCAGAGGATCTCCACACAGCTCAGGCCCGGGTTGTTGTAGTAGATGGGCACCATGGCAGTGACCACGCCCAGGGGCAGTAGGAGGCAGAAGCTCAGAGCCCCTGCTGCATGTGTCCTTCTCTTCAGCCAACTGAGAAACAGGAAGACTGCTACAGACCAGAACAATCCCACAGCACAGCGAGAGCTGAAAACACTGCTACAGACCAGCACAACTAGGGGTGGGCAACATATTGTTTATATTGATTACGCCAGTGTCATGTGTGATGCAAAATAATGATTGTTCCTTTTAATGCTTATATCTAATACCACATTTTATGTCCAAATCCTCTCCATTTTCTGTTAGGGCACATAAACACAATTTAAAGAAAAAGAAAAATATTGTGATGTACTGTATATCTTTATTACCTTAAGGATCTATTCATATTGGGATATGATTTATAGTCCATGTCACCCACCCCTTCTTACAGCAAAGCAAGAGAATGGAAAACACTGCTACGGACATGAGCAATCTCACAACATTGCAAAGTGCACAGCAGTAAGATGCAAGTGTTTTCAGAAGAAAAATACAATTGTGTAAGACAATCCATTCAACCAATAAATATCACGTAAAATACAGGTGCATCTCAATCAATTAGAATATCGTGGAAAAGTTAATTTATTTCAGTAATTCAATTCAAAAAGTGAAACTCATATATTATATAGATTAATTACACACAGAGTGAAATATTTCAAGCCTTTATTTCTTTTAATTTTGATGATTATGGCTTACAGCTAATGAAAACCCCAAATTCAGTATCTCAGAAAATTAGAATATTACATAAGACCAATTTAAAAAAAAAGGATTTTTAATACAGAAATTCTGAAAAGTATGTTTATGTATATGCACTCAATACTTGGTCGGGGCTCCTTTTGTATGAATTACTGCATCAATGCGGAGTGGCATGGAGGCGATCAGCCTGTGGCACTGCTGAGGTGTTATGGAAGCCCAGGTTGCTTTGATAGCGGCCTTCAGCTCGTCTGCATTGTTGGGTCTGGTGTCTCATCTTCCTCTTGACAATACACCATAGATTCTCTATGGGGTTCAGGTCAGGCGAGTTTTCTGGCCAATCAAGCACAGTAATACCATGGCCATTAAACCAGGTATTGGTACTTTTGGCAGTGTGGGCAGGTGCCAAGTCCTGCTGGAAAATGAAATCAGCATCTCCATAAAGCTTGTCAGCAGAAGGAAGCATGAAGTGCTCTAAAATTTCCTGGTAGACGGCTGCGTTGACTTTGGACTTGAGAAAACACAGTGGACCAACACCAGCAGATGACATGGCACCCCAAATCATCACTGAATGTGGAACCTTCACACTGGACTTCAAGCAACTTGGATTCTGTGCCTCTCCACTCTTCCTCCAGACTCTGGGCCCTTGATTTCCAAATGAAATGCAAAATGTACTTTAATCTGAAAAGAGGACTTTGGACCACTGAGCAACAGTCCAGTTCTTTTTCTCCTTTGCCCAGGTAAGACGCTTCTGACGTTGCCTCTGGTTCAGGAGTGGCTTGACACGAGGAATGCGACAGTTGTAGCCCATGTCCTGGATATGTCTGTGCGTGGTGGCTCTGGATGCACTGACTCCAGCCTCAGTCCACTCCTTGTGAAGCTCCCCCAAATTATTGAATGGGTTTTGCTTGACAATCCTCAAGGCTGCGGTTATCCTTGTTGCTTGTGCACCTTTTCATACCACACTTTTTCCTTCCACTCAACTTTCTATGAATATGCTTGGATACAGCACTCTGTGAACAGCCAGCTTCTTTAGCAATGACCTTTTGTGGCTTAGCCTCCTTGTGGAGGGTGTCAATGACTGTCTTCTGGACAACTGTCAAATCAGCAGTCTTCCCCATGATTGTGTAGCCTATTGAACCAAACTGAGAGACCATTTAAAGGCTCAGGAAACCCTTGCAGGTGTTTTGAGTTAATTGGCTGATTAGAGTGTGACACTGAGTTTACAATATTGAACTCTTTCACAATATTCAAATTTTCTGAGATACTGAATTTTGGGTTTTCATTAGCTGTAAACCATAATCATCAAAATTAAAACAAATAAAGGCTTGAAATATTTCACTATCTATATTGTGTTAAATATTACTATGAATATTACTGAATATTACTATGAATCTATCTAATATATGAGTTTAACTTTTTGAATTGAATTACTGAAATAAATTAACTTTTCCACGATATTCTAATTTATTGAGATGCACCTGTATAACAAGCCTGAGTAATTATCTGCCATAAAGTGCAGAGAAATTAATTAGTATAAATACGTTACACAACTACAAAATAAAAAATTCAAACAGTTTCACCTCTGTTTTGGAATGCTAGGATCACTGGTTATTTCCACCACCTCTGTCTCCTCATTTGGTTCCTTCAGGAAAAAAAATAAGATGACTCGTTGAAGGTTTTGGTTTTGTGGATTTGTCATCAAGGGCACGGTCAATGAAGTTCAGCATGAATTAATACCATTTATGCATGTATGGCTGTTTATGGAACCCAAGACAAATTATTTTAATTGTTAGTAAAACAGGCTTAAACTTTTTCACATGAGATTAATGTCAAGAGTTGAACGGCAAGCCAGACAATTGATGAACTACAATGAAAAAGCCCCATAATAATTGGTTAAGACCCCCCCCCCATTTTTCTTTGGTCAAACCGCAACAATAGTAACATGTCAAAATAATAACAAATAGGTGTGCCAAAGGACAGAACATTTACTAAACACTGGCATTGTCCTTAGCCACACCCCTTCATGCATATTTGTACGATGCATCAAATTGGACATCTTAGCTTTTAACTTAAATACAGAATACAGAGCTGGCCATCTGGTTAGTCTATAGAATCTGTACACCTTGACAAAGTCAAATGAGTGATAAAACACACCTGCACTGTGCCATGCTGCAGCAGCCTCAGCTCTTCACACAGGGAGATGCTACGCCGAGGAGTGTGGGAGAAAGTACCATCCATGTCCTGGAAGCTTCCCTCTCCTGCACTGCGGGCAATAAATTAACATACAACATATAAAACAGGCTTAGAACATTTTCTTTTGTCTGTATTTTCACCCTGATTTTTTATTTTTCTCATAATTGAGAATGACCAATTGTGTTTGGAGGCTTGTCGCATTGCTGCAATGTCCTCTGTGAATTCAGGAGAGCGTAGACAAGCTCCCGGCTCTTTTCACTCCACAGCCCACCAGCTGCGCCATGCGGTTATTTTGTTGGAGGAGCACAATTCACGGGCAGCTGCTGCAGGCAGACTGTAAGCCCTGATTGACCAGAGGAGACTGTTGTGTGATGACCTTAGATCCCCACAGGACTCCGGACTGCCGGTCACAGTCTGGAATTAATTCTGGACCACAAGGTGCATCCACATACCGGAACAATGTATGACCAGGATGTGCCACCCAGCAGCCCCAGCTTTAGGGCATGTTGTCATTCTGGCGACACTGCCAATTGGGTCTGTACAAACAGACATTGTAACTATTGTGCATACATTAAAGCTTCAGCCAACTGGTCCTCCAGATCCTTCAACTTCTCTTTCAGATCCTAGGTGAACAAACAAAAAAACATCTATATGGTGTGCCCACTGCCTCCCAAGGTAAAAACACAGGGAAATGAAAGAAATTTGAGTATATTTTTATTTTATAAATAAAGAAATATTAGTTAAGCGTAAAGAGTACAAGATTCACTTCAAGGGTGTGGAACGACACAACTGCTGGTGCTCATTGGAAAGGGGAAAGAATGTGCATGAGAAAGAATAAAGTTCCAAGGCACTCACGTGAATTAAAAAGCCTTTATTCTTTGGGCTAGAAAAAAAAGAAGAAAAAAACTCCTGCAGACTGCTACGTTCCTACTAAACAGCCTTCATCAGGGTGAGTATGTGCAGGAGACAGACATGTATATAGGCGTGGCAAAACAAAAGGTCACTTGACTAATAAGTTAATTGTATTATTGCCAGAAAAAGGAAGACACTAAAATAATAACAAAAACAACAGCAGAGTCGGCTCTGGCCAGGAGTGCCACCAGGGGCGTCGATTGGCTGTCCGCCTCAGGGAGGGGGGAGGGAAGCCGACATGACGTTCACTGCGCATAAGAGTGGCCCTATAGTACCGGGTTACGCTCGACGGCCTGGCGAGTGCCGTCTCGGAGGAGGCGTTCATTCGCCTTCGTCACTACCGGTCGCAGCGAACTCACATTACCAGGGAGGGATTGACATTAAAAACTAACGGGTGTAATTGGCTACTAAATTGGGAGAAAATGGGATAAAAATCAGAAACAAAATAAAAATAAATAAACAGCAGAGGGCATAGATAATAACAAGGAAACACATTCAAGTTTGAAAACGACATAGGCAGAGTTAATAAATAAGTAATTTAATTGGATAAACTTTGATTAACAAAAAGCTTTAGTTGCTTTTTTTCTTCATCATTGTAGAGTATTTTGTGTTGATCGGTTGCAAGAAATCCCAATTAAATCCATTTAGATCCCATGAAGTAAGAAAATAAAATGTGAAAAATGACAAAGGGGTGAATACTTTTCATACCCACTGTATATGTGTCTGCCTGCTGCACTGCTCCCTGACAAGGTGTTTTAATTCACGTGATTGCCTTGGAAAATATGAGTGCTTTGTGAGAACGCAAGCAAATAATTTGTTTTGATGAAGAGGTACCTGTACAATTAAAGAATACTCTGCCAGGGAGCTTTCTAACTGTTCAATTTGGAAATCTTTCTGAAATAAATACATCAGTCACATGTCAGTACATACACAAACCAACCATGGTATTATTACTTACAAAGAACATGCAGAATAGTAAGGTCCAAACAGTAGGGCTGGGTATTGGCAAATACCTCATGATACAATTTATGTCACGATACACGTCACGATTCAATAAATCACGATTCATCACGATTTCTCAACTGAATCACAATAACAGAATCATGATTCAATACCTGAAGTAGTATTACTATAATATACACTGCCTGGGCAAAAAAAAAGTCACCACCTACGCAAATAGGTAAGAGCCTTCCATTGGATAATTACTGCAGTGATTAATATGTTTTAGCTGGCAACAAGTTATTTAACCCTAACTGATGCAGTGAGTAGCTTCTCATTTCTTAAACAACCATGTCAGAAGACATATCCTGTGGTCGTGGAAAATATGTTAATCTGTTTCAGAAGGGTCAAATTATTGGCCTGCATCAAGCAAAAAAAACAACTAAGGAGATTGCTGAAACTACTAAAATTGGGTTAAGAATTGTCCAACGCATTATTAAAACCTGGAAGGATAGTGGTGAACCATCATCTTCGAGGAAGAAATGTGGTCGGAAAAACATCTTGAATGATCGTGATCGGCGATCACTTAAATGTTTGGTGAAATCATATCGTAAAAGATCAACAGTAGAACTCAGGGCTATGTTTAATAGTGAAAGTAAGAGCATTTCCACACGCACAATGCGAAGGGAACTCAAGGGATTAGGACTAAACAGCTGTGTAGCCTTAAGAAAACCACTTGTCGGTGAGGCTAATCGGAAAGAAAGGCTTCAATTTGCTAGGGAGCATAAAGATTGGACTCTGGAGCAATGGAAGAAGGTCATGTGGTCTGATGAGTCCAGATTTACCCTGTTCCAGAGTGATGGGCGCATCAGGGTAAGAAGAGAGACGGACGAAGTGATGTACCCATCATGCCTAGCGCCTACGGTACAAGCCTGTGGGGGCAGTGTTATGATCTGGGGTTGCTGCAGTTGGTCAGATCTAGGTTCAGCAACGTTATGTGCCCAAAGAATCAGGTCAGCTGACTACCTGAATATACTGAATGACCAGGTTTTTCCATCAATGGATTTTTTTCTTCCCTGATGGCATGGGCATATTCCAGGATGACAATGCCACAATTCATCGGGCTCAAACTGTGAAAGAGTGGTTCAGGGAGCATGAGACATCATTTTCACACATGGATTGGCCACCACAGTCCAGACCTTAACCCCATTGAGAATCTTTGGGATGTGCTGGAGAAGACTTTGCGCAGCGGTCCGACTCTCCCATCATCAATACAAGATCTTGGCAAAAAATTAATGCAACTCTGGACGGAAATAAATGTTGTGACATCGCAGAAATGATGCCATGGCGAATGCGTGCTGTAATCAAAGCTAAAGGCGATCCAATAAAATATTAGTGTGTGACTTTTTTTTTGGATGGGCAGTGTACTTCAAATGGAAAAACTATCAAAAGCCCATGAACATAATAAAAAAGCATGAGTCAATTTGCAATTACTTTAACTTTCAATTTGTTTTCATAGAGCCTTGAGAAAATGTAACGGAATGGAAGGCTCTTCTGCAGTTCAGGTCCTACATTTAAATTAACATACACAGACTGAATAACAGTAACAATTATGCAATCTTAATAGAGCAGCATACATAAAATGTCAACCCCTGTAACATTATTACAGTTCACATAGTTCAGGCATATAAACAATACTTCAACTACTTTTCAATTGAATCTATATATCAGAACAGCCCTACTAAACACCATCATTACATTTTCACTGTAATCTATGTATCTATCTATATATGCATATAAATATATACATACCTTCTGAATAACTTCAACTTTCTGGTCAACAGTTAATCTGGCTTCTTCCATTTCTTGCTGCAAAACACAAACTGTATCATATACAGGTACAAACAATTGATTCAAAATACAAGGATTAGTGACATGGATGTCATTTCTGTAGAAACACAAAGAACCTGCAAAAATGCAATTTTAATCAATTTCAGAAAGTCAAAAATTCACCACATTCACATGCTTGAAGAAAGCCCTGCTGCGATGCTTTCCATGAAACATCCTGAAGCAGTATTTTAACAATTCAGGCTGCTTCATTTGCATAAATCAAAACTATAATTTGGTGAAATACGTAGCTTGAGTTTAATGTCTGATTTGATCCAGAAAATTGATCCACAGCTGAAAAGGCAACATTTGTCTGGTTATCACACTGGGGTGTGAGTAATGCTATTTGGACATTGTGTGTTACAGTACCTGTAAGTCATGCAGGAGGCTACTGAGATGAATAATCTTCTTCTTGTCTATTTGTCTGTCAGACATTTTAGACATCTGTTATAAAAAATAAAACATTGGTTATTTCATTGCATGGAGTACTTCAGGTACATTAATGGAGGTCACAGAAACAAAGATTTGAATGAAGTATGACACACTGTAGCACATACCTCATTGGTAAGAGTTTCAAGCTGGTATTTCAGCATTTCCTTTTCTTTTTCCTGCCATAAAAGATAAAATAAATTGTTCTGCCTGCAGTCCGTGTTCATGAGACCCACAGTAAAACAAAAGTTGCTTCATGCAGTAGAAATGGGGATAAGTTCGGCCCAGCACTGACTCTGATGTTCTGCTCTTGTGTATCTAGCTTTCTGTCTGGACCAAGTAAAATCCAATGCCACGGTTCAGTGAAGGGGGCACCGTGCTGTAAAAGATGCTGTCCCTCTGATGAGACGTTAAACCGAGACTGGTTCACTGTGGTCAGATGAAATTGCACTTTAGCTGTGTTAACCTAGTGTCAAATTCCCAAACTGGCTGTCTCAATCTGGCCACCTAATCATCCTACCTACAGTTGATTGGCTACACATTTTGCACACTAATGCACAATATATTGTACGGAAGTTGACTCATTAGCTTATTCTCATCTGCAGTCTCCAGGGATTTCTCTCAACAGTAATTACACACAAGCATGGAAACAGCACACAGTACACAACTGTGAGTAGATGTGTTAAAAACAGATTTGAAGAGAATGCCATTGTTCCTGCTTAAGTTGTAGTACAATAAGTGACTAAATAAGTGAAAAGCTTGCAGCATCAGTCCACAGGTGGTGTCTGTATTATTTTCTTTATTATTAAATGTAAATGTATGTAACTTTTTATAATAAATATGGTTTTCTGTATTAAAGATTGGAGTCTAAAATGATTCTAAGACATTGGAAGAAACACACCAGCTGTTTTATGTTGGTCTCCAGCTTGCCTTTGGCTTTGGCTTGCTCTGACAGGGAGCCTCTGGTTTCCTCCAGTTCATCCATCAGCTGCTTCGCATCATCCATGGCCTGTCTCATCCTGCACACAGGCATCAGACAGGAGGACCATCCATCACCATTAAACACAGCCTCAGGCCCATACAGCCCTGGGCCTGGAGCGCTGCCCTCCAGCAGCATTCCCACGCCATTGACATGGCGCACATTGTCATCACTGGGCAGGCCTGGCTGGAGTGCCATGGGCCCCCCAGGTACAGGGTTGAAAAACCTGACCACTTTCGCATGTTGTCACTGCTGCTGTTCACCAGTAGGGGGCGGTATTGGACTTTTTAGTGTTCCCTTATTGTTGTCATTATGTAATTGTATTATTGTTTCATTGTCTTGAGTGTTTCCATCTGTGTCTTGTTTCGCCTGATTGTCTGAGTGCATTATTGTCTTAGTGACTTCACCTGTGTCTCGTTTCATTCATTATTTAAGCTGTCTGTTTTCTGTTTTACTTTGCTCTGTCTTGAATGGCTGTTCCTTGCTTCAGTGTTGTTCAGCCATTTAGGGTTTCTTGTTCCCAGCTTTGTTGGTTTGATTTCTTCAGTGTTTTATTGTATATTTAGTTTAGTTAATTTCTTCAATTAAGCTCCAATTTGTTTTTGGATTCCTGCCTCCTGCCTCATCTCTGCACTTGGGTCCGGTTCCCCTGTCATCGTTTTATCTGAAATAGCCTCTACAAAACCTTCATACAAAATCTGAATAACATGAAGAAGGAAGAAGCTTATTATTTTTGCACCAGGTCACTCAGCTGAGGCTGAGAGGCAAGGAGTCACTAACTGCCAGTTTAACAGGGAGGACGTTTGATAACCATTGGCTAGCTTGCCAAACTGAAAGTCAAATTGAGAATTTGTCCACAACACCAGGTTTAACACCCCTACTCTCTGTGATAAGTGAAATGGAACCTTAATGATCACAATGAGTCACTGACATGAGAAAGACATGAATGAATGAATGATAATTGGATTTATACAGCGCTTTTCTTCCAGGAAATTCAAAGCGCTTACAATGATAGGGACAACTCACCTCAACCACCACCAATGTGCAGCACCCACCTGGGTGAACGTGACGGCAGCCATAGTGCGCCAGTAGAAACTCACTGCACATCAGATACACAGTGGAGAGTGTCCCTACCACTGCACTGTGACATTGTATATTACACTTGGTTCAGAGGGTAGAGCACCTCCTACTGGCTCTCCAAAGCAACTTCCAGCAAAAACCTGGTATTCCCAAGTCCCCCATCCACGCACTAACCAGACCCAGCCACGTTAAGCATCAGCTTCAGGAGAGTGCTAAAGAGGGGTAAAAATGCAAATGGGACAAAGTAAAAATGTGTGGGTAGTGACGTCACCCTTTGACTTGTTTCCTCAGCACGCTATTCTCAGAGTGCAGGATGGCATTGGAGTCCTCCGTCACATCCACTGTTTCCTGCAGCTCTGCGTTCATTTTCTTTAGGCAGTTTTTCGTGTGCACCAGTGTGGCGACTACGTCGCTCTCTCCCTCGGCATTCCTATTAGGACGAGCGGAAAAAAATATGACGTTCATTTGTTTCTATTCCATGTAAAGAAAAGGACACTGTTCCACACAGGTTTTCAGCAATTAACACATTTGACATACCATGTGCTGAGCATACTTTTCTGAGTCATTATTTACCATATGATAACATATAATTTTCAGAAGGGGTGATTTCGCCTTTAAAGAGCTGAAAGGTGACTGGTTTTCACCACACTTACAGATCAGATGAGTTTAAACTAAGATGACCATCTGTTGCATAGTCCTGCTGAGCATCAGGCAATGTGTTCTCTATGAAATCAAGTGAAAAGGGGCATTAAAGTGTGCAATAAAACAAATGGGGATCCCCAGTTACATAACAAACACAGAAGAGAAACAGGAAGGAACAGCTGAGAACAAAAATGTATCACCTGTTATTAAACTATTGATTTTCTTTTCTGAGCATTTTTTCCCCTCCCCAATTGTCTCTTGAATCACTACGGTACCACCTGTACCCACACAAGGAACACTGCAACTGAACAGTGTGTAGTCCTCCGCCTACTAGCCAGCAACTATTTTACACACCACAGGCCACACGGTATTACAGGAGAGCTAATGCCAATTGAAAGAGATTCCTCACCTGTAGAACTGGATCCTTGGTCGATTTAAGCCCACCCTACCTCTGGCGGGATGAAGTTAAATATGTGCGCACCACATAGTCTTTTTCCCAGGTAGTGTTTAACATATGTGGAATATCAGTATGTTGAGAAGATACAGCTGGGATTGAACATGGCATTTATTTTTGTCAAACTTGTGTTTAATAGCAGTAATTTCAAATGGGCATCACCTTCATATCCATACGTATCGCCTTCATCTCCTAAAGATCTGAGACACAACACAGAGGGGGAACAAAGACAGACATCTATGTTATAAAGTGCTATAGCCACAGGGTTTCGAAAACTATTTTAGTGAGAATGGGATCCCCAAAAAAGGCACATCCACCAGTAGCAGGGACACCATTCATAAAGACCAAGCTAAGTGTACCTTTAATAAGTATGTAACTTAAGTCTTTTTTCAATTTTATTTACAGTTTCATTTTTTTCTCCCATTTTCCTCCCAATTTGGTTGCCAATTATAACCTCTATTTATCTCAATTCACCCTCCCCCACGAGTCTGCTGCCCATCCTCTGGGTAATGAGCCAATTTTTCCGGCCCGGTAGATCCGCCTCCTCCGAGATGGAGCCCAACCACGGACGCCCTTCCTGCTCCTCGACTAACTTGTGCCGGCTCACCCTCCCTCTGTGGCAGACAGCCAAATGCCGCCCCCAATCGAGGCCAACAGCCAGGGTCGGTCTGGCAAAGATGGGTTTCGAACCGCATCCCTGATCATAGGCAGCCACACTTGTATCGGACCAGCCAAGATACGGTGCATTAAACTGCTACGCTATCCGCCGCCCCCTAACTTAAGTCTTTTAACATAAAAAACAGCCATCTACAGGAGAACGCTTTCAGTAGAATAGTTACTGGTAACATCAAAGAATGTACATGCAATTACAGAGTTCGGACGCATTCAGACATTTCATTTATTTTTCTACTGTTCTGAGCCCCTACTGACACAGGAGTTACTGTGTGCTGTGAATCAATGATGTGGATTAACCAGTAATTCAGGGTAGCGGCACACATTTGGGAGATTTATATAGCCTCATTCTGGCTTGCCATCACTACCCAGCAGCCCCTGCTCCTGCTTCAGTGCATGGTGTCCTTGTGCTGGTGGTCTTTTGCATTGTTTTCTCTAGCATTGCACACATTAGCCCAATTTAACACTGTTGACAGTGGTATTTGAGATCTCAGTTCACTGTTGGGTTACCTGAGCTGGTCTGTGCTTCCATACACTGCTCTCAATCTCAACCCTTTACCTACATTAAATGGCATGAACAAATAAAAGGCATTTTTCAATAATCAAACACATCTTACAAACAGCTGCAAACTAACACTTTAACAATTAGCATAGCGCAATTCATATAATTACTGATAAGCTAATCTTACTTATTTAAATTAAAACATGATGCTCCAAACTATTTGAAAATACATGCCAATGTACATTTGTACCCATTTCTTTTGTGGTAGTAGGTTGGTTTCATTTGCAATTTTAAAAAGATGTGTAACTTATATTTGATTAAAACTGAATCTTGTTTGTGTACAGGGCCGGAAATTAGTTGTATTAATTAAGCTAGGTTACATTTTTTAAACTAGCTACATGCAACAGCGTTTTCTATGTTACAGGGCATCACAGTTGGCAGTCATACTGTGCAGAGCATCACACATTCTGGTATTTCATTTGTAATCGAATAGCTCATTGTAAACTTGACTATTAGTAATAATACATTAATGTTATAATAATAATACGTTTTAAATGTTAAGTCACTTTATACTTTACTAAAATCCATACATTCAATGGATACAATCAGTTAATCATGTAACGGTCAATTAAGTCATAGCCTACTTAATAATGTATGTTGAAAGCCAAGTTCATCTGAAAGACAAATAGTCAACTAAACCCACAAAACGTAATAATATTGATACTTGCCATTTGACTGCTGGGGACAGGATGGTGGTGTAACAAGCAACCCTCCTTCATCTTCCCACAGACTGGCTTCTTCTGCGCATCCCGCAGACCTGCATTGCGCGGGATCGTCTTCATCTTGGTCTTCATCATGCTGTCTCACTCGAGGAGCGCTTATAGAGGCCGGGAAACCATGCATCAAAACTGAGGTTGTCCCACCCTCGTAGTGTCCGGAAGATCTTCGAAGCATTCTTCTCTGTCAAATGTCAACAATGCAAGCAACCCCTACTGAGATTTAGAGTTGAAGAACGTCGCATAAACGCTGAAGTAACGTAAAAAATTCTGACGATGAGACGAGTTCGACTTAGTCCATCTTATTGTTATTGTAGACAACTTTAGGTAACGTTAACTACTACTAGAGCAAAAAGGTCGTGCAGTAGCAGGTTATAGCTAACACCATGTGTCTAACAAACCTTTCAAATGACCACATTCGACCAAAATTACTATGTTAGCTGGCTAGCTAATGTTAGCAAGTGCCAGTTTCCATAACACCCTGGTCAAACAGAAAACCGTGGCAAGCTAGCTAGCTAATTAAGTTATATTCATAATATTTAGCGGCAACAAAATATTGAAAACGAAGTGTGCTAGTTAGCGAACTTCGCTAAACAATTATATTTTACCTAGTTACCTATATTTAACCTTTAGCAGACAGAACTAACTCGCTTAATTAATTGTCTGAAACGTTAACGTTACATTGCGTTATAAGGTTATCTATAGATTTGAGCAATGTCTTAAAATGGCGAATTTGATTTTTAAAACAGGCAATTTTTTTAAAGCAAATGATCACATCGATTTCAAGAAGTAGCCACTAATATTGTAGCTAATAGTTTCACTCACATTTAGCAACCCGGCTAATGTTGGCTAGCTACTGTACGTTACTGCACACACATCTTGTCGATTTAACGTTAACCAACGGTCGGTACAGTATTAGTTGCACTATGCCATTATTGATTTTTCTTATAAAAAAATACTCAATATTTAATCGAAAAACATTCAGACCGTCTTAGGCTGTATCTCCTTTAAATGTTTTCCTCTGAAACCTCCCGACGCCCATGTAAATTTCAGAATTTCTCAATTTTTGCAATATTCCGCCATCTATGTTCCCTTGGTTACGTTACTTACTGGGTGAACATGCACCACAGGTTCCCTCAGTAGTCGATTTTTCACAATGGTTGTTTTGTACCCGCCACCCTATTGGACCACAGTCACGATTAAATGGAGCACTATTCATATAGTCCTATGTGGCACCCAACGCAGCACACAGAGGGTTCTGAGGCGTTTCAATGGTGATACTTACATCACCGTTTGGGATTATGATTTTTAACAGACAAAAATAGTAAACTCACCTATGTGTAACTTTAATATTATATTATCAAATTCCCCTCCAAAAATGCATCAACTTTCGGATGGAACTAGTTTTATGGGTAAAACAGAAAACCTGTTAGCTTACTTGAAATGATCTTCAAAAGTTGTATAGGTTATTATAGTCATGGAATGGAATAATGTCCTAGGTGGGTTAAAAACCTGTAATCACCCGTACATGACCAAGTATAGCCTACCTGAACAAAGACGAGATAATGTTTGAATCCTATGTAACCTGCCAGTGCTCAGTGGTGAGTAGCCTACATGTTGTTTGAAGTACAGTAGACCTAAATAGCTACTGTTGCAGGTGTCAAGCTGTGTGCAGGAAAACATTGTTAGTCCACATGTGAAATTAAAGATTTTGATGCTCATTTGAATTTCCTGTCTTTTTTTAGGCTTTGATCAAAACCTTTAATTTCTCACTTAAAACATCGTTTTGGGGATTTAAACACTTGTGTAGTAGGCTATGTACTCAGTATCTAAGTCGCCGTTTCCGAACGCAGCCAAAGTATCCAATGCTGGGATCTCGAACTCGATCTTATCGATCTCAACCTGGAGGGCTGCAGAGTTTATTCGTTTTTGCTTTTTCAGCCTGTAAAAGTCATTGATTCACTAACGGGTCCACACACCTCCTTTACAAGGCCTAAATTAGCTACTGACTGAAGGAAACCCACAAAAACCTGTAGACAAAGACCAAGACTGGAGATCCGTGGTCTAACGTTAAAACGTTTTTGATCAACAGGCCTAGCATACTGTAAGAAGCCGTTCAAATTAAGTGAAACTCAGTAGGTTAGTATTAATTTTACCCTTGACCTTGCTTACAAAAATATTTTTTTAGAATATGGGTGTGGTGAGCCAATAGAATTAGTTCTGTTAGTTACGTCACTCAGATAGTTAGTTAGTGAAACCGCAACTAGCAGTATGATACTTACCCAGACAACGTGTACATGTGTGCCGCTACTCGTGAGTTAATAAAGTATATTAAACACTACTTCGTTGTATAATTTCCATGACAATGGGAAACAAACAAATACAATATCTTTATAGTTATGTTTGACATGTTTCCCATCATTATGCTCCAGCACACATTTATAATAGGCCTGAAAATAAGCTGAAGCGGACAAAAACATTTTTAAACATTTGCTTCATGTTGGAAGTATGCCAAATCTTTTTTAGTTATTTGATGTTCTCGTACAAAAGGAGACATTCGTTTGCGTAACTGAATATTTCACCTTGTATTGTTAGCAGGTATGTGCAGCCACAGAGCACCACCTTTAGCTTATATTACCACATCAAATGTTGAATGGCATACATTCCTTTGTGACTTAAAATTGATTACATAATTTTCTCAGTCATCCTTTGACCTGTTTGATGTTATAAGGAAGCCTATAACGCGATTGGTTTTCCTCAAAATTCAGTAACAATATCCAATTGGAGCTGAATGTGGCTGGGCCATGGAGGCTTATACACCCTTGTTAGAATTGCTTGCACATTTCCCTCATTGTATTCTCTCACATAGCATATTTTCAGAGGTATATTCGTTTTGTCTATTTTATTTAGTAAAAAGAGACATTTAATACAATCATATTCCTCTGAAAATCACAATCCACAATCTGAAAACAAATCCCACACCCAATAAACTTGACTTATTAATACAGTGATAAGGCCACTCCATCAAACAATATATTTCAATGTCTGAAAGTTTTCCAGAAGAAAAACAATTAAGGGAAGTCTCTGCTGTAACGTCACATGTTTGTTAAATTATACGGGTAAGAACATTTTAATGCATCACACTAAATGATTTGTCAGCTCATGCTACTCTACTTTCCAGATATTTCAGGGAGAGTAATTTATGTGAGGATTGGATTTCATAGCTAATTAGGATTTATGTAAAACCATCATGTCTTGTGTGATCTAATCTTGTGTGATCACTTGGGAGATGTGAATGTATACAGTGAACGGGTCCAACCCAGAGTGGAAACTTATGTCTCAGCTGTCTGTTCGTCTACCATGTTTCTTACAGTGACACAGAATTAAAAAAACATCTCAATTAATGAACCCCCCACCCCCTATTTGCATCCTTCTTTCCATATAAGAATACTTGGAAGGGATTATGTGATTCTGAGAAGTCACTAACTGTATGTAATGTAATAATTTTTCCAGAACAAAAATGTTTTAAAGTCAATATGGCCATGGACAATCATCACTTGTATTGAGTGCTAAACCAATGGATTGGTTAGGATTCAGAGTAATACCAGAGACGAGACATAATTGTGGACATTTTGTCTAAATCCACTTAGATCCCCACAGACAACCACTAATTTGCCATCATGATTTGAGGCTGTAAGAGCAGGCTTCACAGAAATCCCTACCATATTCATTATTTTCAAGGTAAGAAAAGTTTAATTGGTGTAGCATCCCTTTAAATTTACATAATATGTTGGCTCAGCTCAAGAAATAGTTTTCACATCTTGTGCTTATTTATTTAAATGACGAATTTGATATGTATTGGAATTTAAGACATAAAACTCTTGTCAAGAACTACTATAAGTGTCCGTTGCTGAAAAGGCAGTGTATGTTGAAGGTCAGAGAGTCAAGTACACGAGGGTTATTGCAAATAAAAGCAGGAATGTCCAGCTACACAAAAGAGTTCCAACAGCACCTAAACGTTATACCTGTACAGTACCTCTAAGTCTACACGTGCATGCACATAGTACCTGTCTGCACATGTGCAACAATCACTTGTGACTCTTTTTCAAGTCTTGTGTCAACAAGTTGTGTAAGCGCTGGTTATTATTGTAAAGGTGTTAGCATTGCCGTTATTCAAATGGTTAAGTAACATTCTTCTCAAACACTCAAACGCTATATAAGCACCAGGCACTGGCTTCACCTTTTATAGCTAAATGGGCACTGAACTGACCTGAAACCAAACCACATAAAGGTAAGGAGGCACAACTTCTCATTTACATACTGTTCACATACTGTATTAACATGTCCATTATTATACAGTATGTGAAATGTCTTGCAGAAAATTATCTGGATAAAGTGGTGCATATACTTCTGTTATGGTTCATTTAGACATTGTGAGAAATTGGTAGCTCTTGTAAGAAGTTTTGTTTTCCTATTTTTGGTCTCTTGACAGACATTGTGAAGAAATGCAGGTACTACATGTTATTTTCCTGACCCTGGGGTCCTTTCTTGTGGTGAAAGGCCAGTCCATCCACCTGGGGAGATGTCCCACACCACCCGTTGAACAGAACTTTGACCTCGCCAAGGTGACCATTGCAGTTTGTTCCACACCCTTGTTGTTTCCATATATGTAGAATCTCTGGATTGGCTAAAAAAGTATTGGTTCACGCCAAATCTGTCGCATCAAAAGTGGTGGCTAGAATGAACCTGCATACATACAGAACATGCACTCCATTGTAACGGACGTAAGAAATGCATGAACCATAAATGAAGAACAAAAGTACATTTGAACAAAGATTGTTTCACGCTTGGGAATTTGCACCCTTTCAGTGGTTCTTTTAACCACGTGGAAAGATTCAGTGATTCAGTTTTCTGGCTGCAAATGGGACAGCTCTTATATGGCGACAGGCAATGTGATTCACCTCACCAGATTACTGACAGTTGCCTTGACGTGGCCATTTTCTCTCTTCACAGTACATGGGCATTTGGTACGAGATTCAGAAACTCCCAGCAGTCTTTGAGTTTGGGAAGTGTAACCAGGCTACGTACACTTTGCTACCCGAAGGTGTGGTCAAGGTTGTGAACGCAGAGCTCCTGTGAGTTTCAATATGTGATGCTGCTGTATATTTCGGGAAGTTCTGCAAGTGTTGTGTGTGAACGTGACCCTATCTGTCGTTCTTGTCTTCCCCTGGCAGGTGTGATGGGATTGTGAATGACATTGAGGGCACAGCAAGAATGAAGAATGCCTCACAGCCAGCCATCTTGGAAGTGAGCTTCTTTGAAGGTAAATCATTTAGTGAATATGACATTAACTGACACAGGAATGAGATGCCATATTTTTGTCACAGGGGCTGAAAAACACTACCACTGCATTAAAGGAAAGATTGCATGCACAGATGCTGTTTTCTTGATTGTTTAATGCAAATTCTGGGCGAAAATCACACAAGATGTTGCACTGTGTAAAGAATTATCACAAATAATGACCATGAGGCCTCAGGAATGCACCATTCTGTCATCCAGTGGAGCACATTGAGCCAAACCAACGAGCTATTTCTGTATCCCCTTCTCTCTCAGGTGCACCCAGTGCCCCATATTGGGTGCTGTCCACAGATTATGAAAGTTACACTCTAATCTACTCCTGCACCAACTACCTTGGCTTCATCTATGTTGACTTTGCCTGGATTATGAGCAGGTTCCGCACCCTGCCGGATGAAACCATCGCAGAGCTGCGCAGCACTCTTACCTCCAACGGCATCAGCGTCAAGAGAATGACGGTCACTGACCAGACCGACTGTGCAGCCATGACATAGGCAGAGTGAGGAGGGGTGTTCCACTCACTCCCCTGACATGCTCCACCTACATTACTATCAAAACACTGGCTATATATTAATCTGTGCAGACTAGAGATTGAGCTCTCCTTTTGTACGCTGCAAGCCAAGAGAAGTCTATGCTGTAATGTCACATGTTCGTTAAATTATATGATTAAGAACATTTTAATGCATCACACTAAATGATTTGCCAGCACATACTACCCTACTTTCCAGATATTTCAGGGAGAGTCCTTTATGTGAGCATTGGGTTTCATCGCTAATTTGGATTTATGTAAAACCATAGTATCATGCTTTTAATCTTCTGTGATCGCTTGGGAAATGTCTTGGAACCCTATTGTTTTTGCTGTTTTTTGGTTTGTTTTATCCAGCCAAAATCTCTGGAACACCTAGATGATATGACCTGTCATTTGTTCTTGGACCCCAGAATTGCCGCTTGCAGCCATTTTTACTATCATTACTTTGTTTAAGGTTAGGGTTAGGTGTTTTGATTTGGGTCTGAACAACAGGATGAGTTGTTCTTGTATCCTGTGTGCGTGCAAAAGGCAGGGGCTTGGGACGTGTATGATGAGAGCCTACCCTCAACCCTGTTGACAGTGGTACCCAGTATTTGGCAGGAAAATTTAAAAGAACTATACAAATAAATATAATTTATGGTGCCAAATGGTGTTCCTTATGATGCAAGTTAGAATATTTGCAGCTTGGAATATATGAATATTGACATACTGAAAACTATTTGTTCAGACATGGAGCCTGTCAGAATCTCAGTGTATTTGCATGTGTATTTCTCTATAAAAATGTGAAAACATTGAAAAATCTGGTGACGAGGTTATCTTTATACATGGATTTGTACATTTTTAGATATATGATGAATGGAAAATATAATTTGACATTCATAGAGTCATTTTGACTCCTTAAACCGTCACATATCAGAGTAATTACAGTGTCTGCGCAATATGTACAATTTGACAATTAACTGAAAATCATGAACTACTAACAATATCAAGATTGTTACTATCTAATTTTCTTTTCTGTCTTCGGTCCAACTGCCTCTGTTGATTCTATAATGAATCAAATTAATTAATTATGAATTCTACGATGATGCCCTTATGTGTCCACTGTAAAGAACTGCACCACAGCAGGTCAGAGGCAAGGTAAATGCAGGGTTACTGCCAATAGCAACTCCAGGAAATGGTGAGATGCAGTTTTCATAATGGGGTCATGAAAACAGGCTGAGAAAAAAATGCGATTTGCCGTATTTTTCACGGATATTTTGATTTGAAATAACACGCGTATCATAGCTGTTCCCAAACCTTTTAATCTCCAGTAGCCCTAAAATGACCACTCTGGCTGAGGATCCCTTCTCAATAAATATTAAATTGTTGATTTATTTAAAAGCCAATGCAGTAGCCTACGTAGGAAGCATGTCTCATCAGACATGTTTAGTGAATTACAGTAATTTATATTAACAAGGGCATGTGATCCAGATTTGTTTGTAAAGCAGGTTTATTTTTCTGAAAGTAAGCAGAAATGTCTTGTATGGAAATACTAGATTCTTACACAAGGACGGATTTTTCAGTAGCACTTGATTTATATTGCTAGGCCTACATTTGATTCTTATTTTAAACATGTATATGGAATTGTGAAAACATCAAACAAAGACCATAACCAATGATACAGAGAGCGTTTGTCAATCGTTTGAAAAATAAAACACTATAAAGGGCTATTATTATATCCGGAACTGAGTATTATTGCACCTTTACATAGTAGGCTACACGTAGATAGATTTACAGTATACATTCTACAGTAAAGGTGACAATTAATCAATGGGCTAATCTAAATGCAAACAAGTGCAAATGGCCTTTGGCAAGACTTATTATTTTGCCAAATAATTCAGCAAAACCTGAAAAACAAGGACGACAAACCGTTGTATTTTATTTATTTTAAAACCAAAAGGAAAAAGGAACGAAAAGGGGAAATGGCAACACAAAATGGAAACAGGCATTCCGTATAATAACATTAATCCTGGAATGTCCCATGACTCGAATTAGGTAAATCAACTGCCTCATGTTAAAAACGTTTCCGGACGCAACAAAACTTGTCGTTCATCTCACTTCCCTACTGCATGCCGATGCTGAACATTACGCAGAGTGCAATCTGTAGGAGCTGGTATTGTGTCGGGACGTCCTCTAAAACAACACAGAGGTAAGAACTGATTTTCCAGCACGTAGCTGGATGCCACAAAGCAAAGGATACTATTTGCTATTTCTGTCATAAACGATGGAAGTTTTACATTTTGAAGGATAGTAATGGAGACTAATGGAGCATTCCGGTTAATTTTCCTGAGAACAAATTCCCTTGCTGCATGATTACAAATAAACAGTTACTGTAATGCAGCAGTTGTTTTTGGTTGTTGGATAAATAATTGAAAGGGCAAGACAGGCAATCATGGATGTGATGTGATATTTGACGCACACACACACGCGCGCACACACACACACACACACACACACACACACACACACACACACACACACAGGGCCGTATCCAGGAATCTAGAATTACCGAGGTCATGAGACCTAGCCCCTCTAGGGCGGTTCGTCATGAGAAATGTGACTAAGAAATATTTTATGTAATCAGTCTACCCTTGCAGATAATTCACTACAAGAGTAGCAGACTGTCATGGTTTAATGAATGGCCACTGAAAATGTACACTAAAATTTAGCTAGCTTTGTACCTATCATCACTGTCAATATATGCTACGTTAGCTAACGTTAGCCTGTCACCACTGTAGTCTGACTAAAAAGTGGTTTGTGTAACAGTCAGCGAGACAGAGACAGCTACGTTTGGCTAGCAACTACACAAAACTACAGGCAGTCCTGTACAAGATCCGTTCTTAAGTCTGTCTATAAGTCGAATTGGATGTAAGTCGGAACAGGTACATACAGTTCTTATTAATCGTCACTTAGTCAAATGTTTGTCTTAGTATAGTATTTATTTTACCTTTCTGTGCATATAAAACACTTAAGAAAAACTTCCAGATACAATAAAACATCTTAAACATTCATTCAGTACATAATAATACTGTAATAATAATAATAATAATAATAATAACAGTAATAATAAAATAACTATGTAATAATAAAAGTAACTGTAAAAAACATTAAAGAAACAGTTCTTAAAACAGTTTAGATAGAAAAAAAGAAAAAGAATCATGATTAAAGGTTAACACTCATTTGTGAGGTAACATTATGATAACATTAATAACTGGATGATGCAGAAGATGATGGACTTGGAGATGGACTTTAGCAGCACTACATCTGCATGAGTTCGCTGCTTCACCTTGAACTTTAATATTATGTAAATTTGCTCTCAATTTAAAGCAATTGAAACAACCCCTACTTGCAACAAATTCTTCGTCGCAATTGCCTTCACTTGCTGCTGAGCAGCTTTTAAGTCAATAAAAAGGCTTCGAGCCTTTTCTTGCACTAAAGAAAGACTAGTAAGCATATTACATTACTTACAGATTTTGGTCTTCTGTCCAAATTATCAATAGCCTTTCCATCTCAATAATGAAAGCACTGCGTTGCTTGGTAATAATCGTGGCATTCATCGGGGCATGGCCTTTCACATGCTCCATTATTCTCCCTTTGTCTTTTAAAATGGTTCCAATCGTTGACCGGCTGTAGCCTAATACTTTCCCAATGGCTGATGGCGTTTCACCTCTCTGATCTCTTTATTATTTCAACTTTACTTTCCATGGTGATTGTTTTCCTTTTCTTTGATGCATCACCAGCACTTGCATCGGATTTACGCTTTGGAGCCATCGTTGTAAGGGTAAGAGAACGAGAAAAACGGGACCGTGATCTGACTTAAAATAACGGACGGTGATCTCTGTTCCTTGAGCCGACGAACCACTGAAACCACACAATGTTTTCATTAGCATCACAAAGTAGTGCGTGCGTTCATTATTACAAACCATTGTATTTAACTTGATTTAAAAAATATAATAGGCCTTATGGCAGTCCATTTGTACGAGTTGAACGTAAGACGGACGTTCATAACCCGGGACTGCCTGTACACACAAAGTAGCTATTGATAGATGATCTCTGAGATGAATAGCATTCATCTGGTTATAATACAAGCAGTCAACTTTTTTTTTATAATGTGAGATCTCTATACCTACATCATGCTTTGCTTGATTTCAGATCAGCAGTCTGAGTTACAACAGCTGTGCAGCAAAGTCGTCCCAAACGTCACTGCATCATCTATGATGAGCTAAGATTTTGAAGTAATGACGAGGTCTGCCTGCTCGGGACGGGCCCACTTCACCACCCACACACACTTAGATGAAATGACGATGACGGTGATCAGGCGAGCCAGCAGTTTGGTAATACAACTCAAACTCCGATTTGGGTCATAACCTCGTTTTGGTTGATGCACACACACACACACACACACACACACACACACACACACACACACACACACACACACGTAGCTGCCAAAATAAAGGAAACACCAACCTAAAGTGTCTTAATAGGGCATTGGGCTTCAGTGTGAAGATTCTACAAGTGTCTGGAACTCTAGATGCAACACCATTCTTCCATGAGAAATTCCATAATTTGGTGTTTTGTTGATGGTGCTGGAAAACGCTGTCTTGGGAAACGCTCCAGAATCTCCCATAAGTGTTGATATGTGGTGACTGAGACTGCCATGGCTTATTGTTTCCATGCTCATCAAACCATTTATTTTCATGCTCATCCCATTCAGTGATCACTTGTGCCCTGTGGATGGAGGCATTGTCATCCTGAAAGATACCACTCCGATCAGGACAGAAATGCTTCACCATAGGATGAAGTTGATTAGTCAGAATTACTTTGTATTTCTTGCCATTTACCTTTCCCTCTAAGGGGTTGATGAAAACCATGCCCTGAAAATGCAACTCACAACATAACAGAGCCTCCAGTCTCCCTCATTTACTCAAGTGTTTCCTTTATTTCGGCAGTTACCTGTATATATGTGCTCAAACCATGTGATTCGAATGGATGGAATTACTCTGTCCACATTTCTCTGAATGAAACAAAATTGCATAGTATAGGGTTTTTGTCCAGTGATGTGGCTACCACATGACAGATCACAACATTTCCTGCCTAGAAATGTTTAATAAATTCAATATATACATGACCATATGGCAATCAGCAGTAGTTTACCAGGTGAAATACGAATGGGTGGAATTACTGTGTCCACATTTTTCTGAATCCAAACCTATTGCACAGTAGAGTCTTTGACCAGTGACGTGACTATAGGAATGAGGTCATTCATGTCTAACAGTGTGTAATTCAATTGACTTAGGCCTATGCATTACTGTATTTCCATCAGCAGTTATCTGAGGCTGGAATATTTCTCTCACACATTGACCATATATGAAACACCAACTGCTGGTTCTGCACTGCCATTAAAAAAACATCTGGATCGAAACCCGCGTTTCTACCAGACCGGCCCTGGTCGTCAGCCCGATCGGAGGCGGCATTTGGCTATCCGCCTCCGGGGAAGGGGGGAGGGAGAGCCGGCACGAGTCCGCCGAGGAGAAGGTTAATGGAGTCCGTGGAAGATCTCCGTCTCAAAAAGAAGGGGAAATAGGTCAGGAATACGAATCTCGTTCCCGGAGGACGGGCGGCGGATTCGTGAGGGTGGGGAATTGAAAATAAATAGAGGGTATAATTGGCTACTAAATTGGGAGAAAAACGGGGGAAAAATCAGAAATAAATTTAAAATAAAAAAACATCTTGGGGCCCTTAACCCCCTGAGGTCGACGGGAGCGGCGCCGCTCCCAGCAGCAATAAAAGTATATTACTATTTCTAACTTCGCGATATTTTATCATACACACGCAACAAAAACATTGACAGAAACCTTAGAATCGCGACTTTCCGATTTGAGCAAATCAAATGGGATTTTTTAAATTAGGTTAATTAGACCAAAAGTAAACCTTGCCTTTTACTCTCTTTTTTACCTGGTAGTAACGTCCCCCTTCTATTGACATGGTAACTAGGTGCGAGTTTCTGGGAGGTGTGTGGGGAGGGGCGTGGGGCCATGTGTGAAAACGCTGGCGTAAACACATAAACTGTCCCAGACAATAACTGACGAAGAGTAAGTAACTATATTTGATTTGCCATGTTATCAAATACTCGTATATATATTCAATATATGAATTCCGCATCTTGTGACTACATATTCCGCGTGTTGCAACGTAACAAATTGCAATATGCACACAAGATCTATGGAAGAATACTTTTCAAACAGCCTAAAATGTTATTTATTTCGCTTGTTTTCAAATACTCGTGAAAATATATGAATTCCGCGTCTTGTGACGCCAAACATATTCCGCGTGTTAGTAACTTAATCTAAATCCCTAACGTTAGTAGATTAGTTGGTTAGTACTATACACATCTACCTAATATATACAAAGTGCAATCTAGAAAGTAAGAAGGAAGAAAACGAGATAATAAGCGAAGGCGGAAAAAACCCGAAAAGTATAAACTCCCGAAGTGCATGACAAGGCAAGGAGTGGATCTCGAAATAAACGGAACAAGGACAGACAGGGAGCAGAACGTGACAGAACAGGGAAAATGCAATACTGGATAAAGAATAATGAATAAGGACTGAATGAAAAATAAACAAAGACCAAAAAACAACAGAACAGGAACTCAGAATATAACACTGATGGCCCAGTGAGATGGCCCATCTGACAGATCTTAGAGGTGTGGACAATGAATAATGAATATTCAGGTATTTAGCATTTAGCCCTCCCACAGCCTGAAATAAATGTGACCAGTTCTGATAAAAACAGCTTTTTTGCTATTTAGATCTCAGATGTGCTAAACTGTTTTCACACCCTTACATAACCAAGACCTTGATGAACAAACGCACATTGGCAAAACAATTCGTCACTATAGTTTAGTGTGTGCTTTCACAACTTTTGTGACAGCAGAAAAATTTACTATTTTTAACTTGTGTGTTTGTAGATCTATTTACAAGCTGCATATGATACTGACCAAACTATTGATGGCATACAAATGTAGCTGTGATTGTCCTTCAAATAAAAATATCAAACACTTTGGAGTAAGTGTGTGTTAAATTGATGAAATTGAGATAAATATCAGACCATGCCAAAATCAAAAAACATCTAAAAGCTTAGCACGGACCTCAGAGGGTTAAGATCATGTTGTTTTCTAAGCTCATGGAATACAACTGCTGATAATAATGTTTGTTTTTATGGCTCAAAATGGTTCAGCTGTACCAGTATTTACCCCCAGTGAGCCTTGGTCTTTTGTTTTGTACTGTGAAGGCTGTGACAAGCCTCAGAGCAGATGACACCTGCCAGAGGCATAAAAACATAACTTGCCTGTAGTCCTGAGAACAGTCCTGAGACTGGTTCAGCAGGTATAACAGCAAAGGCAGCAGGAGAGTCACATGGCAGCACTGACCGGGACCTTAGCTAATGGGCAGAACACCTGTCATTGTGTCAGATGAGTGAAGAACAGCAGCACAAGCAAGGATGATGGTATCTCCAGCTTTCTTATCAACGAAAGCACAAAAAACACAGAGCAGAAAACAACTTATTATTATTATTATTATTATTAAAGAGCTAAAGAACAGAAATGTCTGTATCTCGGGCTAGGGCAGGGGTGGGCAACTTCAAAGGGTCAGTGTGTAAGTAGGGTTTTTTTTCTCCATCAATTACAGCTATCTCAATTAGCTAATTAGCCTTATACCCCAACGGCAGTTCAGTCATGGATTACACCACAGTAAACTGTTCTGTAAAGGGACACAAGAACAGTCTTCAGCTGTCATTCATGAGTTTATCAATAAACATAGACAAAATGAAGATTAGACAAATGATTGAGCTAATTAAATGACCAAGAAATGGGTATGCCCCTCCTTGCCCATTCCTGGGCATGGAGATAGTCATGACAGTTATATTGTCAGACACCTGCCAAGATATCAGTGTGTTATGTGGCAGCATGTTAGGCTGAGAGTTTTTCTTTTTTAAACAATATCAATTTGTCATTCACATCCTTTGCATCCAGTCCTGTATTTTTCGGCTTTCAATGTACACATTACGTCCTATTTTTATAGTTATTGATGTGTTATTGTCATTAATATTAAGCAGATGCCCTTAACCAGGGTAGCTGCCACACATATTTATGTTATTCATTTAAACAGCAGGGAGGGGGATGCTGGCATATCTGTACCCAGGTGGAGATTGTTCTGACTCCTCATGGGTGTGGTACTGCTGATGTGATGTGATAGATGTTGGTAACTATTTCAGGAGGAGCACTGCTGCAAAATGAAGGCCGTTTCTGCCCTTCTGGTGGCCCTGCTCCTGCCACTGGTCAGCAGTCAGGTGTTCCACTGGGGCCCCTGTCCGGACCCACCCGTCCAGGCAAACTTTGTCATCCACAAGGTACTGACCCTCTGCCCTTCTGTGGACCAGAATCGACCGGTCGGGTACCGTCCCTCTGCCCCTCTGTGGACCCGAATGGACCGGTCTGCACCGTGTCTAGCAAGCTTGTGTAAAATGTAATTTTATCAATCAATCAATCAATATTCCATCCCGTAACAAAGGAGTGGCCAAGGGGCAAATAACAGAAAAGCAATCCAACACTTAAACTAGCATACATGTTGTGAAATGGAATCACACAGGATGACATCATCAATAATAGACTAAATACATCCTCTACATGCATGCATATGCTTCTGAGATGACATGGCAGTACAATACCCTGACTTTGTAAAGATTTTATTCTTTCTTTTGTTCAAAGTTTTTCCCCAATTCCATTCCTGGGAGGGCAGTGTGTATTATGGTTTTTGATTCCACAAATTACCCTGGTTCAATTAGCTAATTCGCTGTACACACCCATGCCCATTCACTTAGTAGATTAGTTCACAGTCATTTTTATACATGAACAGAAGAGTAGTCTTCGACTGTCATTCATGACCTTAACAAGAAATGTAGGTAAAATGTCATATCATGTACATGGTTGGGTATAATAATGGATCAATAATGAAAAGTTGGCATGAAATCCAGAAATGGTAACTTGCCCATCCCTGGAATAAATAATTGTCCAGTCCAAGCACAACACTGCAATGTCTAGGCTACAGGACACTTGTGACAAATGCCTTTACCACTTGAGCCTTTCAGGAGCCCTGATGATTTATTCTTTTGACTGGTTTACTTTGATCCAGTTAGGGTTTTTTGGATGCAACATCTACATTTGGATAATTCAGACCCAAATTTAAGTACTTAAATTTGCGATATCTTGTCAGGCACAGGTGTAGATGTCAGGTACAGGTGTTGAAAATTCCTTCCAAGGATGGTGACTTGGAGTGAGCAACCCAGAGATGTCACAGTGGTGACAAAACTCAACCTCAGGGGCAAAAGACAATGTCTCAACATTGTTATTTGCTTCCTGAACCTCATAATGAGTGGAGCTACTGTGTGGTAATGACCAACTTCTACAGACCAATCAAAATGCTTTGCCGTCCATTGCAAAACACTACGATTGGTTCAATTGAGTGAGTTGTACAGTAGATGGCACAAGGAAGCTTGTTTAGAAGAAAAACATCATCAATGCTTAGGACCATTATATGATTATAATACATAATAAAATTCAATAATCTTTGACATTTTCATTTTTGTAATGATATATTTGTTGTTATGTTGTTGTCACCTTCCCCTTGCAGTACCTGGGAAAGTGGTATGAGATTCAGAAGCTTCCAGCGTCCTTTGAGAAGGGAAAATGCGTTGAGGCTGAGTACTCTCTGAGAACAGACGGTACAATCAAAGTGTTGAACTCAGAGCTGCGGTAAGTGTTACGAGTGTTGCGAGTGCCGCACAGTGATAATGAACAATACAGCATTGTATTTGCTCTTTATTGTTTATTGCTTACAGATGATAATATAACCATCATATGTGTCAGCATTGTATTTGCTTAGAAAAAAAAACTTTATATAGTTTCTATTTTCGATCAAACTTTCTAATTTCTTCCTATCCATATTCTGTATTCTAGGTTTGATTTGCCCTGTTTATATATTTTATACAAAAACATGTAAAAACATAAAATAGATTTTCTCCATGAACTGATGTATGGGCTGATACGCATAACACAATCTCTTCTGGTTTCTTTTCTGGAGACATATGTTGACATAGGGTCTTAGTGCCTGGTTTTTAATTTTAGCACCTAATTAAAATAAACATACAATTCAGAAAACTTGCAATACATTTTTTCTTAGTTTTTATGTACATAACAAACTGGGAATGTGTTCAAATATCTATTTTTTTCTTTTTTGCCTATCTAGTAGTCTCCCTTAAGGTGGTGATTGATATGCTCTGAACTAGGGGTGGCTAACTTTGGCTCTGGAGAGTCATAGGGTCTCCTGATTTTCACCTTAAAATCCTAAACCAATTCATACCCAGGAAACCAGGTAGGGTGAGATAACTGGCACAACTGGCTAACAATGAAAACTAGGCTCTCTAGGGCCAGGACTGGGGACTCCTGCTATAAACCTTTGTCACAGCTGGATATTTGCTGATGTTTTGAAATAAAGTACCTTTACTCTAGGGTTCAACTGTTGGCTCCAACCAAGGGTTTGATTTGGACTTGGGAGCTCTTGCCAAGAATTGTATAAACAGAATCCATTACAGGCATGCAATCATCACAGATGATGGTATGAATTATATGAATAAAAACTGTCTTTGCATCCCTCCACTGTTTATCCTCCATTAGAAGAGGAAAGATGAAGTCAGTGGAAGGGACAGCTGTTGTGCAAGACATCAGACAGCCCGCCAAGCTGGGGGTCAGCTTCTCTTACTGTGAGTTATGTGGGAACATGAGTGAGGTCAGATTCACATGTTTAGACTGCACCTTGGACCTTAACCCACCCATCCCTATATGCAAATATCCCTATATGTTGCAATTAATGTTTATCATTTCCTTTAGCACTTGTGTTGTTTATACTGCTTACTTGAGGGAATGATGTGCTTGAAGATTGTAGCATCAAGTGGTTGTTTATCTGCTCAAGCTGAATGCACTTTCTGTAAGTCGCTTTGGATAAAAGCGTCTGCTAAATGATTGTAATGTAATGTCAATTCTCTTAATGTGAGTTATGTGGGAGTGAGGTCAGCTTATTTTACTGCGAGTATTGGGGGAACATGAGTGAGATCAGCTTCTCTAGGTTATTCATTAGGTTTTCTGATAATGGTTATCCAGGATTACTTATATTGCACACATTTTTTTACATTACCCAGATAACACAGACAGAATCTGAAGCAGTTCAGATTAAGAGCCTTGTTCAAATGTAAAAGAGCTATTCCCAATCTCAATTTCAGTAACAACTTACAATTGAATATTACTTATCCCATACACCGCACGTTGACCACATCTGTAACCATATGGGATTTACCGCGCATGACTGTGGGAGATAATGAAGTAAGGAACAGGGAACAGAGAACAGAGAACAGACCACTTAACCAAATTATGGTCAGTAGGAATACACTTTAAATGACTTCCTCCCTCTCTCTCTCTCTCTCTCTCTCTCTCTCTCTCTCTCTCTCTCTCTCTCTCTCTCTCTCTCTCTCTCTCTCTCTCTCTCCCCCTGTGGAGCAGTCACACCCTACAGCCCGTACTGGGTCCTGTACACTGACTACGAGAACTCGGCGATGGTCTACTCCTGCACCGATGTTCTGAAGCTGTTCCATGTTGACTTTGCCTGGATCCTTGGCCGCGCGCGCACATTGCCTGTGGCCACCATCAACAATGCCAAGATATTGTTCACCAGCAACAACATCGACATCGGCAAAATGACCAGCACGGATCAGCAAGGCTGTGACAAGGAGCGTTAGATGACAGAGCAGAAGATCAGCATTTTTGTCTGCATTCATGTTTTGAATCTGGGCTGTTGGCATAGTTGTCATACGTTCTGTTTTTTTAAACTGAAGGGAAGGTCTGACTCTGGCTCCTTATTCATAGAGAAATGTTATCCAAACACAGAGAATCATGAGAATGTAAAAAGTATGCATCTAATTAAGGTGGGTAAGATGGTATTTTCGGATTTTTGTGATTATTTTAAGTATTTTCTTAAAATTGTATTTCGCTTGTAACATGCACGTTTACTGGCAATACGTTTTCTAAAGAGATAGGGTTACTAACTTCAATTAAAGTAGCTTCTGAAGCCACAATCACGTAGTCCCTTTTTGTTTGAATGCTCAGATCATGTCTCAATAGCTTGTGTGTACAGGTGGAGGCATACTGCCACCATGTGGCTTTTAGTTAGAACAGCACATTGTTGTTGCCATAACTAGGTTGTATTTATCACATTAAAACAAAGAAATTAATTGTGACTTCATCCACTGAGTCTAAAACATTTATGAGTACCTCATTTGCATATTTTAATAAAATGAAATTTGACCTGTTGAATATACACACAAATACAAGATATCTTTGTATTATTTCTTTTTATTAAAATATGGAAATGAGGTATTCATTAAATATGCGCTAATTTGCATGTTACTGCAAAAATGTTTTAGACTCAGTGGATGAAGTCAGAATTCATTTCTTTGTTTTAGTGTGATAAATAAATCAATGGTTGGTAATTGTCAGAGCCATTTGTCAGAATATTGTTTTTTAAATTAGTTATAAAAACCCCCACTATTTTATTAAATTGAGGAGATGCAAAGCACATACAGTAGCACTGATAGCGCAATAGTACTAATTTACGTATTTATGCGCTCGGCAATCGATTCCCAGGCTGCGTCTCTCGCTTTGTTAATGATGGTGGTGTTGCCTTTTTTAGTGATGATTGTCTTGCAGTCTTCATAATATTCCATGATTAGTTGCTGCTCCCCGCGGTAAACGACACTGCACGTTCTTTTGCCATTTCTGTCTAATCGAATGTTTCAATCGACATTCAATTACTTGGGCTGTTTAAATAGTTCATGAACGGGCACGTAAGCGATTTCCCAAACCTGGCTTTCATCAGGCTTGGATTAGGTTGACCTATTGGGCCGCAATCTAGTTTAGTGAAACGGAATTGATCTACAGTTCGTTAGCCCGCTAACTCAAGTCAGGTTTATTTAAGTAAACCCGGATTTTCTTAGCCAGCTTCATGAAATCCCCCCCAGAGATGTAACCACTTTAATAAACATTGAAGAATAAATAACAAAATGTAAACTAAAAAATTGCAGGTAGTATGGGACAGAGACTCTGAAAGTTCAGGACCTCTACTACACCATATACTTATATGTTGTATGAATATGAAATATGAAGTTAATTTACCATTATCTTTTATTTTTGCATTCAGCTTCGTACTTAAAATGTGTTTGCTGTCAGGGGTTATATAACAGATGGCAATGGTACATGTAAAGTTACATTGAGTCTCTTCAAGTCAAAATCGCTGGTGTCTGAGTGCAATTACAAGTCTGAGTCACTAGGCTTCAAGGGCAAGTCAGAGTTCAAGCACAAGGACAAAGAAGTGACATTGTGCACCCATTAGATGACATGCATGCATTCCATTTTATTTCACAAAAAGACAGACGGTAGCCCACACCCCCTCCCATGCATATATTAAATACATGTTATTTTGTATGGATATTGTACTGAATCATCTACACACGTGTTGGACAGTTCAAAAATGAAGAAGTCCTAAGAAGGAAGAAGTGGCACTGGGAAGAAAGTTCCTGAAAAAGTTACAAAAGAAGTGCTGAACTGCAGCTACAATAGGTTTTTTCAATCTGTTCAAGCACATCACCACTGCACTGTAACACTGCCGTTGTACTCATTACTGGACAACTCTCAGACCCAGCGCTCTAGTCACTACTCCACACTGCCGTGCTGTTTTGTTGACCAGCCCACATGGGCACATTTACAGGGAAAGTGTCTGTGCTGTGGGCTCTGGAGTGGATCTGCTGCTGGGGCTGCTGTGGATGTCCACACACACACCATGCCATCTATCCCACAGCTTTTTGTATCATCAAAGTCATGTTTTTCTTGCTTCAAATGTGGTGAAATCCCTGTACATAGGTAAGATAATGCCAAACCTATATTGTACCCTCATATGTTCTGTATCAGCAGTGCAATGGTTCCCACGTATTTCTCACAGATTTAATTAATGGTTACTGAATGGAGAGTGCATTTAACTGCGGAGCTGTGAAACAGTTGCCCAAGACAGCCCTCCTTTTCCATTAACGGTGTCTACAGCATCTGTGGAGAGGTTAAATAGTCCCTAAATTTTATTATAATGCTAATATCCCTTCATACCCTCAGATGTGTGTAGCTAGTATGCAGAAGTACAGTACAGTAAAAATATATTTTATTATAGTTTTATCGTACTAGGATATCCGCAGGATATCCACAGCTCAAATAGAATTAATTCGGTACAAATACAATCACTGAAACAGTGATTAACACGTGCCAAAAATAGAAAAGAAATGAAAGGTGCAGCTTACCAAATTGGGTGGCTTGTCCTGCTAAAAAAATGGTTCTCTGTGTCATTATACACCCTATGACATGGTATCGAATCCTGGCCGTGTTTGTGCCGACTGTGGCTGGCAGCTGTGCAGGTTAGCACACAATTAGCCGTAGGATCGCGCAGGGAGGCAGGGTTTCCTGGCTTCTTCTTTACTTGGTTGGGGTCCTGCACTCTGCTTACACGAGTGGTGTATGAACTGTCATACACTGATGCAATGATTGCTCAACTGGTGGACTGCAGAATGCGCTCTGCTAAATTGATGGAGGGTGTTGCAGTGATTTGACAGGCCTACATAGCCTATGTGATTGGGTATTCTAGACTGAGAAAATAAAACAAAGGGAATAAAAATGTATTAATGAAAGTACAATTTTCATAGAAAGTTCAGCTAAATACAATATGCAATTATTGCATTGCATCAGGAAAGTTTGTTTCAGAATTAGAAGGTAATTAGAATGAAATTCTTTCTGAAGGGATTTTATTACACCAGAAATACGGATACATTCCACTTGACTTGACAATGCGACATCCTTGATTTGACAGTAGTTTTTAAAAGCAGCATGGGGGTGTCTAATCACAGACAAAACCTGCCTTGTGCCTTCGGGTAACTGCCAAAATAGAGGAAACACCAGTCATTTTTTACAAGCCACCAGAACAGCTTCAATGATGTTCTAATGTCTGGAACTCTATTGGACCGATCCACAATCTTTCAAAAATTCCATCATTTTCTGTTGTTGATGGTGGTTGTCACCACTCCAGAAAAGGATGTGCAAGATGTTTTGACTTCGGCTGAAATCTATAACGTTATAACAACGCACGGGGTTTTAGTATTGTTTTGAATAGTACTTGCACTGACCAGTTTTTTATATCCATGCTTGTACACAGACAGTGATGAACACAGTCATTTTTTAATGTAATGTAACCACTTCCACCTATCAAACCAACCTGGTGGCCCCTCTACACATTTTGGTGCCTAACATCAAACATCAATCACATCACCATGGAAGTTAGCCACATTATTATCACTAATATAATGTTGTGGCCTACTACTAATTTTGGTAGCCTAATAATAAAGCTTGAGACTCAAGGCAAACATGAGAGTTTTGCAACTCTGCAATTCAGGTGTAGTAGCCTAGTTTTGGGAATAACTACAGGTGGGTACTAATAAACTTCAAGCCAAAACGTGAGGGTTGGGTAACTCAGCATCAGCATGCATTCATCCTTCAATCTGTATGAGTCTAGCAGTAGCTCTTAGCATCGCATTATCTAGCTAGCATTAGCTTGTTTATTACTTAGCTTGTTAGCTCCCTAGCCTCCTACAATAACACAGAAACACAACAAAATGGCATTTTGATGACATAGCCTACCTCTTAATTGGGCTCTCTTTTCCTCCTCCTCCTTCCTCTGTTTTCTCCCCTGTGCACCTGAAGGCTTGTGCCTTTTCAAAGTCATTATGCAAATATAAAATCTGTCATCGATTTGATATCTATCTTGCATCGAGCTGATGTTGGCTCTCTGCCTGACTGCATCAGTAGTGCGTGCCTCTCTGACCCCGTCACCTGCGCTTGACCCGACAGGCGACAGCACGTCTCTTGGGTTGCCTGTGATGCGCGCACGTATCCCCAACTTTCAGCAAGCAGCCAGGCATCGTATCCCCCACCTCAGTAACAGCATCTCTGTCAAAGTTAGTGGCGTAACGGAACGCAGTTGATCCCCCACAGTTCGGCACGCATATGAACCGCGGATTAATTGCTAAATTGAACCATCATAGAGAAATACAGTTTTTCTGCCGCTGTTATGTTTTAAAGTAACAATTCCCTAAATCTCGATGCAGTTACAGTGAAGAGATAGACAAGACAGGTGCGTGCTGTGTTTTGCTCTGAAGCGCAATGATTGGTTAATTATGCACAATAAAAGCCATTGTGTGTTTACGTCATGTTGAATCCCAATGAATCAATCAGAGATTATCGCGTTGCAAAAAGCAGACAAGTCATGGCTAGCGGAGGAGCGGAGGAAAAAGCTCCCGCAATGTAACTTGAATCCGATCTGTGACTCAAAAAAAAGTAGTAACGTTAGGCATTTACATGTGACCATAGCCAACGATGCAGTGAACGTTAACTCGTGTAGTTTTGTGATCCGTTGCACCCCTAGTCAAAGTGCAGGCCAGATGAAACATTGTGTGAGGAATAGAACAGGGGTGCAAAGTGTATTTCTTTTTTAGCTTTATTTGTTCATTGGGAGGGAAAGGAGTGTTTCAAACGAGCGCACACCAGCCACCAGCGATTATAATTTTTGTGTTCTTTTTTTCTTCTTTTTTTGGGCGACCTGGCGCCCAGGTAGCTGCCTGTCAAAGTGCCTGTGCCTTGAGCCAGGGTGCAAAGTGTATTTCCCTTTATTTGTTCATTGGGAGGAAAGGGAACATGAAAATAATTTTTGTGTTTAGGTGCCGATGTAAGTTACACCATTTAAAGGCATGCTTCTACTTATGGATTGAATTAGAAAAAAATAGAAGACCTGTTACATCTTGCCTCACCGTTTGCTATTATGATTTTTAACAGAAAAAAAGTCCACTCACCTATTTAAAGCGCAATTTTGACACCAACTCCCATAACGACTCATTGGCGAATGGGTCGGAATCACCATTGTCACCAAATGTGTCGTGGAAAATCAGCCACTCTCTGGCTCGGATGGCGTGAGTTCAAAGTTATTAATTACATGCATGGAAAATAACACACTCGGTAAAACCTTGTGTCAATTCCAACTAATACAAGCAAGTCATCACTATTTATGCAGTACATGGTAACACCTCCAACTTCTTAGGATAAACAAAAATAAGCAGAGTCAAAGCTCTTCTTCCCTGTCTTTCTTTGGAAGTTGCTAATACATGTTCAACAGGATAAGCTATGGCACCAATCACACCACAATTTCTGCTTTCTGAGATGTCAAAACGACCTTAACGTTCAACAAGACAGAAAAAGATCGCCTATTGGGACATTGCCTACTTGTTTCTCATCTGTATAATGAGCACATTTTCCAGCACATTGTGCACATTATTTGCAAGCACACACACAAGGCATTATATTTAGGCTAGTTCACATTCTGCAAAAGGCCTCATAGCCCTCTGTGTGCTGCATTGGGTGTTACTTCTTCTTAGGGGTGCACCAATACTATTGATATCAGCCGATGTTTGCCTTGTTGCCTGCAATCGGTGTGATGACAGGGCAAGGACCCAGACGCAGACCGGGATCAGGCAAAGAGGAACATTTAATTCAAGCAAGGTTCAAAAGCCGATAGAGTTAGTGAAGATACAAAATCGAAATCCAAGAGTAGTCAAAAACAGTCCAAACTCACAAAAACCAAATGATCAGAAAAGGTAAACAAACAAAATCGGAAGGCAAGCTTGTACGTAGTCAAAACAGAAGGGGATCAGGAACCAAATAATCAGCGAAGGCAAACAAACAAAATCAGCAGGCAAACTCGTTGTAAAACAGAAGGGGTGTCTCGGAATAATTCCACAAACTCTGGCTTACACATAACCGGCACAGTGCATGAGGATCAACGTTCTGACAAAGACAGAATGCAAACAAGGAACTTAAATACAAACGAGAGAGTGACACAATAGGAATCAGGTGTGACTGGGAGGGAAAAAGGCCAAGAACACAGGTTAGAACGATTAAGGATCACTAATACAATAATGAGGGAAAACAAAAGACACCGACTGGGAAGCACATAGACACACTAAAAATACACAACCTGGAAGAGCAGGCAGACACGTGCACAATTCGAAGGGGAGGAACGATATAAAGAAAATGCGTGCAGATAAAGCGATAGAGAGAAGCGTGCAGGGATAGGACAACGAGAGAGAGAATGATAGCGATAGGTAGAAGCGTGAGATGATTAGTAATAAGTAATGTTAGTAACTTAATCTAAATCCCTAATGTTAGTAGATTAGTAGGTTAGTACTATATACATCTAACTAATATATACAGAGTGTTTAGAAAGAAAGAAGGAAGTAAACGAGATAGAAAACAGAAAACCCGTAAAGTCAAAATCTCCCGAATAGTGCAATAACAAAGACGAGGAATGGAACTCGAACAATAAGGAACAAAGACAGATGGGGAACAGAACGTGAATGATGAGTGATGTGAAAAATAATAAAATACAAAAACAACAAACTAACTTAACAATCGTCTTATTGGCTGATAAAATCACATTTACAGATGGCAGTTGCGTCAATCTGGTCTAAATGTTCAAACTTCAATGGAACGGCAGTATCTTTTATTTACGAGCTAAACTGACTGAAAGCTTGCCTAATTTACTCCTCTGATGATGCTGCGATTGACTAGTTATCATGAGCACTGGCACTCCATGCAGTCTTGTACAAGATGCACATTAGAGCTTGGCGATATGGCCCAAAATAATTAGCACTATACCTATGTTGACCAAATATTTTGATACCAATATTGAAACGATCATTTGTATGCGGGAAAATGGTGAGTAAATACAAATATTCAAACAAAACTTTATTTAACATTCAATGCTTGTATGTGTAAAGTTTTCAAGTAGGCTACAATTGAAGCATAATTTCAAGTAGGCTATACAGTTTGCAGTTTGCGTAAAGAAATACAAAAATGTATATGGGTCATTCCACGAATCCGGTCCGATTTGGATTTTGGATTTTCATATTTTTTACCAAGAGGTATTACTTTTCTGAACACCCCACAAGATTAAGAACATATTTAACTTCCAGAAAAATATATTTTCCCATCTCAGGCATGAAATCCCTATTATTATTGGTCATTATTGTATGATATGGGCACCACTATTCTTCAACCCCGTTATGGACACTCTGGAAGCTCTCTGAATAAGATTACAACATGTATTTGTGATAAAGTCAAAAATTTTATAATAATTAGATGTCCCTCACACCATTTCAATAATTGCTAGTCTAAAAATGACATAAAATCTCACACTTTTGCTATTCTAAAGCCTGAAATGGGCCTTTTTTTGACAGCGGCCACATGATTTTTCATCAAACGTGGTTTGACTTCAGAATTTAAACTAAAATCAATATTCTTATGTTTGCTCTAAACGTTTCAGACAAAATTCATCAAAAGTTGAAAGTTTTTCATAAACTTGAAGAAATAACGAATAAAAATGTAAGTGTAACGGGGTTGAGACTAGGGTAACGGGGTTGAAGATGGTAACGGGGTTGAAGAGACAAATACAGCTTAACATATAAATAGTTGTTTTTTACTCTTAAATTTACTATAAGACTTTCTATAATCATTGCATTTTATTATTTAACCATTTAAGAAGGACAATAGATATAACTTGCAATGAACTGAGTTTTATTAATCCAAGGAAAAGCAATGATACATTAAAATCATTAAAATCATTGAAATCATTAAAACCATTAAAACCATTAAAACCATTAAAACCATTAAAACCATTAAAATCATACATTAAAACATTGTAATGTGACTGAATAGGGCTTCAAAATAAAACATATAACTTGTGTGCTTTTGGTGTGTGTGTGTGTGTGTGTGTGTGTGCGTGCGTGCATGCGTGTGTGTGTGTAAATATGTGGAACTGACCTGCGGCATAAGAGTCAAGCCTTTGGCCAAACAATTTACAAGACCTCAGGAGAGGTTTACTAAAACACACTTTGTGCCTTAACTTTGTCATCTGACTGAACATAGAGTATCAAACAACAAGCAGGGGATGGAGGGATATGGGCCCACGTGGAGTGGACATGTCGGTCACTGTCACACTGCTGTCAGGGAATACTGTGAGTGGACCAATAGGTTATCCAAGATGTAGTGCGAGGCAATTGAGGCTGTGTGCGTGTGCGTGTGCGTGTGTGTGTGTGTGTGTGTGTGTGTGTGTGTGTGTGTGTGCATTTGTGTGCCTTTTGTTTTGTGGCACCGTCAGGCTCACCGGGTGTGAGCAGTGGTGGGAAGGACCCAAATGCAGACGAGTACACGCTGTAGTAAGTGCTTGTAGATGTATTTACGAACCAGGGACACACGCACAGACACTAAGCACTAAGAGACAATGAACTGACAAAGACAAGTGATACAGGAGGGCTTAAATACTGAGGGAGAACAATCAAGGGAACCACGTGCAGGTGAGACAAGACATAACGAGACACAGGTGTGAACAATCACAAACCCAGGGAGCCAGGACTAAGGGAGGAAAGAACACTAGGACTGGGAACTGGAATGGGAGCCGGGAAGAAACACAAGGGAAACACAGTCACAGGGAAACACGGGTCACGGGGAACACGGTGGAACACGAGTCACAGGGGGAACATGGGGTCACAGGGGAACACGGGTCACAGGGGAACACGGGTCACAGGGGAACACAACATGAGTCCATGGTGGGGTATGACAATGGGGTGCAGGGCAGAGAGTCACAGAACAGGGTGGAGCGGGGCAGACCGGGGTGGAACAGGACAGGAACACAGTCACCGGGGAACCAAGACTCAAGTGCCCCGGGAGGGGTGACAGGGGCCAGGAGACACGGGGAAGCAGGGACCAGGAGGCACGGGGAGACAGGGACCAGGAGGCACGGGGAGACAGGGACCAGGAGGTACAGGGACACAGGGGCCAGGAGGTACAGGGACACAGGGGCCAGGAGGTACAGGGACACAGGGGCCAGAAGGTACAGGGAGACAGGCTGGCCAGGGGGCGGTCCAGGACGGATCCTGACAGGCACTCAAACTGAAAGTCTGTCCCACACCTCTTTCAAGACTTGTACATGGCGCTGTGTCACAGGCTGTGGGGGTGGAATGACCTCAAGGACATCATCAAATGGGTACCAGAGGATATCATCCCGAGGCGTCCAGAAGAACCGGTTTGGCCCAATACGACTCATGCATTTCACCTGGACATGTGTTTCATCTGTACTAAGGATGATGCCTGGATACAGATCATTCTCGTATGTCAGGATGCACCACTGCCCAATCAGCTCTGGGCTTCCCCATTGGATTCCATTTTCTGCTTGTGGATTCCCTCCACGGGCTGGCTGGGGATGTGGAATCCCTCCACTGGTTGGCTGGGGATGTGGAATCCCTCCACTGGTTGGCTGGGGCTTTCTAACACTCTTAACTGCCCATTGCTCTAACCTTGAAGATCCTGGCTGTGAGGACTGCTCTGGGGATTGATCTGGACTTGATCTGTGGAGGAGTGGTTAAGTTCCCCAGTGCTTCTGTCCTGTCCTTGCTTCTTTTGTAAGCTACTCTCCACATTTTACGCTTCTGCCGTGGTTCTCTTTTACTTAAGTCATTGATTCTTTTTTTCTTCTTCCCGGCCTCTACATTCTTTCTCCATCTCTGGCATTCACTCTGCAGGTATTTCTCCCTTCTTTCAGGATCAGCTTTTAGGCATGCCCGATACTGTCTCTGCCTTTCTGCTGCTGTTGTTGGTGCCATCACGGACTCACAGATGTCTATAGATATAGACCCTTTTTGTCCAATGACACACACACACACACACACACACACAGCAACATGAACATTACAATTAACATGTATGTGGGATAAGAATGTTGAAAAAGTTCAATAATTCATTTAACTAATTGGATAACTTCAAAACCAGTGTTAAAATCACAACCCTGTCACAATCTCACAACCCCGTTACGATCAAACATGTAACAGGGTTGAGTGTAACGGGTTTGAGATTTTTGCACAAAATGGCTGCTACTCCACATGTGGTGAATACCAGGAGAGCACATGGCATGCATGAGATTAAGAAATCATCTATATTTTTTTAAATAACAAAGATCATTTTCACAAGTAATAGTTTTCTATCTTTTTTCATGTGACGGTGTTGAGTCATTATGCTTGACTACCATAATATTACAAGATAAATGACTCAAAATATAGTAAAATAAGGTAGCTACTTGCCTGTTTCTGATGTTATGTTTTTCAAAAGACTTCAATGTTGTCACTTCCTGTTGTACATGCTTATAGGGATCGAACCATTATTTTTGTGGGGGAGAATGCTCCGTGTAACGGGTTGAGCGGTTACTGAGGTACAGAACTAAATAATGTTATTTTAATGAATAATTATTCATTTATTTTGAAATAAATCATTACCAGCATAAAAGCACAAATAGATGTTTATGTTCATAGAAAAAAGTATGGACTTTTTACAAATTTTGTTCGTCATATCCCAAATTCATTTTCATGGAAGGCCACGAGGGACATGTCAAAATACATGGTGTCAACTGAAAAAAACTACATAATGCATAATTTAAAAATAACATTTATGCAATGTTTTACACTTTATTAAAGGGGACATTTCAACTGAAATAAAAAGCTTTTCAAAATACATTTTGGTGACTGAATAGATAAAAGACACTTAAAAACATCAGAGGGACTCAAATCGGACCGGATTCGTGGAATGACTCATATACATATATATGGCTGTCTTTTTACGTCTGCATATGATTGCTTGCCTCTGCCTCTCTTTTTTTGCCATACATTCTTCATATTCTTTTTCGTGATAACCTCTCAAATGATGGAACACATTAGACATATTCCCGTCTGCAGCCCACTTTGTTACAGTAGGCTACTTACAGAACAAGCCTCCGTTCTGGTCTTTGTCAGCTCGTTTGTAAACAAAGTAACCCCACGCAACTGATATGCAGCCTTTCGTAAGGACTAAAGTGTTCGTCTTCAATCTCATTTCCCCTTTTTTCTGGGCCTAACCTAGTTAATGGGTTTAATGACTCAAATTCATATGCTTCGCTATCTCCAAGTTTGGCGCTTTGATGACCCTTCACTCTGGCTTCACTACAGTGAAGTTGCGTTTCATATCCAGGCAACAACCACAAACCTAACCACAATCATCTACATTTGTAAACTTGCCGCAGATGATCATTTAAATTACTGTGTGAGCGCATTACAAGGTGTTGGAGAAAGACAACCGATTTGCTAACAAATGCTACAGATTTAATACAGATTTTTTTTGCGTACCTATCAGGTGATTGGTTGATCAAATGTTTTTTTTTTTTTTTTTTTGCTTCTGTTCAGAACCTGCTGAAGCTCCATGCAGCACCTCCCGCAGTTGCACGCCGATTATGACATGCAGACACAGAAGCACACTCATTTCTGTCTTTATTTTAAATATGATATACTTGTTCATGACAGCAGGTGCTGCAGCACCCCCACTTCCCACGAGTATGTTCAATTGGGTTAAGCTCTGGTGACTGAGACAGCCATGGCATATGGTTTACATTGTTTTCATGCTCAGCAAACCATTCAGTGACCACTCATACCCTGTGGGTCGGGATATATTGTCATCCTAAAGGACCACTCCTATCAGGATAGAAATGCTTCCCATAGGTGATCACTCAGAATGGCTGTGTATTTATTGGCGTTTACCTTGCCCTCTAAGGCATTGAGTGGACCTACACCATGCCAGGAAAATGCATCCCATACCATAACAGAACCGTCAGGACTTAACTTACTCAAGTTTTTCCTTTATTTTGGCAGTTACGTGTATATTTACATTTTACATTTACATTTTAAGCATTTAGCAGACGCTCTTATCCAGAGCGACTTACATGATGTGCATTAATCATGACTTATATCATGACTGTTGAGCTCTGACAGGCTAGACACAGAAGGAATTGGTTAATGAATGCTCTGTAAGTATTCTACAGTACAGCTCTACAGCATGCTCTACAGCACAGCGAAATGATAGGTTTCAGATCTACTGGGAGACAATGTCACATGCGCGACAACTCATATCTAGGTTTTACATTTCCTGTTGCGTCATCGACTTCTTAAACGGGGATTCACGGTGCTTTCCAAATAAATATTTCTCATGCTGCATGAACTGCCTGTTGCAAAGTGAGGTTAACCATATTCTCTGTGGTGTCAGTCTTCAGGTAACTTTTTAAAATATGTTTTTTCTGTTCCACATCTGTAACACAGAGGAAAAAAGTGTGCTTTGTGCTTTTAGGTGCTGGCCTACATAGAGAGGGGCTATTAAAGAGCCGAGCCAGGAAAAGGAAGGACTGTAAACATTTTTACGGGATCTTGTTAGACTCCTGCCCAGCATGGCTCCTTACTTTGTTCAAGTTTATCCATCTTTAGCGGCCCACTGAGCTGAACATGTGTCAGGGTTTTGCATAGCCTGTCCTCTAGGGATCCTCTGTAATGGGGGGTGTTTCAGGTCAGTACAGTAACTTAAGGGCAAGGCTTACACCCAGATCCCAAAAAACAGGGTCCTCCTGAGGGAACATCTCAACCCCAAAATACACAGAGTCCCCAAACCTATTGTTTAGCCCTAAAAACTTGGTTCCAACCTGTGTATTGACACCCCTACTGAGTCAGGAGTCAGGAGATTGTAAGACTCCTGTGATACAAAGATACATTATACCCTATTCCACATTCACTCTAATTAAACAACAAATAAGGAAAATAATAGTCATCATTTTACTTAAAGTATACAGTGGAATGTCAGCGATTTTTTGAATTTAACAACATCTGGTGCAGCAACACTCTTTTTTCAATAGTTCATTGAAACAACACAAAACAAAGGAGACTACTTCCCAAACAACAGAAATACGTCATGCTTCCTCTGTGGTTCTCCCCCTCCATGGCGTGATCTCTGCACACACGGCATACAGTGACAGTGACATTGGACACAATGTTCAAAACATTTAAAGATTTTCATTTGATCATTTGCTAAATGCCTGTAATGTAATGTAATGTAATGTGTTTCAACATTTCATGTGGTCTTTGCATTGTCTCCCAAAGTCAGGCAATGCACAATGTAATTCTGTTGTTGGGGAAATAACACTCCTTTGTTTTGTGTTGTTCCAAGGAACTATTGAAAACATGGGCCTCGCTGCACCAGATGTTGCTAAATTCTAAAAATCCCTGACATTCCACCGTATGCTTTAAAATTATGACTCTGTATTATTTTCATGTCTAGAGCTGCTTCCAGGCCGAGATTGTAGGTTCTTTTGCGTTCCAGAACACCTGTGTGAATTTGGTGTGTAATTATACTGAAGCTCCAGAGAGCTTTGTCCAGTTGTACATGAAGACACAACAGATGTTAAAAGATGAATGGATCTCAACACAAACGATTGCAAGCAATATTAATTAAAAAAGGCTGATGTACATACAGTACATATAATGGTTTTTCTTTCAAGTAGGGAAATGCATACCATTGGTACTGAAATATATTGAAGTATTGGCTTGCGTATTGCATTACACATGCCATATCCTCTTGGTACATGATTGAAGACTGGCTATATTTCATTCTGAGCAGCAGTAATCCAAACTGGTAGCAAACGCATTCCATTCATTTCCAGCATGCACAGGAAAATGTTGTTCATGTTGAGTTAATTAAATTATATTAACTGAATATAAATGTGTCTAAAATGATTAAAATGGGCTCAATCAGAACTGATTTTATGCTGAACTTCAGACAAAGTTTTTTCCCAGTTGAAGAGATTATAACAAAGCCTCCAGTTCATAATTGATTCTTCACTTTAGCAAGGATGAAAACCGCCAACAGGGAAACCTTAAAAATGAGAAGGGTTTCTAAAAAAGAGAGGGGCGGAGCAGTAGGCGTAAAGTATCATAACTCAAACTTGTCCAGGTACCTGACAAGTTTAAGGGAAGGAGCTGGGAAAAATGGTTTATATGTTTGGTTTTTGTAGTAAAAGTTGAAAGTCTACTCTATACTTTCCAGATAGCAATGGGAGAACTCATGTGTACATAGAAGGAAAGCATAAATCAAATTAAACCAAAGATTATCCAAACTGTAAGATACTGATATTGCTGTTGTATTGTATTGCTAGTTTTTGTTTGTATTTAAAACATGCCTCTATGGTTAAATGTCAACCTACCAATGGAAAAGGCTGATAATACAGCTGGCCATTAAACTTCAAAGCTTTTTGTGTCAAAGCTAAACCTTACAGTCCAATTTTCCTCAAAGCGGAGTTTGATATATTCTCTTAAAGGGAGAATAATATGTGAATATCAACAGCTAGAAAATATTTGATACAGCAGAAAGCAACCTGGTTGATCACCTGTGTGAACGACTTTGGAACCCTTTGAGATATAATTAAAGGTCTGTATCTTGCAATGCATTTATTGCAAGACGGGTCAATCTGAACCAAATGTTTTTACCCATGCTAATGGAAGTTTTCCTTCATATCTGCTGTGCATTTTTGCTGTGAAGGCCATTCAGAACATCAGGAAAACATCTGTCTCGAAAATATCCTCTTCCATTCAGCAACTATTCAGCAACTGTCTAATCCTGTCAGTACATGCGGAGAGTTTAGGTGCTTTGGCAGCTGTGCAAGTGGACAGTGCATAATTAAAACTGCAACCGTGTGAAAGTGGGAAATATCCCTAGCATGCCTATGTGCTATCATGGTAGCTGGTAGCACTGTCAAACATTTATAATTGCTGAAATATCTAGCGGTGCCCATGGGACCTGTCTGACATTAATTAACCCTGGAATTGCGTGCTATGCAAATGTTAGCCCCTGTTCAAACGGAGAGGGTGAGGAATGCCCATCGCATTCAGTGATTTCAGACAGTCATTACACAGAAAAAAGAGATTGACAAAATATAGGTAACTGCCAAAATAAAAAGAAACACTTGAGTAAATGAGGGATACAATGTATATTGGAAGCAGATGCTTCCACACAGGTGTGGTTCCTGAGTTAAGTAAGCAATTAACATTCCATCATGCTTAGGGTCATGTATAAAAATTCTGGGAATTTTTGCTGGACTAAGTTGCTGATTAATCTGGCTACCATGGCTAGAAGCAGAGATCTCAGTGACTTTGAAAGAGGGGTGATTGTTGTGGCACATTTGGCAGCAGCTACAATGACTGCTCAACTTGCTGATGTTTCATGAGGAACAGTGTCTAAGGTGATGTTGGAATGTAAGTGTGCATTGGTTCAAGATGCAAGGCAAAACAGACAAACAACTCTGAATCAGTTGACTGCAAATATTTATCTAGGACATCTGCACTCAGTTTCATCAAGAACAGTCCATTGAGAATTTCATATGGTTGGGTAGCAGTGCATAAACCCCTTATTACACCTAAAAATGGCCAATTTGGTTGCCAATTATACCCTCTATTTATCTCAATTCACAAGTCCGCCGCCCGTCCTCCGGGTCGAGAAACTCTTTCCGGGCCGATAGATCCGCCTCTTCCGAGACAGAACTCTACCACGGACGCCTTTTTCTGCTCCTCGACAAACTTGTGCCGGCTCACCCTCCCCCTTCCCCCGGAGGCGGACAGGTAAATGCTGCTTCCGATCGGGGCAGATGACCAGGGCCGGTCTGGTTTCGAACCACGTCCCTGACAGACACCGGACCAGCCAAAGTGTGGTGCATTAGACTGCTATGCTATCCGCCACCCTTATAGTGGAGCATTTCTATCCTGATTGGAGTGGTCTCTTCCAGGACACCAAATGATGGAATTTCTCATGAAAAAATGGCATTGCTCCAATAGAGCTCCAGACACTTGTAGAATCTATGCCAAGGTACATTGAACCCTATTAAGATACTTTATGCTGGGGTTTCCTTTATTTTGGCAGTTACCTGTATGTTCAGAACGTCATAAATTAGCGAGGATTAACCATCATTGCAAACACAAGCCTTTCTTAAGGCCACACTGTTAAAGTCTACATGCCTGGACACAGCAACCAGGAGAATAAGTAAAGTTGACTAAATTCCAGTTGGGAGAATTGCAGATGTTACTTGGTTAAATGCCTGTCTGAAAACTGTGTGCTTTTTCATTTTTTGTGTTTTTTTTTTGCTGTTGGAATGATTTTTCCTGCAGAAGGCAGCTAGCAAGTTTTACCCCTTGAGGATGTTGCGGTTGATACAGCAAGCGCTTAGGAGGCACATTTTCAAACACCTTGGAGTCAAACGTGGCAAGGCTAAATTACAGCTTGTTAATCTTTTAAGTATTGGGTTCATGATTTTATTTGTCTTTTTTTTTTTTGCCTTTGCCAAGCATAGTTTCTCTCTCTCTCTCTTTCTCTTTTTCTGCCCTAATTACAGGACCCCATTGGTCAACCAGCTGGTATGGCAGGAGCCAATGGCAGCGCGGCCAGCAGCATTCCCCCAGCCATGTGATGCACATTTTGCTTTTAATGATCAAGGTGGCGTTTAAAGGCTTGCCGACCCTTGCCAGTGGCACAGACTGTCCCACGGGGAGCACAGAGGCAGGGTGTGCAAGGCTCCAACTCATCACACGTTCTCCCCCTTTCCCCAGAACTGAACCTTGAGGGTTGCAGGCTTCTTCAGGTGTTCTCTTACCCTCCCACAGGTTCCGGGGGTGAAGAACCTCACCAGTCCAACCTCACGCAGGTAAGTCTCAGCCTGATACCACCCGGGCCAACATGGTCGCAAACCACCATTATGAGTTTATGGACAGTTAACAGCTGACACAAAACAGTTTGTGCGTTGTCAGTGATTTAACAGGGCTGTATGTAGTATAGGGCAGCAGTGTAGTACGATGGTTAGGGAACTGGGCTTGTAACCGAAAGGTTGTTGGTTCGATTCCCAGGTGAGGCACTGCTGTTGTACCCTTTGAGCCAGGTACTTAACCTTAATTGCTTCAGTAGATATCCAGCTGTACAAATGGATTGTATGTAAATAAATGTAAACTGTGTAAGTCGCTCTGGATAAGGGCGTCTGCTAAATGCTTCTAATGTAACGTAACAGACTCTCAACAGAGAAACCTATGGTCTGAAATAGTTATGTGACTGGTAATGGACAGAAGTAGGCTGGGACTCCTTACTTCTGTGGGGTGCAGTCAGATGAGAGGGGGGACTTGCTGCTGCGCCCATCTGTTGCTTTCATAAGTCACCTGTGAATGTGCCATATACTGGCTAAAATGGAGCTATAATATGTATTTTGATATCAGTTGGCATGACTAATGACATTGAACCATTCTTCAATACATGATATACAGCCATTATTCCGGGACTATGTCCACAGGGACTGTGGAAAAAGGGGGAAAAAAAAAAGTATTGTGCATAGCTGTACACAACTACTTATGTCAGTAGTACCCAGAAAATGCATTTCCTCTGAAATATATGTCCAGAATGTTGTTTACAACCCATGATTTTGTTTGCAGCTATCCTGATTTTGACAGGATTATGATTTTGGTTGACAAATCTTGCTCTATGCATAGTTTCAGAAACTGAAAGAAGGCTTGCCACTTTTTACCTATTTAAACCCTGAAAATAATGCATTGCCATTTCCCCTGTAGTAATGAAAATAATTTTTCAGTTTTAACATGGAATGACTCCAACTTTGACATAATGCAAATTTGACAATTTATTGACAATTACTTTCAAATTGTGATTAGATTAGATTTGCAATAAATTAAATGCATGCATTTTCACTTGCTATTAGTGAAATTCTAATAAACTGCTTACTGTAGTGGTGCTTGCTAGCGAAAAGACATTCAGCATTGATATCTAATATCGTTCGATCTAAACATACTAGTTATAAAACAATGGCTATAACAGATCATTTCAACATTTTAATGTGGTTGTTGTGGCTGTGGGTTTTAAGACACGCTCGCTTGCTCGAGAGTCCGTACGAACATGTATACAGAGAACTTAATGGCAGCCTACGTCTTCCTGATAGCTCTTTCTGCCTCTTGTTGAACCATAGACACGGGCAGGGGATCCCTCCGATAAATCTCTAACCACGTAATCCTGTCTAAATAAATAAAAGGTTCTATATAATCCTATGAAGTTGATAGAGGGGCTCCCACACCTCTTGCACTGCATTTGGGCTGGGGGCACATTCTGGGCAGGTGCTGAAAGGATAGCACCTTCCACAGCCAGATAGACGATAGAAAGGGTGTAAGCTCCGTAATGAGGACCGTCGTTGATTTTGTTTGAGCTGCTGCTTAAACAGCTACAGGTGTCCAATCAAAACTCTTCTCACTCCGACTGTAGGAATCGACAAAGCTGAAAATGGCTCGTGCCGGAGGACCAGCTTTTTCGTATATTTTCGCGGGAGTGCTACTTGCAACGGCGTTATTACCAGGTGAGTAGAATCATCAGTTTCCCCACAATAGATACAGGATAACACATAGATACATAAACCTGAATCATCTCACAACCTAAGAAAATGACATTAGTAAAGATAACCCATATGCAGAGATGGCATATGAATAACATTAAACCATTGGGCGTCTACTCGTGATCTGTGTATGGGGGGCATTGTCATCTTGAAAGACAGTCCTCTCTGCAGGAAAGAAATACTTTAACATGGGGTGAAGATGATCACTCAGTGCCAAGTATTGATTGACATTGATCTTGGGTATGAGTGCACCCAAAACAAGCCAGGAAATGCACCCCACAACATTACAGAACCACCAGAACCCTTTACTATTGGAACACTGTTGTGTTTTTAAAATTTGTATCACTACTTGTATGTCTATATATAGCTATGGCCATTGTATATGAAGCTATAGCCCATCTTTGCCGATGTTTTCAAATAAATTAGCTTTGTTCAGTGCAAAATATCATAAGAAGGGTCATTACTCTACCCATTGATTGTGAACTACTAAGAGGAGAATCTGCTGTTCACAGTGTGCCATAGACCATGACACCACTCATGAAATATAACACTGCAGATACAGGCGAGCAGTGGGTTTTCTCATTTTCAAATGTTTTAACTCGCTTTAGAAAGCAGAGTGCCTATGCTGACCGAAGTCTTATTGTTATCTGAAATGAAGAAAAAAAGAAGAAGAAAAAAATGCTAGCAGCTGACTGGGCTGTTTCCTCTCCTGTAAACTTCTAAAGGGGGCTTCTATGGGGATAAATATGGAAAATGCTGTGTTTTTTTCGTTTTTTTACAATGTAGCGGTAATTGGGCCTGCCTCTGGGCAGATAGCCCGCTCTTTGTAGTTTTAATAGGTCTTCCTCCTGTGGGGCTCCCTGTAACAGCCCACCCCCCGCCGCTCCACTTCAAAAACGTTGCCTAACTGTGCCGTTTGAAGATTTAATCCACACAACGCCACCTGCGTTATTCCGCCATATGCCTGCCACTCAGCATGCTCGTTTTGGGGGAGAGGGGGGGGTAAGGGCCAGGTAAGCACTTTTCTGCTCCTGGAACCACACAACATCTGGTTCTGATGGATACATTTCCCTTGCCTCTCTCTTTTTTTTATGTTCTGCTGCAGATTTCCTGGGGGCCAGTCCGACAGGACAGAGACTGACAGGAGAGGGTAAAACACAACGTACTCAGAGCTCCTTTTCTTACTTCCATCTTTCATTTTCTTCATTAGTGCCTATTACTCATGAAAATGCTGTTACTCATAAAAACTCCCCCACACAAGGAACAGCTAACTCCTTATTGGGTTTCTCAGTGTGGGGTCACACAATGGTTCTGTGAACTCATCATGCTTGAAAGCTTTGGGGTCTCAGAGTAACATGAATGATTCTGCCCTGGATTCAACCAACATCCTTAACACACTGGCCTGGTTTCAATCAAAATATGTCCTTAGTTTAACTTAAACATAACTGTGTGAGGTCTTTTCTTAGCACGCACAATTTGACGAGTTAATTTCGGTGATTGCTAAATTAGTTGTAAGTCAAAGTTAAGGACACATTTTGATTGAATCCATCAAGATAAATTCAAGCATCATTTTTTAAATCACAAAACAGTGTGCCAATTTAGTTTTGGCTCATCGCTCACAAGCTCCACATGTGTGTTAAAACAAACAAAGTTAGATTTATTTTGTGAATCAAAGTTATGGATAAATGTTAATTGAATCCTGGCCTTCATTAAAAAAGCGAAGTGGAGCAGCCATGTACACGTGGATTCAAACGATCAGGGCCAGTAGCCTATTTTAAATAAGACTGGCCAGCTGGCTAAGGAGTTCACTGTCAGGCTCAGTCATAACAGAGACTCTAGGCACTGAGTTGGATTTGGTATAATTGTACGTCAGGCATCTCCGTACAGCAGAAGTCTAACATCACAAATCATATCACATTTCTTTGTTTGGCTACTGCACGTGACTAGGGGAGCTTGCACAGGTCACAGCTGTACAGTACATCTCACACACTGATGTAAGGAATCTTGCTGAGGAGCACAACCCATTGTAATGGAGCAAGCCTAATTCTCTCCTTAGTAACACACTGATTAATAATGCAGTTGTTAATGCTTTATGAAGCATGTATAACTGGGTTGTATGCTACAGGGTTTCCCAAGCGGGAAAGTGCCCTTTCAAGATGGTCTGAAGATACTTATACCCTGCAGAAAAGGGTCATTTTAGCCTTTGACGCTCTTTGACTTGTATATTAAAACTGTGATGTGTGTGTGTGTGTGTGTGTGTGTGTGTGTGTGTGTGTGTACATGGCTCTTCTCTATATGTTAGACACAAAACTTGTTCGTCACAAGAGGAACATCAGCTGGTACAAGCAGCACTCTGACTTCTGGAACTGGTACAAGTACTTCACGGACACAGGAAACACTAAGGGAGTGAGTACACCACCTTTAACAGCAGCCTCTGACCATTCCTCCCACAACTAACATGTAAATATGTCCATTTAGCAGACACTTTTATCCAAAACAACTTACAGTAATGAATGTATCCCCACAGCCAAAGCAGCTCCATACTATACCTACTGAGACACACACAGCTCCGGACTCCTCCCTCAACACTATGGTCTGCATCTCTACATATATATATATATATATATATATATATATAGATGCATATTAGGGCTGTAACAATTAATCTATTAATCCGCTTCATTAATCTGCTTCATTAATTAAAGACAAAACAAAACAATAGAGCAGTCCCATAATAGAGGCAATAGAGGTTTCTAAATGACCCTAAAACAGGTCAAGCTCACACATTTGAAGCATTATTTTCTTTTATTTTCAAAATGTTCATGACAGCAAAGAGATAAGGTTTTGGTACAGGTGAAGTGTACTTAAATTATATCCAATGAACACCTGAAAGAGTCTGGCATACATGCATTTCATTGTAAATAAACCATCAAACCATACTACCAGTTATTTTGCAGTTTACTTACACTCCCATATACAGGCTCCAAGGTGTTGACCAGCTCTTGTGGGTGTTCCGCGGTTATCTTTTTCTGCAGGTGGAGGAGCTGGACCGCGTTTACCTGTTGTATTTGCAGAACAAAAACCGGGCGGAGGGGCGGCGCTCCTACAAACTCTACCTACGCCACCTTGGGGATATCTACAAATCGTGCGCCGAGTCAGACGACCCAAACTGCGTGGCCTCATACACAAGCAGGCCCAAACCCAAGCCCAAACCAGAGCCCCCCAAGCCCGCCCCCGTGAAGGCGTGCGACCCCTACAGAGACCCCTACTGCTTGTTCTCCATGATGTACCCCAAGGCCCCCTTAATGGCCCCCGCCCCAGTCAAAGCGCCTGCCCCGGTTAAGGCCCCGGCCCCCATCCGCGCCCCTGTTTTTCCAGCCAAGCCCCCCATGTCAGGCTACTACTATTACTCCCCCGTGAAGCAGCCCTTCCTGTCTGCCCAGCAGCAGGCAGAGCTCCTGCGTATCTGCGATGCCCAGGATGTGGAGTGCCTGCAGTACCACCTGCGTGCCGCCTATGGCTACACTCCATCTGCTGGCCCCTCCCCCTCCTATGCGCACCTGGGCTGTGACCCCAAGAAGGACCAGGGGTGCATGCCACAGCTGGTACAGAAGGCCCCGTCCGGCCTGTACCAACGCTATGCGACCTGCAACCCCGCTTCTGACCCCTACTGCTTGCTGAGGACGGCCCAGGCTGCCCAGAACCTGGAGGCAGCAGCACCCCCCGCTGGCGGCGAGCGGTCTTGCAACCCGCTGCTGGATGAGAACTGCAACCCGCTGACCGCCGTGCGGCTGGCTGACCTCAGCCGGCATGTGCAGGCACAGGAGCGGGAGCAGGACCCCAAGGATGAGCCAGCGCCGCCCGCGGGAGTGGCCTGCGACCCCCGCTATGACCCCTACTGCCAGTACCATACTGCTGCCACCATGATGAGGCGGCCCCCGGCCCCGCCCCCACCCCCACCCCCCACCCCAGGAGCAGCACCGCCACCACCGCCTGGGTGTAAGGGGGAAGACGAAGGAGGGCTATGACTGCTACATGGGCTACGATGAAGAGTGCATCCCGCTGCCTGCGCAGAGGAGTAGTGAGGGCCGGGCTACAGCTGGGCGCTTCGGCGGATTCGGCCACCGGCCGGAGGAGCCCTACGAACCACACCTCAACCCCGACGGCACCAGGAATGGGGTGATTGAACCTGACCCAGACTGCGACCCTGAGTATGATTCCAACTGTCGCCTGCGCCGCTACGAGTCCCACGCCGAGCCGCAACCTGCCGCCAACACTCCTGAGGAGAGGCCCGAGGAGCCCCAGATGACAGAGGAGCACCGAGACCAGCATGACCAGCAGGGGGAGCCGCACCAGCAGGGGGAGTCCTACCATGAGGAGCCGCAGCAGCAAGAGGATTCTTACCACCAGGCGCCCGGATACGACCAGCAGCATTATGAGCAACAACCTGAGGCCCCCGCATACGACCAGCAGCATTATGAGCCCTACCAGAGCGGACAGGAGGACCCCTACGCCAGCTACGGCCCCCAAGACCAGCCAGGATCACGGTTTGAGGACATCATGGGAGGATACGGTGACCAGTACCCCCGATACAATGATGGCCAAGATCACCGTGCTTACACTGGAGAGTACCGGAAGTAAAGAGTCACAGGGCAACAAATGATAAGAAACCAAAGAACCACATAATATATACGCATAATAAACACATAGACACATATACACACACACACACACACACACACCTGGATTTACACACGTACACCCACACACACAGGCAAACAAGCACACACGCACACCTCTAGCAGTGTCGTTGAAGCCACAGTCCAATGCTGCAGAAGCAGGAAGCCTCGGGTCTGACTGGGCGAGTTTGTCTGTTCGGTGGCTCAGTTACAGGAAAGTTAACAATCGGTCTCTGATATGTGTGCATCAGGGGATAGGAAACATCATTTAAGGAACATTCTTGAAGCTCTCACAGAAAATGGTGTAAAAACCACCTGACGACGTGTGAATTAGAAACCACGCCGTGCATTCCTGTGAGATTAAAGTATGGGTAGTGTACTTGAGCGTGTTTATTCTTTACCGGGGGCACTCTCTGCTTGACAGTTTATTTTCCCCGTTCGTTCATTCCCCTTTTTTCTAATATAATTATGCAGCTCACCTGGAATATTTAACAAATTGTTTTTACAGCTTTGCTTAATTCTGCATTTACAAACTTCAAAACTATTTTTGTTTGTCTGTTTATGATGTACATGCAAGATTTTTCTTTTTGATTGTTCCAAATAAAAAGTTTTAAAAATAAGAGATTTCTGTATTTATTTTCTTTGAGTTGATAAAACTATAGAAAATACAAGCCAGCTAAAACAAACATTTTTGTTTTATCACTTGTAGTAGCCCAAATAAATAGTTGTAAAAAACGTTTAAAAAACAAACAAACAAACAACAACCCATCAAACCCATGACTCTAAAGCCACCTGGCTTCTACCTAAACACTAGTCACTAAGGAAACAAAAAATTTGATTCTATACCAGACTGCCCATTCATCCACACTAGAACCGTGCCTTAAGAGGAAGAGACACCCAGACCCATTCAATTTAGCAAGTCAATGTTCTGTTAATATGGCTGAAAAAAACAAAGCTGGCAACACTGATACACTCCACTAAAAGGCAAGCCGGAACATTTCTATACAAAAGAGAGAAATACTGCCCTCTGCTGGCCACGCATAGACGAGACCGTGAAGCATCAAAAAAGATTCTACAACTGTAACAAAACACACACAAAACACACACACGGACCATCCCCTATGAAAAGGGGTGCCTGGAATTACAAAATAAAATTAAGTCAAAATGGCAGAATGATTAAAATACATGCACCATAAATGTTGTTCTCTCTTTGTGATAATTGACATTCATTAAAAAAAAGAACAATTAAGTGTGAAAGCGTCTCTTTCCCCCACCTGCAGCCGTTTCTAGAGAGGCCTCTCTATACCCCTGCCTCCAGGGACCGGAGGAATTGTCAAAACGTGCTATTAAATGAAAGCCGCGTTCAACACATAAGAGAGTTAGAGCACACATTTAGGTTTTAACGTCACTCATCAACGCCTCAAAATCATACTGGCGTGAACGACGATATCCGTATTCTTAAGAGCGCTTTGCAGTGGTCTGGTTTCCTCCTTCAGTTCATTGATCATTGACGCATTGAGAAGAAATCAAGCTAAGGAAGCGAGGTAAGGAAATGAGGAAAATGCATATCCTAAGGCAGCCAATGATTCAGTAGACATGGTTCACTTGAAACGTTTGTTAAAAATATGTATTTGTTTGCATGCTGCACATCACTAGCCCCTACTCTGGCGGAGGTGACCGGTTCTGTTAAGAGCTACAAAGAGGATCGCTGTCTGTTTAGCTGTACGTTTCAGTCATTGCAAGCTTGATGGTGTACTTCGACGGTATTGAATTTCAACCCTACATAGGATACAAATAACCTTTCATTTGTCTATAGAACCGTCTGGGTGGTTTTTTAATTTGATTAAACATTACAATACATGTAGGCTACGGTAATATGGGGCTAAAACGCCCCGGGGGGTTAAACGTCCACCTCCCCCGCTGTCAGGTTTAGCGGTATCCTCCCAGGATTTTGCTCCCGTTTCCAGCCACCTACTGAGAAAGCAGAGCAGTTGTAAGCACACTTGTGCATTACAAACGTTCCACACAGGTGTGACGTCCATATGGGCATGATCAAATCAATGTTAACATATTAGATAGAACATCAAGAACCCTTGTACAACAAATGTAAACGCACTGGCCCGTCTTGCATCACTTAATTACGTGTTGAATTCGGTTGCCTATAGATTTGAACAATTCGAAATCACGTTACTCGTGATTATCCAGAAAATAACCCCCTTAATGGAGAGCAAACTATTGCCATATTCAAATCTAAAAATGGAGCGAATTAAAGCCTGCACGTTACATTTTGTTTATTGTTCTAATATTTGATTGTTCTCTATAATCCAAATAATGCTATCAAATACGTTTTGCCAGTCGTTCCGTCAAAATAAATTGTAAAGAGACCAAAGCAGTCTTATGAAGTCTTTTGATATGCCTGAGCCTCAGGGCGAACTTAAATATTCAGACTGGACGAACTTCTGTATATATTCTATTTATACAGTATTTCCTGAGGAAATAAAAAGTGTTATATTTTCCACGCTGCCTCATAGTAGCATGTTTGGAGCTGGCGATGTGTGGTTGTGCTGAATAGTCAGGGATCCCCCTAAAGTCTCACATTGATCACAATTTCTTAGATTACAGGGACAGACAGTGACCCCTACTACCCATTGCGCCACAAATACTGTACATACACAGAAAGAAAACAGTGCATAATGAGTGTCAAAGAGACAAAGCACAATGTTATTGAGTTATGAAGCATTTAAACCATATTTAAACCGCCCATATATTATTGTTCTATTTATTATGAACCATAGTTTGCATTGGTAACACCTTTATCAAGGGAAATGTACACAGCTTACATTTTGTGTCATTATTTTATACTTATGTTGATATTTAAATAATAAAAATATACTGTAAGTCAGGTTGGATGAAATCGTGTAAGCACCAGTGATGAACCACCTAGGATTGCAAACCTGCCACCTTCTGGTTTCCTAGTTTACTGACACCATAGCACCACAATGCAGAGATACCCTGGTGAAAAAATAATATAGGCCTATATGTAAATATATTTTGACAGTACAATTTTAACAGAGTATAATATGCGTGCATTTAATATACACAGTGGGGTCCAAAAGTCTGAGTCCACTACCAAGGTCTGTTTGTTTTCATAATTCATTGAAAACTAACAACATTTTTCCTCATGTGGTATTTTTATTAAAGAATGTCATAAAACACTGATACAAATTTAAAAAATGTTTGTTTGAGAAAGGATCGTATGAAATGGAAATATTGTGGTGTCCCCAGGGGTTGGGCGACACTCACGGACCTTGCAGAGGGCGTAGGCAAGTTTAAGAACCCAGAGGAGGCAGTATTAAAAAACAAAATGATAATTTATTAAACTACCACTTGACAACACAAAACAAAGGGTGCGGTCTTCGGGGGAATACAAACACATAGTCCACAAATCCTTATCTCGTTGTCAAAGTCCAATCCAATCCAAAATCCAGTTCCAAGTCCGCAATCCAGTCCGTAGTCAAATCCAAAGGGGGCCCTCAAACAATCCGGTCATACACAAAAAACACACTCCAACACTCTTTCTAAATCCTGGCTGGTCAAAAGACTTCACAGGTACGCACTCTCAAAACTCACACAGCAACTCCTTCTCAAACACATTCCTACTCCTCTCCCAGCGTGATGGGAATCAGCCCTTTAAATAGGCCTCAAAATGGCTTTCAGCTGGTGGTTAGTCCCATCACTTTCACTTGGCTCAGGTGTGACTGTGGCCTGCTGGGAAATGTAGTGTTTCCTGGCTCCCATGTGTTGTAGGCCAGGCAGCCATTTCCTTGTGCAGCCCATTGGGCTGCCACAATATCTATAAGTATTTTGTTTGCACACCATTGCCTTTCATTTCCTCAAAATGTTATTACACCTTATTTTTCATTTAAGTTTTAACATATGGACACTCCTAATATACAGTGTGAGTTGTTTGGGTCTTGAAACAATTAATACTGGATATTGATGTAATTAATATGGTCCTCTATGTCTAAGGGCTAGCACATGTCTTATACAAGATACTGTGACAGAGCAATGTAAATATTTTTGTGATGCCATGTTCCTCCACAGTGAATAGCTGTCTATGTGTATTGTTGCATGTATTGTTGATTGTTGTATTGTCTGCAACTATTGTGTAGGCCTACTGCTGCTACCCTGGCTAAGTCTCTCTTGAAAAAGAGATTTAAATCTTAAAAAGACTTCCTGGTTAAATAAAGGTTAAATAAATGCATGGGTGTTTACGCAACAGACAAAATAGACCAAGGGGTGACTTTTTTTTTAATACACAGTTAATATTACACCATTATGCTTTTATTAACCAGTGTTAGCTGGTTAATATATAGCTATGTGTGTGTGTTTGTATTTAATATATTGGGCTATGTCGGTGTGTTTGTATTTAACAAACCTGTGTCACAGGTACACAGGTATGGTGTGTAGCTGCCAACAATTATGTCTATTGCAGTGTTACTACACTGATCTCTTGCACTAACCATGATTAATCTTACCAAGTATAAATGCACGTTTTGCATCTATACAAATTGCTCTGGAAAACAGCGTCTGCCAAATGCCTAAAATGTAAATGTAAGGGGTACCAGGTTTTCTGGTAATCTGTTAGATTTGTCACGATTGGTACCAGAAAACCAGGCGCGGACCCAGAAATGCAATAACTTCTTTTATTTTGTAAACAGGCGATGGTCAGGCAGGAGTAATCAGGGCAATGCAGGGATCCAAAGAATGGTCGGGGACAGGCAGAGTTTGTTCCGGGCTTCAGGGGTATCAGGGGCAGGCAAGGCGTAGTCAGTGGGCAGGCGAAGGTCGAAAAACGTGAAAGCAGTCCAGGGAACACAGGGAGGAGCGGGAACGAGACTGAGATCAAGACGAACACTGGAGCACAAGCACGAACACAAGCACAAGCACAAGCACAAGCACAAGCACAAGCACAAGCACAAGCACAAGCAACAAGCACAAACACAAGCACAAGCACAAGCACAAACACAAGCACAAGCACAAGCACAAGCACAAGCACAAGCACAAGCACAAACACAAGCACAAGCACAAGCAACAAGCACAAGCACAAGCACAAGCACAAGCACAAGCAACAAGCACAAGCACAAGCACAAGCACAAGCAACAGCACAAACACAAACACAAGCACAAGCACAAGCACAAGCACAAACACAAGCACAAGCACAAGCAACAAGCACAAGCACAAGCACAAGCACAAGCACAAGCAACAAGCACAAGCACAAGCACAAGCAACAGCACAAACACAAGCACAAGCACAAGCACAAGCACAAGCAACAGCACAAGCACAAGCACAAGCACAAGCACAAACACAAACACAAACATAGTACATTATGTTCATCCATTTGATAAAGTTACTGCCAAATCCAAATGGTTCCAGAACAGCTAGTAGGTATGTCCAGCTGACCCTATCACACTCCTTCTCTGCGTCCAACGATACGGCCACCATGGGGTCAGGACTCGATTTGTTAATGTGCATGATGTTGAAGAGTCTACGACTGTTGTGTGAGTGTCTGCCTTTAATAAAGCCTGCCTGGTCTGAGTGGACTGGTAATAACTGTTTCTAATTTACATGACAGAGCTTTACACATAATTTTGATGTCGCAATTGATGAGAGATAGGGGTCTATAGCTGGAAGACAGAGCTTTGTCTTTGTCTTCTTTTTTAAGAATTAGCGTAATTAAGGCTGTGTTCATGTGCATAGGGAAGATTGAAAAAGAGAATATTTGAGGACCGCTAGCTAGGGTTGAATGATTTTGGGAAAATATCTAATTGCGATTACGATTTGATTCAAAATATAATTTTTTAAAATTCAAGCTTCAGTTCAATATTCACTGTGTAATAGATTTAAAACATGTGATGGACCGTTACCACATGAAATACCATCAAAAGATTAACTGCACTATATTCTAAATGCAAGGATGAAAACTTAATGATATGAATTGCTTTGAAAATGTATATAACTTTTGAATTGGCATAGAACATTTGAAAATATAATAATTATCACAAAAGCTGTGACTGTGCTAAGTTTATTAAATAAAATATTAAAATAATTCCAATAAGAAAATAATAGGACCTTTTTGTAAACAATTTCTGGCATTGAAATTGGTAGGTCATTCACTTATGGCTCAGCAGCAGCATCTAAATATTGCACATTGAACTAGAACATTTATTTTCTGATATCCAGCATTGAACTTTTTAATGTTTTCGCAAAGGCTCCCGCTATAGAAGGTGCTGAATAAATACAATCTTACCATTACTCCAAACAGAACAGAACCCTTCAGCTTCAGCGGCTCTGGTGACACTTACTTGGTGAGGGTTTCCAATGGGGAAGAGAGAAGTGAGTAATCTAGTAGCCATAATATACAGACAACAGCCATTCTAAAAAGGAGCTGACTCGTTTCTTTGTGGCAGGAAGTGGTGCTTCCTGTGTTGTCATCAATGGATTTGCAGTGTCTATGTGAGTTGCAAACAAATACTGTATGGGTGAATTGCTCTACATAAGTCTATGAACCATTTAGCTGTGGGCAGGATGCTAGAGAGTATAGTAACTGGGTTGGGCACTACTGGATATGATGGGATAACAACTTAATTTATGGCACATAAATCCTGCACAAATCTCCACTCTGGTTGATCTCTTCCTGGCTTCTATACAGGGAAGATGGGCATGTTACTCTGGCTAGAAGCACATTCTATTAGTACCCCTTGCTCCAGGAGGCTGTCAATGACAGGTTTAATGCCTTCTAGTGCTTCTAGTCTGAGATTGTATTGTTTCTTTTTAGGCAATGGTTTTGATGGATCAACAGTGATCCGAATTGGTTCTACGCTTGCAATTAGGCCGACCTCATTTAGGTGGGTCGACCATAGAGGACAGGTGAAAGGACCACACTGTCCTGAGGATCAGATGAGGTTACCTCTGTCTGTTCTTCCATCTCAATCGTGGAGTCCGTCCAGTATTGTGCTGCGGGAGCCTGCCGATCAGCTACAATTAGAAAAATGTTTTCTGGTACAGTTAATTGTAGCATTAATTAACACAGCATATCTCTTCCTAACAGACTAATTTGGCCTTGTGGTGTGAGTAGCAACTGATACTTTACTGTAAGTGGGCCTATTGAACACTCTACTGGTTTGGTTTCCTTATGATACACTGGTGTCCCTGCTATACCCATTGTAGGTACAGTTTTCCCTGTTGGAGGTAATTTGGTTTTAATTTGTTCTGGGACAATACTGGATACTAATGCTCCTGCGTCCACTACCATGGGAATGATTTGACCTCCCACTGCGATATCTACTAAAGGTTCGGTTGCATCTAATTTTAATGAGGGATATTGTTTTGGGTTTGTCCCAGTCTGCTCCTCACGGCACCCTTATTTTGAACCTTGGTTCTGTGGACACTCATTTTGCCAGTGACCTTGTTGACCACAGGTTGAACGTGTGTTTCTACCTAAACCTGGCCAGCTGCCAGGACCTGGGGGATGTCCCCTGTCACGGCTACGGCTGAAATCTCTTCCTTTGCCATGATCGTGACCTCTATTTTGGTTTCGGGCATGGTCCCTTTCTGCCTGTTGTTCCTGCTTTACTGCCAGGGTGAGCTGAGTGATCTGTTTTTCTGTGTTTGCTCCTCAGCATGTATGAAAATTGGCTCCATTTCTCCCAAAGTCTTTCTCTGCCAACCTGGGGTTATTTGTTTTGCTAATTGTGTTACTTGCTGCAACATTTACATCAAAAACATTGTCTGAATCCAGAGATGTAATCTTATGTTGGCTCATCTTTAATTTGGGGACAATCATATGTTTTTACCAATTTTTATAAATATGTGCTTCGTTAAGTAATTGTTGTTGTAGCTCCCCTCCTGTTAAATCACGAACACAAGGTGCTCTTTTCGGTTACAGGCATTTATTTACAGATCCATGCCATCAAACATGCCATAAGAACTCACTTCGCGAACATTAATAAACAGTAACTTACAAGTATTTCGTATCTGTAAGCAATGACTTGTGCTTGCAACTTTGAAATAAAACGTTTTGTACTTGTAACCAATGACTTGAGCTTGTAACTTGTGGTCCGTGTTTGTACTTTGCAAGTTGAACTTGTAAAAACAAATTGTGTTTGTGGATATATATTTTGTGAGGGGGGAGGGTCACGTCTGTAAATTAAAATCTACGTGTGTTTTGTGATCTGAACTGGTTTATGACCATTTGTGAACAGAAATAGTACGAATGGAAAACATACCAGAAAAAAGTATTTACGTGCAACACTCCCTCTACATGCAACGCTCAGTTTACAAGATTTCTCTCTAAACACAGACTTTTGGCACTGTTTTGCCGCTTCCGGTAAACTATCCAATCGGCATCCAGAAGAGATCAGGTTGCCATATTGTGCAACATTCCCTTATGGAGTGTCCAAGAACGTAGCATCGCCACGTTGAAGATTCTATTGAACATTGTCCAGCACACAGAATTATAACGATGTCCTTGGAGAATCTGTGTTCAAAATACTGTGCAATTAAGATACAATTTCTGTGCATAGCCGGCTATAGGCCTACGTATATATATTTTATTTATTATGTTAAAACTATTTATTACGGATTATTGACAATGACAATGACAATAAATAATCTGTAATAAATAGTTTTATTTACAATTTACATTTATTACAAGTACAAAATGTTTTATTTAAGTTACAACTCGCATTGTTCAAACACAAACTATAAGTTGCAAGCACAAGTCATTGCTTACAGATACGAAATACTTTTGGCATTAATTTGAGCCCATCATTTGAGCCCATAACTTAAAACATCATCCTCCGTTGAACTGGACAAGTGCTGTGCCTCTCGTAGTAATGCGTAGAGCTTGACAAATAAAATGCCCGGACCCCACGGTAACACAAGAATATTGGTTCTGCTATGGAAATAATAGACAGGTCCTTTTAGACATACAGTATGTTCTTATGTGTATGTTCTTAATCTTAATCAGTGGTCCCCAGAGGTCTAATGCGCAGGCCCACGTGTAGTGGACACGCCCTGGCATTGACCAACCACTGTCCCGCTGCCTTGTGGGAAAGTCTAGGAAGACAAAGGCTAGGGGAGCACACCCTGAGAGAAAAGCAACGTGATTGGCGGCACACGACAGGCGGTCCTCCGAAAGACTGGTGCTCCGGCAGCCTCCTGCAACTGTGGAAGAGTGCCGGTCGTCCTGGGTTTTCCCTTGCCAACGGATCCCACCCTCTCGCAGTGAAGAAGTGCTGCTGGGACATGCACACCCCCAATGGCACTCTAAATAACCTTGTTGCGCAGGTATCCACCTCTGCCTCGGTGAGACCAGCAACCGGAACATGGATCAAAGTCTGGCGGCGTTGGGGTGTCTGGTGATGGGAGCAGGTATGAATGCACTGGGAGCTCCTAATCAGACCCCTGCACACCAGTGGCACAGGGCTTTTCATGGTCGCCAGCGGCTGGGTTTGAGTGGCAGCTGCTCTCGGCAGACCCCTGTGTGACTGAGCAGCCCTATTTAGGAGCCACACTGCTCACCCCAACTGGGGAGGGGCCTAGAAAAGGTGGCCTAAACATTTCCCACTCAAAACATCCTGGATAGGGAATGCACCTATTGGGACATTCCAAACTATTCCTCTTAAACTGGCAACATGGAACATAAGAACTCTGCTGGACGCTAAATGCAACACTGAAAGACCTCAGCAAAGAACTGCACTCATTGCAGCGGAATTCAACCGCTACAATGTTGACATCGCTGCACTTAGCGAAACCAGGTTCTTGGATGAAGGCTCCCTGAAGGAGGAAGGGTACACCTTCTTCTGGAAGGGATACCCTGAAGGAGAACAACATCAGCATGGTGTGGGACTCGCAATAAAAAACAGCCTCCTACCAAAACTCACCGATTGGCATAAGTGAAAGGCTCATGTCACTCAGGATCCCTCTGGCCAAGAAACGCTATGCCACCCTTCTAAGTGCCTATGCACTGACTCTACCATCAAAGGATGATGTAAAGGACCACTTCTATCAGTTATTGGATGAGGCTCTCCATCGTATACCGAAGGAGGACAAGATCTTTTTGCTGGGCGATTTCAATGCCAGAGTGGGGAAAGGCAACAAGGTGTGGAGTGGTGTTATTGGTGGGCATGGCATTGGGCAAGTCAACGCTAATGGTCTGCAGCTGCTAAGCCTCTGTGCTGACCATGGCTTAACCATTACAAACACCCTCTTTCAATTAAAAAACAAATACAAAACATCCTGGATGCACCCACGCTCCAAACATTGGCACTTGTTGGACTACATAATTGTGAGACGATCTGATATAAAAGACGTCTTACTCACTCGTGCAATGAGAGGTGCTGAGTGCTGGACAGACCACCGACTCATCGTGACCAGGCTCCAGGTGAAAGTACGCCCTGCCATCCATCTCCAGAGGTCAGGAAAGAAGAGACTTGACTGTACCCGGCTAGAAAAGACTATGGTCCGGAACAATCTCCACCGCTCTTTGGCTGAAAACCTGGAAGACATTGAGCCTCTCCTGAGCATAGATGATTCCATTGATGCAAAATGGTCTTCTGTCAGCTCCAGGCTTTACGAGGCAGCATCCCAATCCATCGGCTACAAAAGCAGAGGATAGTGGGGTTATTGTGGACTTCAGACTTGATGGAAATCTGTTTAACATCCAAAGGCTTCAAGTGGTCACAAAAATAACATCTGAGCATGTCATCGAGCTACAGTACGCAGATGACTGTGCAGTTGTGGCCCACACACCGGAGGCACTGCAAGCTACCCTTGCAGCTGCTGCAAGCGCGTATGGTAGGCTGGGTCTGTCTATACATGTGGCAAAGACCGAAGTAGTATGCCAGTGGGCATCTACTCCCCCATTTCATTTACCAACCTTCACTATCTCTGACAAACTGCTTGCAATAGTGGAATCCTTCAAATACCTGGGCAGTTTCCTCTCTGACGACTGCAGCATCGAAAGGGAGATACAAAACCGGATTAAACAGGCATCAGCTTCATTTGGCAGACTCCGGAGAAGGGTCTTTCAAAATAAAGACCTCAACCTCCACACCAAAATATCTGTTTACTTGGCAGTTGTAATCACAACTCTCCTCTACAGCTGTGAGGCATGGACCCTGCACAGCCGTCACCTCAGGATGCTTGAGGCCTTCTACATCAGATGTCTACAATGCATCCTGGGGATAACCTGGCGTGACCGAGTGCCCCATAATGAAATACTCCGCAAGACCAACTGCATCAGTATGGAGGCTACAGTCACCCAGCACCAACTTCGCTGGCTCGGTCACGTCATCAGCATGCCGAAAGAGCGCTTACCACGAAAAGTGCTGTATGGCCAGTTACATCTTAGCCACCGCTCGGCAGGGGGCCAGAAAAAACGGTATAAAGACCAACTAAAGACCACCATGAAAAACTGCGGCCTGAACTCGACCCAGCTGGAGGATGCTGCCGCTCAATGGTCCATCTGGCGGCAGCTCTGTCAACAAGGAGTGCATAAGCTTGAGGAGGACCGAGGTGATCGACGGACCAGAAAACGCCTAAAGAGACATGAAGCCAGTACCATATCCACACCCCCAGTCACTGCCTTCACCTGTTCTGTTTGTGGCAGACAGTGTGTATCGCGGATTGGGCTCTACAGCCACAAGAAGACTCACAAGTAGCAGAGGCAGGATTGTCATTGTCGGACATGACGGACAACCTTAAGCATGTAAGTAAGCAAGTTCTTAATTACAATTTCGTTAATTAACAAAATATTCTTTATTAAAATGTATATTATTCTTATATTTAACTAAAAATTATGAAATTAACTTAAACTGTATAACTGACTCTGATGGCAGCTACAGTTGTTATGGTCCTGGGTATGAAGGCTGAGCTGTATGCACATGTAGGGAGGTTGTAGTCTGTTTTCCTTATGCTTGTTTAAATTGCTGCCTCAGCTGGTCCTCTGTGTGTTCTACTCCATGCTATAGATTATTTTTTCCTTTTTACCGCCTCACCATTCCAGAGGAGGAATGCGGACCATTGCTTTTGAGGCATTTTATTACTTTTACTTTCTAATGCTTTTCTCAAATCTAGTAATTTATTTATATCAAAGGCAGCTTTGACAGGGAACTGTAACTTGGGATCATCCTGTCTGTCCTTATTACATTTTTTAAAGAATATGCACGTTTGTGGATCATAATGTGTGTACATATATAGTGTTGGCGTCCCTTTAGGTGGGGGCATCGGTCTGGAATCTTTATTTCCCATTTATTTGTATTGTGTCTAGCCGTCTGGGTGCAGTTAATCTACCTTGAAATTGTGACCTGTTTCTTAGGTTCTTGATCTTATCCACTGCCCCCGTACAGGCAGAACATCTAGGTTTCCTTCACCAGACAATTTTTCAACTACCCAACAATCTCTGTTATTTAGATCTGATCTAAAATGTCTCAGTGACCGTATTGTTATAAGATAAACAGTGGTACTACCTTAGCGCTTATTTATTTATTATAATTTTTATTTTGCATATCCTATTTTACACAGCGCTTTATCAACTTCCCTTATACCAGTGTTTCTCAAATAGTGGGGCGCGCGGTGCGATGCTAGGGGGGGCGCGTGTGACCAGAGGCGTAGCGTGGGGGGTGCAAGTGGTGCAAGGCGGTCGCACCAGGCGCAAGATTTTGAGGGGCGCAAAATTTAAGAAAACGTTAAAAAAACAACATCTTTTGCACCATGGAGCGGTTCCGAGGGGCGCAATTTTTTTTTCGCGTAGCACCCCCGGTCCGCGAAATAAACGAACTGGTCTCAGCTTTTTTTCGCGTAGCATCCCCCTCCCCCGGTCCGCGAAATACATAAACTGGTCTCAGCTTTTTTTCGCGAAATGTTTTCTTCTTCCTAGGGGGGGCGTAACAGAAAATAATTGAGAAGCACTGCCTTATACACACAACATTTATAGGACAAACAACAGTTGTGTACCCGAGCGTACCTTTCCAGCTGGGCTGTAACAGCAGTTTTTTGGCAAGCCTTCTGCCTTTAATGCATTTTTCTGAGGCCAAGCAGTTAGCCTGTACTAGTCATCAGACACTAGCAGCCCCGAGATGTCTTATAGCAGCCCCGTGCTATTGCATGCATTATTCATTTTAACGGCTTTGCTTCCCAAAACCTTTAATTCCACGTCACCCTGATCTCTTTAATCATTCGTTTTACTGGTAAAGCGTTCATTGCAGTTCAACCGTGTAATTTGAGTCACCCCGTCTCCAATATTATTGTGTATAATCACGTGAATGCTGACACGCGCTCCCTTAGTTGGTGATCAGGAAGTGGAGTCATCAAAGGAGGCAACGAGCAGTACTCTGTTTATGTATGCAGTTTAGAAGCTAATGTTCGAAAAATGTGATGGGAGGGATCCGTATTGTATGAAAAGGAATGATTTCTCACAATAAATGAAAAAAATGCCCGCTGTCGAGTCTGTGGATATAGCTAACTATTCGTTCTACGGACGCCGTTTTTCTCAAACCACCACCAAATATCGAAGCACTAAAACAGCACTGTTGTTTTTGGCTTATTGTGATTATGTTACGTAGGCTATTGATTACAGTTACGGGTGCAAAACCTAAAAAGTCGCCATACATGGGAGGCTCTCCGTGATAGCTGCAAATTATCACTAGCAGCTGTCATGGAACTGGGATTTGTGAAATTAAGGTAACATTGATTTAAGTTAAATACTAATTATGAGCAGTTGTAATATGTAACCACATACATATGTTCAGTTTACAAGTTCCCATTAATGTTCTAGCGATATAATAAGCAATGCTAACATGAAACGTGAGTATCACGGGCTAATCATATGAAATGTATAAAAAAATAAACAAGTCTGAGCTGACCGAAAGGCAAATGAAACAACACAACAATGCTTGCATAGAAAGAAAAATAACAAATCTATCAAGAGAGTAAATGAAATCGCATTTAGTCAGGGGTCGCAAAACGCTTTGTGAGATTAGTAAAATATCAACATCTTTGAGCATATCAACAACTTGCTAACATGGCAAATAGTTTAGCATAGCATAGTTTGGGAGTCTAATCTTCAAGGGTGATTATACACATTTCTGCTTTCTTGGGATATCTGGTCCCAGTTTACACCTCGGCTGCGTGTGTTTGCATTTGGAGAGAGACAAACTTGGTTTGGTATCATTTTCTTCCATTTAATCTCTTTTTTGATTGTTACATGTCAATTTTATGTCTAGGATTTCGTATTTGTTAAGGTAATTGAACCTACATTTGTAGATTGGATGTTGAATATTTTGTCTTCATCTAACTGTTGTAACTTGATAAACCAGCTGTTAATTTTAATTGAATTGTGAGTTGTATATTTTGGTGATGGTTGATCCACCAGATTGCTCTGCCTATCAACGAATTTGGTGATTTAATTGATAATTGGTATCCTGTGTAGTAATTATTATATTAAATCAAATAAAAATATTTTACATGTAGGATAAGTGAGGGGTTTTAATACGCAATACCACTTGTGTTCAGTATTCAGAGTGCTGAACTTTAAACAAGGGAATTTGACTGTTAATGCTACTGGATTCAGGGAATAGACTATTTTTATTCACGCTTCACTGTTCCAACACTAACATACAATTTTTTTGACAAGGAAGAAACATTTATTTTATGAAAGTATAATAAGGTATGTATGAAATGTTATTAAGTCCAATAATATTTTAAGAGTAATACATTTTCATTTGATTATTTTAAAGTATACTAAAAATGAGTACATTACATTATTAATTAAATCAAAGGATTATAAAATATACTTTAAAGAAGTGTACTTAAGGTATTAGATGTAAGGATTTTGACAGGTGGTGATCTTTGGCCAGTATCCCTTCCCTTTGATGACATAACAGAACCATTATTTCTGGAGATGTCATTATCTGATGTCCTGGTGGTCCATAACAGGGTTCATAAAAGTTGAATAAACATGTACTATTTGCGCTAAGAAATAAGATACTATATGGATGCCATATGGTATTTCAGCACACGCTGAAGAAGGAAATATCTATTATGTCCTCAAATGAATTCAAGCATTGATTCTTTAAAAAAGGTTTTAAAAAGGTCGACTCACGTAACATAACCCCCAGTGCACAAAGAGTAATCTGCGTCAGTCGAATATAAATAAGCCAGTTTCTGTCAACTTTCAGAATATCAGACTGTTATATGCTACATGACAATCCCCGGCTGTGAGCAGAGCAGCAGATGATACAAGGAGTGGAGTTTACTGGTCTCCAGACTGGATATTTGTTATTTATCTCTCCCAGACACGGAAGAGAGACACAGTGGGAGAGCAGGCTAAATAAAACGAACAAAACACACAAAGTCTTCACCCTACTTGCCACAAAGCTTTCGGGCGAAAACAACAAAGTAAAATAACAAACTAAATGGACAACCTAAATTAAAGTCCGCCTCCTCCAAGGTGGTAATACCCTTTCGGGGAACAACACTACGAACAAACATGAACACAGACCGACGCTCACACACCGACCACAGACGGTTTGCTACTTTTCAGCAGCTTCCCCACAGACAGACGTTCCATGGCTTTTCTGCCCGGGTTTCACATTTAATGGGACAGGTTAGCACTCTATCATAGTGTCTCCGTCCCAGTCTGCCAGGAGTCTTGGAGTGACCCTGGACAGCCAGCTGTGCTTCTCGGGCCTCGTTGCAGCGATTACTTGGACCTGCCGATTCTCCCTCCACAACATCTGGAGGATCCGACCGTTCCTCACCCAAGAGACCAGACAACTCCTGGTCCAGGCCCTGGTGATCTTATGTCTGGACTACTGCAATTCCTTGCTGGCAGGCCTACCGGCCTGTGCCATCAAGCCACTGCAACTAGTCCAGAATGCTGCCGCACGTCTGGTGTTCAACCAACCAAGGTTCACCCACGTCACCCCTCTACCGCGGAATCACTTGCGATCTTCCACAAGAGACTCAAAACCCACCTTTTCAGACTCCACTACCACTGAATTCTGTACATCTAGCTAATTGTCATCACCACTGCCTACTTGCTCAACACTTTGTATCCCTGCTTACTCAATAAATACAAAAAATGACTAACTTTTTCCTTCCCAGTGTTACAGGCATGGTACACAGCTGCCTGCAATGATGTCTATCGCTGTATTACTGCACTGATCGCTTGCGCAAACTATGATTGTTCCTACCATGTATTTATGCACATCTTGCAAGTCGCTCTGGATAAGAGCGTCTGCTAAATGCTTAAAATGTAAATGTAAAATACACTCATCACACAAACATCAACACACACATTTAGCAGCTTTCGAGCCCACTTCCACACATTCACATTTAACAGGACACTGTGTCTCTTCAGTACAGATTCCCAACTTGACTTCACCAGGCACACAAACATTTTTCAACCTTTCAAGTGCTTCCTAAACCCATGCACACACAGAGACATGCGCCACACACTTTTCAGTTTGAGTTCTCTCCACAAGCACACAGAGACACTCACCACGTTTCCAGTGCGAGTTCTCTGGCAATCAGCCCCAAGACACTCTCCACTCTTTCAGTGAGAGTTCTCGTGCCATCGACCCCAGAGACACTCTCCACTCCTTCAGTAAGAGTTCTCTACCCAATCACACAGAGAGAGAGAGGCTCCCCACTTTTCAGTGTGAGCCCCCTCTCCCTCTCTTCCCACACACACAGGTAGCACACGTACCATGACGAAACTCACACAGACCACACCCACATTGAATATTATTTTCATATATTTCATTATACTGTATACATATTATTTTTACGTTTTAAATATAGTAACAATTCCAGGTATTAGATTAAATTGGGGAGCATGTTGTGTAGTGGTCTCACAGGAACCTTAGGTACTGTACGTACCCAACTATTTTGGCGACCATTTTGACACTGCTGCTGTTTCCATGAAGAGAGTGTATAACCTTTCAAATCGGAGACAGTGCAGGTGGGTGAGAGAAGGGGAGAGGTGTGCACATCATCAACTTCGAGAGTCTTAAAAATATGTTTTTTTTCACCCCATGTCTTTCACGTTCTTGTTATCCAAATATCAGGATCCCACCAGGGAATGGAATGGAAGAATGGAATTCAGGAAGAAGCACCTCTTGGCGTTCTTTGTCACTGCTGTAATATGCGTTCTATCGTACATTTTTTATGGCATATTGCAGACCGTTACGCCCTCAAAGGAGTGGCTGTATAGCCGCATTGCTGGGACAGCTGCAGTCACCAGCATCAGATGCAAGCCCCATTTCAGGGAAGGAGTTGCGTCCCCACTGCCACAAATTGTGCCGGGGAAACAGTGGTCAATCTGGAACAAATTCTCAACTGCCATCTCCAAGGAAGTCCTAGAGAGCGTGAGGACCTACAGGACCACCAACAAGTTCCATGTGTCGCTGAACCTCACCAGGAGGAACAGCACGCTGAGCAAAGGGGAGCTACTCTGTGAGCTCAAGGTTCGAGTGCCCTTTGGGACGATAAAAGCCGGGGATGGCCCCTTTTCGGGAGGCGGCTGGGAGAACATCTTGCCCAATGAGAGCCTGGCAGAGACGCTGGGGCTGCTGAAGACCTGCGCTGTGGTGATGTCCTCAGGGTCTATCAGAAACTCCACATTGGGGACAGAAATCGGTGAGTAAGCCTTATGAAGGTATTATGAGCAACATGTACACTCTGGCTGAGAATCACCTTTTGAATTGATAGCATGCAAATTTGCTGTGACCATCTGGTTTAGACAAGAGCAGTTTTTTTGATGTGGAAGGTCCATTGTAGCTGTTGGAGGTACTGTAATCTTTTCCTATTCTTTTAGATTCACATGATGCTGTACTGCGTTTTAATTCAGCTCCAACCAAAGGGCACAGTGTAGATGTGGGGAACAGAACAACTCTGCGTATAATCAACTCCCAGGTAAAAAAACCCAGAAATAAACTTTCCCAAGAATCACAGTTTCACATTCTCCATATATTGAGAAATCATATGTATTACTCTGAATCTAGTCTAGTACTTTATGTAGCCTTTTTCAGATTACTTCCCATGAATTGTTTTTGCCTGTTCTTACTTTTTCATTTATTGTCATTACTTTTCAATTATATTCTTATTTTTATTATTAAATATTTGCCAAGACCTAAAGTTGCAGAACAAATATAACTATAACTAAAATATAATTATTTATAAATATACTGTTTTCCTGCATGATACAATTGGACTTAATACACATGGAGTGGATTGAGAGAGGGGAGGTAAAGGATAGTCTAAAATGCACTTCTCTGCATGACCAGATTAAGGCTTCCTCTCACACCTCCTGTTCCTCTAGCACTGTCTGTTCAGGGGGTTTGCAACTCATTCAGTCACCATGATATAATTTAACTTCTGGAGCAGAGAGTGATGAAGGATATTGTTATTTAACACCACTACTCCTGTGGTATTAAACTGCTGTGTCAAATTTGGTTTGCCTGTTCAACCTCTTTAAAAAAAATTAAAATAAATAAATAATAATAATAATTATTATTATATTTTTTTTTTACAAAGCTCATGATGTCTAAAACCGATGGATTTCTCACAGACCCTCTGTACAACACAGGAGTTCTCATGGTGTGGGACCCTGCACCTTACTCCAGAGACCTGTACGCTGTGAGTACTGAACCAGGACAACCCCCCCCAAAGAAAAAAAACTACTTAATTTGGGGTAGAATGCGGGGATTGGCACACTCTTTTGCACTATCAACTATTATATGTGGTAAGGTGCTCTTAGAATTTCAAGGAGAAAGCACAATGGAAGGCAGCATCTATTCTGCACTCATCGTAAACTCTCCCAAAAAACGTCCAAGGCACTCTTTACAACCAAGATTGTAGATTATGTTAACACCATAACTGTTCTGGCCTGCTGCCTAGGAACTCTAGGACTCTAGGAACTGTGGTTCCTAGAACACTTTGGTTTTACAAGACCAAAAGCCCCCAAAAAGACCCGTTTCGACGACCAGGATCCCGTTTACGACCAGTGAGTAGCTACTGATCAGCTTGTAGGTAATTTGTCTTGGCTAAACACATTTGTTCTATTATTTATGTATGATATATTAGTAATAGGGCGGCATGGTGGTGCAGTGGATAGCACTGTCACCGCACAGCAAGAAGGTCCCGGGTTCGAATCCCGGCCTTTCTGTGTGGAGTTTGCATGTTCTCCCCGTGTCCACGTGTGTTTCCTCTGAGTACTCCGGTTTTCTACCACAGTCCAAAGATATGTAAGTTAGGCTAATTGGAAAGTCTAAATTGCCCGCAGGTATGAGTGTGTGAGTGAATGGTGTATGTGCCCTGCAATGGATTGGCGACCTGTCCTGGATGTATTCCTGCCTCCCGCTCAATGCATGCTGGGATAGGCTCCAGCCCCCCCGCGACCCTGACCAGGAGTAAGCGGGTTAGATAGTGAATGAATGAATGAATGGATATTATTATAATAATTATATATTATTTATATTGGTGGAATATTTTTATATATTTTATTTATTTTGCTAATTGTGACAGCTATTGCTGTTTTTTTGTTGAAAATGTGATAATGGTAAATGCCTGTTGGTTACTTACCCTATACTGTCTTTTTTTTCTCTTGAAATTCACTCGGTTCCTAAATCTCCCATTCCAGTTCAGCACTTTAATGTAACTGCTGATGCACTTGAATATTTTTAACGACTGGTACCCTCTCATTGTAGTGGTACAGGAAGCCGGACTTTGACTTCTTCCAGACGTATAAGGACTACCGCCGACTCCACCCCCAGCAGCCCTTTTACATCCTGAGCCCCTCCATGCAGTGGGACCTGTGGGACGTCATTCAGGAGAACACCCCCACAGATATCCAGCCCAACCCCCCATCCTCCGGGATGCTGGGTGAGTGAGAATCCTATGGGGCATGCTTATTTTAGAAACAGCATTCTGGCTGTACCCAGCAGTGTTCCCATACTGGTTTGATAATCCTGTCTTGTATTTTTACCAAAACAGCCACACATCGTTCACCTTGAGCATTGTTACAGACAAAAACATAATGTTGTGGACATTAGCTGTCACTTTGACTGAATCCCTGGCGCTGATTTTCTGTCCCGTGGCTTGGTGGAAAGTAATGGTAGTGTGCTCTTTAGATCGGTTTCTTATGTCTCCTGTTATGCATCATTAAAAGCAATGCAGGGAGCAGCAAGATGAAGTGGTCCTGTGACCTTACACAAATGTATTAAAGTTAAATTCTGTGGTGTTTTAAAAAGAAAAGGTGTGATAAATGATAAAGACTCGGTACTGCTTGGCTTTCATACTGAAAGGTAAGTCTAAAGGCAGACGTTTTTCAAGTAGTTAAGTTCCCATAGATATGTATCTCAATGCAATAGTTTTGGTTAGAGTGCTGGTCTCTCAACATGAGGGTTGTAATGGAATGAGTATAACAGTGCTGTGGGGTAGTGGTTAGAGCACTGATGGTTGTAATATTGTCACAGAATAAACAGTTTGGACTTCAGAACCTCATTCTCATTAGTTTGGCTTCTTTGGTCTTCCTGCAGTCTTGCAGTGTGGAAGAATTCAGCCACCCTCCAGTCCAGGTAGGGGGAGTTATTGAGTCATCTCCCCTCACCGCAAAGATTCTCTATACTTCAAAACACTTTACTCTGAGTTTATGCAGGAGCCACAGCACAAAAATGCCTGCTATTACAGTAAAAAGTGTGGCCCGACAAAATCTCAAAATCTATTCAAAACTCTGTTCAAATTAATATAACTTCAAATTGCCATATAGAATTTCTACATTTGTAAACTAAGGTTACACTGAAAATGTATGGTTGTTTAGGGTTATTTTATTTAAAATGTATTTTGTGTTCAGGTATTGCTGTGATGATGAACCTGTGTGAGAAGATCAGTGTGTACGAGTTCCTGCCCTCCCACAGGAAAACCGACCTCTGTCACTACTTCCAGAATATTCACAACAGGCAGTGCACTGTGGGACACTACCACCCCTTGACGTTTGAAAAGAACCTCGTCAAAGGACTCAACCTGGGCTCACATTGTGACATCTACACCTCTGGTAAAGTGACAATGTGCGGATTCTCACAAAAGAGGTGTCCTTATGAGTTATGATTACATATACTGACACATACATAATTATCCCCTTCACTTGCCGTTGTAGTGTTGACTTTGGGACATTCCAGGCCTAAAATGCTCCCATTTTGGAACCTGCTCTGCCTCCACTTGTTCAAGATACTCATCATGGCTCCCTTCATCGTTTCCTTACTCCACCTGTTGAGCTGTCTCTCTGATGCTCCCTTTTTCTTTCTGCCTCTCTGTCTATTTGGTGCCATTGTACTCTGGAATTCATTTTAACAAGTTAATTACAAATCACAGTCAATATTTTAATTTTGCATGCATCTGTTCAATGAATCAATGCAGGCTTATGACAACCGTCCTTACGTTGGCTAGGTGATAGTACAACATGGAATGGTGATTTACATGACATAAGATAAAAGGTTGTGACCCCTGACCTCAAAGTGACCCAAAGGGAGCACCCCATACTGAACGAAACATGTAACAGAATTGCATAACCCTCATTACCATGTAAATATGCAGGAAATAGGACTCCCTAATGTAAAATGGGATCTTTCCCTCCATTGGAAACTGCCCATAGAACTGTCCCACATTACCTGAAACACACTGTACCTCATTACTTAACTATATCTGGTAAACTGGGACAGATTTAAGATGATGCCATTTGAAAATATGAAACATAATATTGATTACTTTTTTATTGATTTTGTTGTACCAGTATATCATATGCATAATGATTTAATAATTGGGCACAATGTATTATTTGTGACAAATGTATAACTTTAACATCAATTCAAGCAAAAGCTTATGTCATTGACCTTATGATGTGTTTAGTAGGGTGAGCTTCCTGTATGAGGCCCCACTGTGACATCATACCAATGAAATCATGTTTTTTTTGATGAAATGCTTCCATGCGCTATCTCTGCAAAGGCTTAGTAACAATTATTTCGATTGGCTCTTTTCAAACAAGGAAATAAACCTGTCAACGCTCAACTGTCCCACATTTCCTGATATCCCACCTTACCTGAATTTACCCTAGATGCTGGAGGATTTATGATCAAGTTGACTGTCACTCATGCGCAATACGCTTGGCTTTTCCTTAACTTTCCTTAATGTTGACATATAGTCTTTCGAAATCTCGAAAGACTTGTTTGGGGGGATGCTCATGATGGTGGTATGAGAGGTGGCATTATTTCAAGCTGAGGAACGATTGTAGGGTTTTTCCTCACATGGCTATTGTCACACGCCTGGGGAAGGTGTGGCCAATAGATCGGGCGCGAGATAGATTCACCCAAGGCCTGGATAGTTAAACAAAGACCGTAGTCACACAAGATTAGTAATGTCTCAAATGCTCTGTTGCCAGACAGCTGTCACATTCCCTTTGTTCCTGTCTCGTCTTTTCCTTGTCTTGTTTTCCCCTGTGTTTGTTTGTCCTCTGGTGTTCTTCCCTCATGAGTGTTTGTGTTAACTGTTTTATTATTTTCAATTATTCAATCATCACTCCTCCTTACTCATCATCCTGCTCACCTGCTGCTAATCCAGTCATCCGTTCCTGCACACCAGCCTCCCATCTAGATCATCAGCCCTGCAGTATATCTACCCCGGTTTTCTAGCCATTCATCGTCAGATCGTTGTTCTCTCTAACCGGTAGAACTTGGCTCTAGAAATCCTAATCTATACTCTGTGTTTTGCGATTCTTTGTGTTTCTTGTTAGTTCATGTTAACCCTTGTTCCTGTTGTCTTTCCTTCATGTTCAGGTTCATTCACCGTCTGTCTGCCAGCTTTGTTCGTCCTGCCAGCCCTGCCTTGCTTACCCTCCAGTTCCCTTAGCCCGCCTGCCCATTCATCTCGCCCACTCCACCTGTGCATTTCTTCTGTTGTCCAGCTCCCGTCACCAGTCCTCCAGCTCATTGTTTCCATTCCCTCTGTTAAATCATTAAATCATCACTCTTTTATTCTAAACCATTTTGTCTGTGTCTGCGTTTGGGTTCGTTCTGTACATCATAACAACAGCTCTCGGTCCAGGCAATTAGATCCGGTCGCTCTCCAAGGTTAAGTTGTGTGGGCTGGATTGGGTCGGGGAGCGAGGCTGTGCCGACCTCGGGCCAGGAGTCCCAGTTGGCACCAGCAAGGCGGTTGGAGGAGATGTCGGTATCTGAAATACAGAGAGAGAGCGCAAGAGAGAGACAACCCGGGAGAAGGGTAATGTTGTTTGCTTTCCTTCCGACGCTTCTCTTCTAGGCTGTGTTTGACTCTCTCTTTATGCAGTGCCTTCTGATTACGAAATGGGAGACAGCTGGCTGATTGATAGAGTGGCTGCAGCTGTCTCCCTGGTTCAGCACCGGACAGCTGCCCCACTGTGGAATGTTGGTTCCTCTTCCCTCGCGTCTTCTGGGGAGCTGTCTGGGGTACCAGAGGTCCGCTGGCTCCCATGCCACAGCTATCATCTAACATTGTAACATCATGAGTCGTCATCTTTTTTTTTTTTTTTTTTTTTTTTTTTCTCTCCCAATTTGGTAGCCAATTACACACACTATTTATTTCAATTTGCCCTCCCCACACGAGCCCGCTGCTCATCTGTACGAGGCAAGCTAATTCTCAGAGGGTAGCGAACTCCGCTTCCTTTGAGACAGAATTTGCCCACACGAGCCCGCTGCTCGTCTGTACGAGGCAAGCGAATTCTCAGAGGGTAGCGAACTCTGCTTCCTTTGAGACAGAATTTGCCCACCCACACTCTGGAGACTCCTTACATGCTTTTCAGTGGACTCGAGCCTGCTCACCCTCCCCCCTCCCCCAGCGGTGGACAGCCAAATGCCGCTCCCGATCGGGGCTGATGACCAGGGCCGGTCTGGTAGAGATGCGGGTTTTGAACCGCGTCCCTGACAGGCAGTGCACACCGAATCGGACCAGCCAAAATACGGTGTGTTAGACTTCTACCCTATCTGCCGCTAATTAACATCCAGACTGCTAGCTAGATTAGCGTAGAGAGTTATTGTTGGAACTAGCTAGCTAGTTAGCATAGTGGACGGGATCACACAGCTCGCTTAAATGGAGGTCGAGACTGCAAAGGAAAAAAGGAATATAAGTGAAACTCACTCGTATGCTTGCAAAGGAGCTGAAGGTGGTGTGTGTGACCCCGGCTTGAGAACTCCATCCAAAGGTGGCCCATAAAATAAAATAAATCCAAGAATGAGTCTGAGGCATCGAAAGCCAATCTTAATTTCTATTTTTCTCATTTTTCTTTCATCATTTTTCGGTGGTGAAATTCACACAACCACCATAGTGGTTAGTCTACCTAAGTTGTAAAAATGTATCGTTTTGGAGGATTTGAAAAATGCTCGTAATGTTACATTTCTTAAAGTCTGAGCTTCTTTAGCACCCCCAGTTGACATTTTGTTTTAACTGCAGCAAAGTGTACCTGTGAGAATGTAATTGTAGTTCTGCAAAAAAATGGTCAGAGGTATGTATATCCCAGGCCATGAGACTAGGTAAACAGTTGAAATGGTGGTCAAAAGATAATAACTCCAAGTGACTGGTACTTTCATACAGTAACATACTGTTTGCTAGCAAGCAGGGGTATAATACTTTATACCCTTTGGTCTTATAGTTTGTCATAGCAATGATTTATATAACATTATAAAGGCTGTTATAATTACCTATGAGTTGTTATGAGTGTGTTATGAATCAGTGTTTATGGTGCATTATAAGTGTATCATAAGGCACTATAAATACATCTATAAGGCATGATATGTTTGCTTCATAGAAAGTGTTATCAAACTATTTTTTATTTGTTTTATAATTGTATTTACAGTAGAATATTTTGGATTGATGTACAGCATTTTATAAGGAGAAAAACTGGACATGTCATAGAACTCCATAGCAATGATATTATGGTTTACTTCAGGTTTACTTCATTTTGTAAATGACTTAATTCAGTATGGCACTGAAGTAAAAAGGCTGTTAAAACATATATTACATTTTTTACATTTTACATTTTAAGCATTTAGCAGACACTCTTATCCAGAGCGACTTACAAGATGTGCATTAATACATGGTAGGAACAATCATAGTTAGCGCACGAGATCAATGCAGTAATACAGCAAAAGACATCATTGCAGGCATCTGCGTAGCATACCTGTAACACCAGGAAGGAAAAGGTTAGTGTAAATATTTTTTAGATTTTTATAGTATAGTGTATAGTATAGTGTTGAACAGGTAAACAGTGGTGAAGACAATTTAGCTAGATGGACAGAGTTCAGTGGTAGTGGAATCTGAAGAGGTGGGTTTTGAGTCTCTTGCGGAAGATTGCAAGACTGCAGGATTCCGCTGTCCTGACTGATTGCGGAAGGTCATTCCACCAGCGAGGGATCAGGACAGAGAAGAGGCGAGACCGCGAGGAGCGGCTGCCAGGTGCCCGGAGGGAAGGGACAGTCAGTTTACCAGAGGAGGCGGAGCAGAGGGGTCTGGGAGGGGTGTAGGGAGTGATGAGTGATTGAGGGTAAGGGGGAGTATAAGATTACATGTAACTAATACCCTGGTACATCCCTCTTGTTAATGTTTGTATATGTATGTCTGTTTTTTCTTCTTCTGTTGTCAATAAAAAATAACATTTAAAAAAAGCACTCCTTTGCTGCAGGAAATGGTTGAATTTACTGCACCACGTGGCTTCTCCTATTCAAACTGCCAGGATCATTTAATAAAATGTAATTTAGCAAGTAAGAACTGGCTGCTTGTAGTGGCAAAAAATATATACGTACATAAAATTATTTTTCAGTTTTTGGTAACCTAAACTTTTTTTTTAACCTTTGCCAGTTTACCGCTTACCTTTGTACCATATATATATATATATATATATTGTAGCGCCCGAGTAGGCGCTTCCTATGGCGTTGTGATGGCAATTCTTGTCCGGGTGCCAATATGAGCCCGGGGTGATGTAATCGGGTGATGTCATCGGAATTTTGGACTGCAGTTGCTATGCCAACATGACGTGCTCGCATTCCTGAGTGAGTGAGAAAACGCAAAAGAATGTGTCCGGGTGTCCGGGTGATGTCATTTAGCTACGAACCTCCGCTGTAATTAATACATCTGTTTTGATTTTGAACTGTCTCCATTTTTATCGTTATTATTGGCGGAGTGGAAACCCCACACCCTTGGTTGCGCTACAATATATATATATATATATAAAGATATTTAAAATTGATCTTTTCTGCTGCAATATACAGTACTAGTCAAAAGTTTGAGTACACCTGCTGGAAACTTATCTCATAATTGACAATGTTTTACACCATATACGTTTCTTTAAATACTTGAAAATGACAAAAAACACATGTAACAATAAACAAAAGGAACATAAAAGCAATGTCCAATAAAAGTTAATTGAAAATTGAATCTTGGATTCTTCAAAACAGCCACCCTTTGCCATGATAACAGCCTCACAAACACGGGCCATTCGGTTAATACGTTTCAGCAGGAAATCACCCGATATGTCTTCCCAGCTCTCCTGCAGCAATTCCCAGAGGCACTTGTGGGTTGCTTTGCTTTGACTGTTCTGTCCAGTTCATCCCATACAAGTTCTATGGGATTGAAGTCTGGACACTGGGCAGGCCAGGATAGTTTGAGTTGTCCTTCACGGTCCCCCTTCACCAGATAGTTCTTGCACAACTTCAAGGTGTGTTTCGGGTCGTTATCTTGCTCAAGAATGAAGGAGTGCGCCTCTTAGCCGTAGTCCAGATGGAAGGTGTACTCAAACTTTTGACTGGTACTGTATATCTTTTTACATTTGTGTATTTATATATGAAAAACAATCGCAGCTTTTTAACAGACAAAAAAACCAAAAGGAGAACAGGTTGGCCACTCTTGTCCAATGTGACCCAGATTGCAGCAGTGTGAGAGGTTTAACCTTTTAAATCGGAGACAGTGCAGGTGGGTGAGAGAAGAGGAGAGGTGTGCACATCATCAACTGAGAGTCTTAAAAATATAATTTTTTTCACCCCGTGTCTTTCACATTCCTGTTACCCAAATATCAGGATCCCACAACGGTATGGAATGGGATTCAGGAAGAAGCACCTTGTGGAGGGCATTGGTCTCGGCCACATGGGAGTGACATGGTTGCCTTTGATTTTACATGTTGTGGATGCCTTTGGAGCAGGGAGACTTTCCAGGGGCAGGTTTGGCACTCTCACAGGGTGTGAGAGTGAACTGTCGCCCGGAAGGTTGCTCCAAAGGCCATCATTGATTTAATTATTATTTATTTGGCAATTGATTGGAATTCAATTGACTGATTGCGTTTGTGTGAGAATGTGAATTGTTTGGTGTTGAGTGATTGTGATTGTGATTGGGTGATTGCCTCACGAGTCCCACCTGAGCCAGGCAGAAAGTAAGCCTATTTAAGAGCGAGTGGGGAATCAGTTAGTCTTGTCTTGTCATTATGTGTGCCTATTGACAGTGAGTCTTTTCCTTTGTGCATGTGTTGTTTTTTTTTGGTATGCTGGTGTGAGGACGCACTCGAAACGCTGCCGTCCTGCTCCCACCAAACTATGCAGTCCTGTTCTATTTCACAAATCTACTAGACTGTTAAACCTCGACCTACCTCAGGCTAAACATTTATTCCATCCTAACCTCCTGACAATTTAAAATTGTTGGTTTCCTGGGCTCCAATGTCGCGAAGGAGAGAGGAACAAGGCTCGCCCCTCACAATGGAGGCAATTTCCGACCTGCTGGACAAGAAACTCGCAACTCACAGCCAGACAATAACAACTGAACTGCACCGGTCCTTCGCAGTCATTGAAACAAAACTAGACACTTTACAATCTACAGTCTCCACCAACTCGCTCAAAATCACCGAGCTGGAGTCTACTATAAACAACCACGACCAACGCCTGGAAGCCCTGGAGTCAACCTGCTCAGCCCTAGCCTCAAAGAACACCCAGCTAGCCGCCCAGGTCCTCGACCTCCAGTCGCGCAGCAGAAGAAACACGATCCGTGTCCTGGGGTTACCTGAGGGGGTCGAGGGAGCCCAACCGGTTGCCTTCTTCGGTCGGATGCTGGAGGAGATGTTCCGAGACGTGCTGGGCGGTGTCCCTGAGATCGAGCGAGCACATCGCTCACTAGGTCCCAAACCTGCCCCCCATCAACGCCCGAGGCCCGTGCTGATTCGCCTGCTCCGCTTCCAGGAGAAGGACCGTATCATCCACGAGGCCAGAGCGAAGAGGGGACAACTGAGAGGTACGGAGCCACCCGGTTCTCATCTTTGAGGACTATCCCCCCGAGATCGTTGAGCAGAGGAAGAAGTACAGTGAGGTCATGGCAACCTTGTACAAGCTTGGATGTAAGCCAGCCCTCCACTTCCCTGCTCGGTTAACCGTCAGGCTAAACGGCGTTGAAGGTAGGAAAAGTCTCTCCTCTGTCCAGGACGCGAATATTTTTATATCATCCCTCCCAAAAGTTTCTCCGCCTGATAACTGAACTCGTCTGGTTAAACCCCTGCATGGCTCTGTATTTTTCTTTCCTTTGAGAGCCTTCATGTTTTGATTGACTTAATTGCGATCTGCTCGCCTGCCTGAGTCTACAATACGGCTGGGTGAGGTATCTTGTTTACTGTCTGCGACTCCCGCATAGCTTTATCGTATATCTTTTTGCTCTACATTTCATTTTATTTATGTATTTATTTTTTCTCTAACTGGACCCAGGGATGTAGCCCCGGCACGGCTCTATATTTACTTATGTTTTTCTTTTTTTCTTTTCCTCTCGAGAGCCGCCATGTTTTGATTGACCTGCGACCTGCTCGCCTCGCCTGTCAAAGTGAGGTCCTCTGCTTCTCTTTTCTTTTGGTAATGACCACCGTCTATTTGGACCCATATGCACTTGGGCTTTTGAGGCTGTATGACTTCATTGTGAGCTGATCGTCGCTATATTTGAGAACTATTGTTTTTATTTATTTTTTCTTGATTATCCTCTCTGTGATCCACTAATCTGCCTGGGCCTGCGATATGGTTTTGCTATCAATTCGTCTTCTGGACCCATATCCACCTATATGTACTCTGATTTTTTTTTGTTTTCTTTGTTTTTTGGTACTGTGTGTCTATTTTTGAAGGTTCTCCTCTCGTGGACAGGGAGGTTAAGGATTTGTGCCCACCCCTATACACTGGCCCTCTAGGCTGCATGGGAATGTGGGAGCACAGATGGCAGCGTTGCAGACTGCCTGCTTAGTTGATGGTACCAACTAGTTTCTGTGTGTGCGTGAGCATGGATGTACATGTCTGTTGTTGTTATGATTGTTCGTTTGTATGGCTGTGCGTGAATGTGTATGCTTGCTGTTATTGTGTATGTATGTCTGTATGGCCGTGTATATTCCCTGAACAACTACCTAAATACTTCAATTCTGTACATAATGGGATTTGACAGCTTTGATAATGAAGGAGAAGGGCAGAAATGCTCGGACTTTGGAGGAAATGTTACGTGTAATACATATGAACTGGAACAACTAAAACCTCTATATGACGAATGTGGTTTTTCTATATTTCATTTAAATATTAGAAGCCTTAACAAACACTTTGATGATCTTTCTACCATGCTTGGTGCCACAGGTTGCTGCTTCGATATTGTAGGATGCAGTGAGTCCTGGCTTACTGATGACTCATACGTAGATCTACTAAACCTTGAGGGATATTCACTACACACCAAGAATAGACCACACAGAAGAGGTGGAGGTGTCTGTCTGTATGTCAAAAGCAATCTTCATGTCAATCCTTGTGACATCAGTATTGATGACAACCAATCTGAATCTCTATTTATTGAAACCAACTTAGAAGGCAAGAAAGTAATTATTGGAGTGATATATCGGCCGCCAGATTCGAACATCAACATCTTTCTGGGTAAACTAGAAGACCTACTTCACCGTCTCAACCAACTAAACAGGGACTGTATTTTACTGGGTGACTTTAACATAGATATTTCAAAGGATGACGGACCCAAGGAGGACTTTCTTAACACACTGTACTCCTCCTCCTTCTTCCCCATAATCAACACATACACTAGAGTTTCTCCCACCTCCAGCTCGACTATAGATAATTTCATCACCAACATTCGTAATACCAGACTAGTAGCAGGAGTGGTTCAGTCCGACATCACAGACCATTTTCCTATTGCACTCTTTTTTAGTACAAAAAATATGGACGAACCCCTGCATCCCAAAATAAATAAAACAAAAGTTATCAATGACAGAACATTAGAACTCCTAAATACTAACCTGCTCACAAAAAAATGGGAATCTGTCTACGCAGGCACGACTCCCGATGCTGCATATGACTCCTAATAAATACCATCAATGGCTCCATATCCGATACCATCCCTGTGAAACCAATCAGACATCGCACCATTACCCACAATCCCTGGATAACAAAAGGTATAGTAAAGTCCATCAAACACAAAAATAAACTTTATAAATCCTACCTAAATAATCCTAGTACTGATAACAAAAATAAATATTCCATCTACAGAAACAAACTCACTCACATAATAAGAAAAAGTAAGAGCAGTCACTATGCAAACCAACTAAACTCAGCTCAAGGGGATTGTAAGAGGATGTGGACTGTTTTAAATGGAGTTTTAAATAAGGGCCACAAACCCACCATTCTCCCTGATCCAGCCTCACTCACAGGAGATCTCTCCCACAACTTTAATAATTACTTTGCTTCCATTGGCAAAAACCTCTCTGACAACATTCAAAGACCCCAGGGCACTTCTTTTCATCACTTTCTATCAGGTAACTATCCAAACTCCTTTTTATGAGACCAACTGACAAAAACGAACTCCTCACAATCATCATGGCCTTGAAAAGCTCCAACACAGCTGGTATAGATGGAATAAGCAGTAAAATCCTCAAAGTAATTGCAAACACAATCATAAAACCACTCACTCACTGCATTAATCTTTCATTATCAACAGGGATTGTGCCACACATGGCAAAAATCGCTAAAGTTATACCAATATTTAAATCTGGAGATAAAAACGACATGAACAATTATCGCCCCATATCTCTATTACCTACACTCTCTAAAGTACTGGAGAAAGTTGTATACAATAGACTGCATGGCTACCTCGACAAACTTAACATTCTAGTCCCATCGCAATTTGGCTTTAGAAAAAGAGCACAACCTGTATGGCAATCCTCGACCTGTTAGAAAGAATAAATGATTGTAGGGATGAAGGTCATTATGGTATAGGTATTTTCCTGGATCTGTCTAAGGCTTTTGACACCATTGTTTTCGACATCCTACTGGTCAAATTACATCATTACGGGATCAGAGGACTTGCCCTGGACTGGTTCAGGAGCTACCTGTATGACAGAAACCAGTACGTGAATATAAATGACTGTAACTCATCCCATAAACCCATACTCTTTGGCGTCCCCCAGGGTTCGATTTTGGGGCCACTCTTATTTATCCTGTATATTAATGATTTTGGTAATTCTACTAGTATATTCCATAAAGTAATTTTTGCTGACGATACTAACCTATTCATTTCCCACAGGAGTCTTGACTCACTACAGCATACTGTTAACCTAGAGCTAATTAAAGTTGACACCTGGTTTAAATGTAACAAGCTCTCACTAAATATTAATAAAACAAATTTCATTATATTTCGATCATGCAGGAAGAAAATCAATACTGCATGCATACCGATTAACATCAATGGCCAGGAAATAAAGAGGGTACACTCCGCTAAATTCCTGGGGATCGTCATTGACGAATTTGTCAACTTCAAACCCCACATCGATCAATTGACCAAAAAACTCTCAAAATATGTTGGTTTATTTTACAAGCTCTGACATTTTCTCCCCCTATCTGCCTTACTCACCATGTACAAAACCCTCTTTGAACCTCACTTGCACTACTGCAATGTCATATGGGGCAATACATACCCCAGCCACCTCCTAAAACTACAGGCTTTACAAAATAAAGTCATACGGGCTCTATCATGGTCCGAAGCACATGCCCCTACCCGTTCATTATTCCATCATTACGGACTTCTCAGACTTCAAGAATTTAATGTTTTTCATAATGCTTGTTTAATGTTTTCAGTTGTTAACCATCTCAATGCTAGACTTTGCTACCTGGTCCCTATCTGTCGCCCCCAGCACCAACATCTCACTAGGAACAAACTCGATATATTAGGAAAACGCCGACGGTTGGCATGTACTAGTATGAGTGTTGCCTGCAGGGGGCCCCAGACTTGGAACAAATTAGATGACGGTCTGAAAATGCTGTGTTCCCTTCCCTCCTTCAAAAGAAACTTAAAAGAAAAACTTTTACTAACCTATGTCGAACCCACCACCTAATACACAGGGATATACCAAGATGAATGAATGTTTTGAATGTATGGAATACATGATGTCTGTATGTTGTTGTCTTTGTTATATATTGTGTTTTCCAGGAAATATATAGCGTACCACACTATGCAGCACACTGTGTACCAATTTCTACTATTGTTAGTTTTTACCTTGGGCCCCCTCCTAAAAGCTTTCAGTAGCTTGCTATGGGGGACCCATTTCACACATCCCATCATTGAAACCACATCTCTTTTCATCTTGTCTTTATATCTGTCAATGAAATGGTTATGTTGTGAAATAAAAACTTGAAACTTGAAACTTGAAACTTGAAACTTGTTGATTGTCATTTATGTGTGTGTATCTTGGAGAGTTGTGGGTCTGACACACCTCTTAGCATTTTTTGTCACTGCTGTAATATGTGTGTTATCGTACATTTTTCATTGCATGTTGCAGACTGTTACACCATCAAAGGAGTGGTCATATAGCCGCATTGTAGGCATAGTCATCAGCATCAGGTGCAAGCCCCATTTCAGGGAAGGAGTTGCGGCCCCACTATCACAAATCGTGCCGGGGAAACAGTGGTCAATTTGGAACAAATTCTTAACTGCCGTCTCCAAGGAAGTCCTAGAGAGAAATCGGTGAGTAAGCCCTATGAAGGTGTTATGAACAACATTTACATTCTGAGAATCACCTTTTGAATTGATAGTGTACAAATTTGCCATGACCATCTGGTTTAGACAAAAGCAGGTTACTTTACACTTGTTTTTGTGATGTGGAAGGTCCAATGTAGCACTGTAGTCTTTTCCTATTCTTTTAGATTAACATGATGCTGTACTGCGTTTTAATTCAGCCCCAACCAAAGGGCACAGTGTAGATGTGGGGAACAGAACAACTCTGCGTATAATCAACTCCCAGGTAAAAACATAACATGGGACCTGTTTAAATTCTACTGAAGCACATTATTCCATGAAGAAACCACAGATTTGATGTAGTAATGCAAGTCAGTCAGTGTAAGTAATGCAGTCAGTCAGTGTTCAGTTGTTTAGACCAATTCAGTTCCATTAGGTCAGTGGTTTCTTTGAGAAATAACCTGGACACAGTCACACTCGACTGCAGTGCGCGAACGTGCGCGGTCATGTCACGAAAACTTGGCTGACGAGATTCCATTCTAAGAGTGTCGTACTTACGTAGAAATTCTATTATTCAAAGGAAGTGAGACTGTGATCTTAAAGTTCAAAAGTTGTATTACTGTTTCAAACAGGGAAGCATGAAGAATGTCAGAGTATCTCCAAAGAGACAAAGGAAATGCAACAGTATACATCTCACGCTCTTTTCCTTCAGAATGTGGGGTGTCCCAGCAATCAGGGTCTGTGACACTGGGAGAGGTGGAGGGAGGAGTAGAGAGGGCTGTGCCTCCCTTTTGGCTGCTGTCCGGTGTTCCTGTTCCCTCCCACAGCCTGGAGAGGACTACAGGGCCTTGGACAGCAACGGCCTCACATACAGGCAGGCTCACCTGAGGCTAATGAGCAATCAACTCAGCTGTGAGCCATTGCCTTCATTAGGCCATTATAAAAGCACAGCCTGCCATGCTCTGAATAGAGTTTTGGGGCATGGAGGCAGAAGTGCAGGTTTTTGCTACTGTTTCCCTCGATTGCATAATTTGAGTTAACTGCTTTATTTTCATGTTTTGTTTGAATTATTTTGTAAAAGGAGAATAAATTGGCCTATCAAACCAACAGAAAACATCGGAAAGGTACAGGCATTGACTTCCACCTACAACACCCTGACCTCAAGATGTAGATGTTTGTAAAGTCTATTGCAGAGTCATTAAGTATACGACAACATTTCTTGTGAGGTGTGGGGCGGCCATTATTCAAGTCCCGCCGTCGGACTGAGATGACGTCATTCCAGCTGTTATGTCCGGTCTGCCGTAGGATCGTGACATCCCCTGGCCCTGCTTTCGTTTCCCCGAGAGCGAGCATAATGCTACACACCACAATGGTCAATGTTAGTGCAGTAATAGTCATTATTATGCATGGAAACCAAGGGTCGTCCTGTGGTTTAAGCAGACGCGGGTACTGCATCCTCAGGGACTCGTCTGCAGTGGGAAGCGTGTATCCAGGTATCTCTGTCCGCAACCTTCACAGCCATGGGGGTCTTCAGTAGCACCTGGTATGGTCCCAGCCACCAGGGTTGATGCCAATGTTTTCGTCTGAGGTCCTTCACCACCACCCAATCTCCTGGCTACAGCGTGTGGAGGAATCTTCCCTTTGTCTCAGGAAGTGCCGCTTTCACCTTGAAAATTGATCTCAGAACATTGTTTAACGCAACGCAGTATCTTACCATCTCGTCATCTATTCCTTGCAGAGTCAGCCGATTCTGTGGAAAAGGAGTGTTTAGCATCCGCATTGGTCTTCCTGTCAGCACTTTGTGCGGTGAGAGGCCTGTGGTTCTATGTGTTCGTCTGCGCATGTACATTAGTGCCAGGGGTAGGCACTGTACCCATGAAAGGCCTGTCTCATTCATGAGTTTGGTCAGTTTTGTTTGAACTGTTTGATTAGCTCTTTCAAGTGCACCACCACTGGCTGGGTGATAAGCACAGTGTGTTCTCAGATCAATCTGCAGGCTTTCTGACAAACACTGGATTACATTATTTACAAAATGCGCTCCATTGTCGCTCGTGAGTTTAGATGGGAGCCCCATCTAGGAATGATTTCCCGCATTAGTGCTTTCACAACTGACATGGCTGTAGTCCTCCTGCATGGGAAACATTCGATCCATTTCGAAAACATGTCAACAATTACCAAGCAATACTTATAACCTTGGCATGGAGTTAGTTCAATGAAATCCATCATTAAGTGCTCAAACGGTCCATCCGGCCGTGTGTGAGCAGACTGAGGCATTGTTATGCCTTTCCCAACATTGTTAGTCAAACAAATAACACACAAATAAATAAAAATCGGCATATACATGAAATCCTGGAGTATACCAAAATGTATTTACAAGTTCTGTCATCCCCCCTTTTGATACATACCACTATGTGTCAATTTCACAAGGAAAGGAAAAGCAGGTAGGCCAGTCGGGCCTACCCACACGTTGTCGCGAAGGGTGCACTGACGCTTCCAAACCCGTAATTCTCGTGCATCAGCTCGTTTGTAGCAGCGAGACATCATTGAGAGAGAATGGATTAAAAGGTGGCGCCTGCGCAGCCATCTGCAAAATGGGTGAGGAAAGAGAGGAAGCAGCCAGCTTAGCTGCTGTGTCCGCCGCCGCATTTCCCTGCGATACTGGATCATCCGCATTCGTGTGGGCCTGAGATTTACAAATCGCAACAATATGGCATTTTAAAAGATTCTGTACTAATACATGATGCATAATTGGTTTTCCTGTAGAGGTGAGAAATCCTCTTTGTGCCCATGAGGCCCCAAAATCCTGACACACCCCGTAAGCGGACCCGTATGTCCGCGTGGGTTCGAACCCCATTCCTGGTACCATACAAGCACGGGTCAGAGCAAAGAGCTCCACAGCCTACCACTTTCTACCGTGGAGTATGCTGAACAAACAGCATAGGCCACTAGGGGCTCACCTGTGTTCTTGTCCCTCTGTGCAGAGCCATCCACAAAATATACCAGATCAGAATTTGGAAGGGGCGTGTCTGCTAGGTCGGGCCGGGGCTTAGAGGAAATCTCCACCAGCTGCCCCAATTATATGTGGCTCCCCATCATCTTCTGTGTGGCAGGGTTAAGTACAGTACAACATTTCAGGGTGGCATGCGACATAGTTAGTAGCACATTCTGCCAATGTAAGAGGCGTGCAGGTGTTAAATGTTCAGTCCGTGCCTGCGAGACTATCGCATATACTGCGTGTGGGATGTGCACCGTCAAAGGGCACATGGCTACAATATCAGCATATGCTAAAACAGCCTCTGTGGCTGCTGCTCTGGCTCTAGACCTCTGGCTACAGAGTACAGTCGCTTAGAATAATAACCAACGGGCCGTTGTTTATCCCCAAGTTGTTGCGTAAGTACTGCTGACATAAACCCATTTTTTTCTGATACAAATAAATTGAAGGGACTTTTCAGGGACTGATGATTCAGTAAGCCTAAACAGGGAGAAGAAGTCAGTGCCTGTTTCAGGCGAGTCAGGGCTGTCAAAGATTCGCTATTCCAGTCAATGTGTTCTGTCATGGCCATTTTGTGACCATGTATTAAATCCGAAAGTGGTTGAACTATTTCAGCATAGTCCATGAGCCAGGCTCTGCAGTAGCCAGCCATTCCCAAAAGGGTCATCATGTTGCTTTGTCGTCGGTTGAGGCAAGGCCAGAATCGTCTCGATTCTGTCCAAACTCAAACGACGTCCTGCAGGTGTGATGTCATGACCTAAATATTTCACGTTTTGAGTAACAATTTGTAATTTCGCTCGTGAGACCTTGTGGCCATTTTCAGCTAAGAATAGGAGCAATGCTCTAGTATCCGTTTCACAGGCCTTTTTGCAAGAGGAACACAAAAGTAAATCATCTACATATTGAATTAGAGTGCTACCCTCAGGCGGAACGAAATGTTCTAAGTTGGCTGCTAATTCAGCTGAGAAAATTGCTGGCGATTCGACATACCCTTGTGGAAGGACAGTCCAAGTCCATTGTTTACCTTTGAATGTAAATGAATCTGGATGTAAAAAAAGCGTTCGCTAAATCAATCACAGTGAACCAATTTGAATTTGACGGCACTTGGGAAAGAAGAGTAACAGGGTTTAGTTCAACAGGTGAGCGGGAAAAAACAGCACTATAAACCATTCGTAAATCTTGTACAAATCGCCAGGCCCCCGATGCCTTCCGAACTGGAAGAATAGGCATATTACAAGGTGAGTTTGGACATGGAATTATAGCTCCTGCTTTAACTAATGAGGCATGCACGGTTGCAATGCCTTCTTCAGCATCTTTACCTAGTGGATACTGTGCACGGTTTGGTCAGTGTGTGCTTTTAGGGGTTACTACTACAGGTTGAGCTCCTCTCATTTTACCTATGTCATATTTATTTTGAGCCCAGAGTGTTTGTGGAACATCACATAATACCCAAGGATTTATCTGATGTAAACCAGGGTGGTCATCAGAAAGCGCTATTAGTGTGCTGCACGGTCAGATTGCAGTTGTGCATGCACATTAAGTTGTGCATGTGCATGTACAGGCACAGTTTCTAACACAATTTTGGTAATTTCATGACTAAGGACGATAGCGCACCTCCGGCGCAGTTGTAAAAGAGGTTGGATTCACTTTTTTTTAAACACGTGAGTGTGGTGGGGGTTTGGTTTCATAATGGCCTATTTTCTATCCCTTTAAATACCAGTGCGCTAACGCTATAGCAAATTGGCAATTTCCTGACATGGATGACAGTTTTGCGCGGCTACGCCAGGAGCGCTTCTCAAAAGAGGAGAGCAATTTGCTTGTGCGGAAGGTGCGGAAAAGTTGGCGAGCCAATCAGAGGGGGAAAACAAGGCGCACATTTATTTGTTATTTTCATGATTTGAGTTTATATTTTGAGACCTACATAGTTCAAAGACCTACATAGTGTTTTATTTTACCATCTCTTTTTTTCCTTATTTGTAGGCTTTTCAACTAAAAAAACAATGTTTCTTTTCTTCTAATTTAATGCAATTGTTAAATGGAAAGCAATAAATAACAAACTCACAACTGCAACTAGGCCTGTTTCATTTATGTTCGTCATGCAGTAGGCCTACATGCGTCACCCTGGAGTGTGCATCACAAACTACCTGGATATTAATGGAGTGGACCCCCTTCCGATTCACATAAATGATGAATGACTCATTTAACTCTAAAAAGGTCTTCCACTCTCTCTCTCTGAATGTTGTGAAATCTTTTTCGGTTAGTAGGAAGGTGTTGAAGTACCACAGGTAAGGAGCAGCGACCCCTCGGTGGTTGATGTTCACTTGGAGGGTAATAGGGGAGAGAGTCAGAGATGGAGATGGGATGGATTTGTGCATGAAGTGTTTGGGGTGCGAGTAAGTTATTAATCAAAAACGAATCAATGCGGGAGACGCTTTTGTGAACTGAGGAGCGTTGGGTAAATTCCCTGAGGGATGGGTTGTGGAGGCGCCAAATATTGCATAGTTCAGCCATGCGCTGCTTAATGACAACGCTGCTTTTGGAAGTTTTAGGAAGATTAGCTACAGATGATCTATTGAGCTGATTGTCACGGGTGGCATTGAAATCCCTTCCAATAATTGTAGGTGCTTTGGGTAGTGTATCAAGCTCTGAGAATAATTTGTGACAAAAATCTGGATTGTCTTCATTATGGCCATATAAACTTGCAATGGTAATTGGTTGCTGGTGGATTTTCGCATGTAACATAACATCTCTTCCATCTTTGTCAGTTTTATGGGAAATAAGTGTAAGAAGTTTGCTTATGTATGAGTATGCTTACTATTAAAGGATGCAGAAAAGATGTGATACCCATTTCACTTGCAATTTCTTGTGCTCACTGTCCATGAGATGTGTTTCTTGTAGTAGTGCAATATCAGCCTTGAGTTTGTGTAAGATATGAAGGGTTTTGGTTTTGTTGACCACTGAGACCCTGGATCTTTATAGAAACGAGTAATATTGTTCGAGATGTTTAAATTAGATTGCAGCGGTGGGAGAGGTTTAACCTTTCAAATCGGAGACAGTGCAGGTGGGTGAGAGAAGAGGAGAGGTGTGCACATCATCAACTTCGAGAGTCTTAAAAATATGTTTTTTTCACCCCATGTCTTTCATTCTTGTTATCCAAATATCAGGATCCCACCAGGGAATGGAATGGAAGAATGGAATTCAGGAAGAAGCACCTCTTGGCGTTTTTTGTCACTGCTGTAATATGCGTGCTATCGTACATTTTTCATGCCATATTGCAGACTTTCCCCCCCTCAAAGGAGTGGTCATATAGCCGCATTGCTGGGACAGCTGCAGTCACCAGCATCAGATGCAATCCCCATTTCAGGGAAGGAGTTGCGGCCCCACTGCCACAAATCGTCCCGGGAAAACAGTGGAACAAATTCTTAACTGTCATTTCCAAGGAAGTCCTAGAGAGCGTGAGGACCTACAGGACCACCAACAAGTTCCATGTGTCGCTGAACCTCACCAGGAGGAACAGCACGCTGAGCAAAGGGGAGCTACTCTGTGAGCTCAAGGTTCGAGTGCCCCTCGGGACAATAAAAGCCAGGGACCGCCCCTTTTCGGGAGGCGGCTGGGAGAACATCTTGCCCAATAAAAGCCTGGCAGAGACGCTGGGGCTGCTGAAGACCTGCGCTGTGGTGATGTCCTCAGGGTCTATCAGAAACTCCACATTGGGGACAGAAATCGGTGAGTAAGCCTTATGAAGGTATTATGAGCAACATGTACACTCTGGCTGAGAATCACTGTTTGAATTGATGGCATGCAAATTTGCCATGACCATCTGGTTTAGACAGGAGCAGGTGACTTTACACTTGTTTTATTGATGTGGAAGGTCCACTGTAATCTTTTACTATTCTTTTAGATTCACATGATGCTGTACTTCGCCTTAATTCAGCCCCAACCAAAGGGTACATTGTAGATGTGGGGAACAACACAACTCTGCGTATAATCAACTCCCAGGTAAAAAAACCCCCAAAAAACCCTGAAATAAATGTTCCTAAGAGTATCACAGAGTGCAGTATCACATTCTCCATATACAGAGAAATCATATTTATTACTCTGAATCGAATCTTGTATTTTATCTAGCCTTTTTCAGATTACTTCCCATGAATTGTTTTTGCCTGTTCTTACTTTACAATTTATTGTCATTACTTTTTCATTATATTAGTATTTTTATTATTTAATATTTGCCAAGACCTAAAGTTGCAGAACTAATATAAATAAAATATAACTAAATATAAATAGACTGTTTTCCTGCATGATACAATTGGACTTAATACACATGGATAAAGGATAAGGATAAATTAGCAGGAGTCTAAAATACACTTCTCTGCATGACCAGATTAAGACTTCCTCTATCACTGCCTGTTCCTCTAGCACTGTCTGTTCCTGGAGCTGCAACTCATTCAGCTTTTAGTCATCGTGATATAATTTAACTTCTGGAGCAGAGAGTGATGAAGGATATTGGTATTTAACACTACTAGTCCTGTGGTATTAAACTGCTGTGCCAAATTTGGTTTGCCTGTTGAACCTTTTTTCCCCCCCCAAAGCTCATGATGTCTAAAACCGATGGATTTCTCACAGACCCTCTGTACAACACAGGAGTTCTCATGGTGTGGGACCCTGCACCTTACTCCAGAGACCTGTACGCTGTGAGTACTGAACCAGGACAACCCCCCCCAAAGAAAAAAACTAACTTAATTTGGTAGAATGTGGGGATTGGCACACTCTTTTGCACTATCAACTATTGTATATGTGGTAAGGTGCTCTTAGAATTTCAAGGAGAAAGCACAATGGAAGGCAGTATCTATTCTGCACTCATCGTAAACTCTCCCAAAAAACCTCCTGGCCTGCCGCCTAGGAACTCTAGGACTCTAGGAACTATAAAACGTTTTATCCCTGAGACTGCTTCAATGACTAGTACAACCAAAATAACTAGGGATGCACAATAACACAATCGGCCAATACCAATACCGGTAATTTGTTATTGATAGTCCTATTTGTAGCAAATCGGTTGCCTTCCTTCTTTCTCTGTTTTTTTGGTTGAAAATGTGATAATGATAAATGCTTGTTGGTTACTTTCTTTACCAATTTTTATCACTTTAAAAAAAAACTTCTGTTGTTGCTAACCAATTCTTTGGTTTGACTTTGTGTGTGTCTGTCTCATAGGCAACAACATGTTGTAGTGTCACAGGTAACACTTTGAGCCATCACATTAATATCTGTTTTGTGAGCAAAATAATTTTGTTTCCACAAAATGGTTTGGGTGATAGAAACAGGTTTTATAGTCATCAAAATGTTTTAGTATGTTTTCCAGTGTCACAGAAGTGAATAGAAATCATTGAGCCAATTTGGCCACTTTGGATAGGTTTGGATGTGTTTTTATGATGTGTTGTGGCCACATGCATGATGTGTTCATCAGCTTAGCCTCCCAGTGAATGCCCTGGTGCATGATGTATTCAGCACAAAAACATATTTTGCAGTTAAACACTAAGCCTGGCGAAGAGAAAAGAGAAATCTGTCTGACCTCCAAAAATGTAGTTGAGAACTACCTAGTGGAGTGCAGCAGAGAGTCACTGAGGTGGTCACCTCGGATCCTGTGATCCTGTGGTCATCGACCGCTCAACTAAGGTTGCAAAACATCCAGCACTGGCTCATGTGGCCCTGTAACATCTGACCAGTTCCCCCAAGAGTGTTTCCTCTGAGCAACTCTTTAGTATGGCAGGAGATGTGTTGTGCCTCTCCATAACTCTAGACCATGGGTCTCAAACTCGCGGCCCGCGAGACGATATTTTGTGGCCCCCACCTTGATATGAAAGTTTAATGTTAGTGCGGCCCGCGAGTTTTATATGAATGGCACTTTACCGCAGTGGAAGGTCCCTTTATTGCGCAAGCTGCAGCTGAACGAACCTACCAATCACAGTGGGGTATATGGCTCCCGGGGGCGGGCCATCGGCCGGGCTTGATGCAAGCAGAGAAACATTTCACAACAACTATGGCGGCGCCCGTGTAACATCGCATAGCCGTCATAGAATTACTACTTCTTACTGTGTTTGAAATGAGCATGTTTGACTTCGAGTTGGACGAAGTCAATGTTACCGGCATTGGATTCGGCGTCATGCGGATTGTATTTTGTTCTTCCATCAGTTGAAATGGGCTGATTTGTTTGAAAGTTGACGGAGATATGATCGCCACTATCCATGCGGATGATTTGTTATCATGACGAATCTGCAAATTAACGATCAGATTAACGACCAACACCGATGTTCCGTTGACGATGTCACCGAGGGGAGTGGACTTCCGATGGGGCCCACTCAGCCAGCTCCGCCCGCCGTCCCGCGTCGGGGCTGATGGTTGGGGCCAGGCTGGAGCCTCATCACGGGTCTACCCGCCTCGGTTATATAGTCAACGGAACATCGGTGTTGGCTAGGACGTACAACGCCGCTAGCTTAGCAGCGCCCGCCGCATCCATGGAGTTATTATAGAAAATAAAAGCCAGTAAATAACGCCTCCATGGCTGCATCCCATGGTTTGTATATAATAAATAAATAATGGTGTCCCACTGTCCCGGCTTCATGTATTCCACGCTTGAGCGCAAAAAGAAAGGCGACTGCTACCGGGCTGTTCATTATTTATTATTATTATTTTTTTTTTTTTTTTTTTATAAGCTTTTATTCGAAAATTATATTACAACAATAAGGCACTCAATACAATATAACATATACAATCCAAGAGTACGTCGTTTTAGACACATATACAGAGAAGGATAAAGTAAGAAAATAATAAATTACTTGTGAAATACAAAATACATGAGTAAAAAAAAAAATGTTTTTTTTTTTTATCAATAACAAAAATATAACTTACAATTTACAGAATAAGTCAGATATACCCATCGTAAAAGTATGAAATTTGTCTACACCAGTGCTATTTTAAGACGACTACTTATATTACCTTACCTAATGATAAGTATACATTCTTTGCATATTTGGATTTCATCATTTTCAGGGACTTAAAATATAGTTTAATTTCGTTATGAAAACATTTGAAGATGGGTGGGGTCTTTATGAATTTGGCTTTTGTGGATAAAGAATTTGGCTAAGCTTAACAAAACATTGATCAGTAGGTCCACTTTTTTGTCTATTAATAAGATACCAAAAATAATATCTTTACGTTCTAAAATAGGTATTTCTATGTTTTTTCGGTTTAACCAATCCGTGAATTCTCTCCAGAATCTTTGTGTATGAGAGCATGAGACAAAGATGTGTTCTGTTGTTTCAATATTGCTTCTACAAAAAGTACATTAATTATTCTCAAAGCCAAATCTTAATCTTAACTCGCTGGACGGATATAAATCATTCATTATTTTGTACTGAATTTCTTTTGCTTTGGGTGGGATTGGGTATTTGAAGAACTTTGTTCTCAGTTTAGATACTGTTGGTTGATCGAAAATATTCAAGATGTTATTTCTACAAAACTGGGCAGGGTATAAATAATTTGTTAGAATACATCTTATGAATTGGTTTGAGCATCTTTTATCAAGCCATTTATAATCAGTGAGGGAGATGAGACGGGGATTGAGAATACAATGCAATATTCTTAGCTAGGTTGAGGAATGTGCTGGGTATAGCTTTGATGAGAGAATTAAATTCTTTTAGGTTGAAATCAAATTCATATTTATAGCAAAAAACATGATATGGTAATATATCTCCATTTGTATCTAAAAGGTCCATTATGCACCAAATCTTTTTATCCATCCAGTTCCTATAGAACAGAGATTTTCCTTTTTTAATTATATATCGGTTGTTCCATAATGGAGTATTATGGGATGTAAAGTTATGATTGTAAAGTAATTTCCAGAAAAGTCAAACCTGTTGATGATACTTAGAAAGCTTAAGAGGCAATTTAGTGACAATGTAGTCACATTTTAAAATAAATTCTATGCCACCCACCTCGGGCTGTTCATTATCCGCGGTGCTGTTGTTACAGGAAGAAGAGGCGGAAATGACGTTCTCCATGCGTCGCTGGTTGGCTAAACACTTGATTGAAACTTTATTGTGACAGCGACACCAAGTGGAATGAATATATATCTTGTCACACAGCCCCAATCATGTCTTTTTCAAAGCCTGCAGTGAAGAGAAAGGTTGGTGACGAGCACAGACAATTTCAGGAAAAGTGGGAGATGCAATATTTCTTTGTTGAGCACAGGAACACCCCGATGTGTCTTATTTGCACAGAAAAAGTTGCGGTGCACAAGGAATACAACCTCAAACGTCATTACTCAACTAGACATGCTGAGGAGTATGCAAAATACCAGGGAGATGAGAGAGCCAACCGGGTTGCCAATCTTAAAAAGATGTCTACTGAGGCAACAACATTTATTCAAGAAAGCAACCAAAGAGAACAATGCAGCAGTCGAAGCTAGCTACGTGGTTAGTGAGATGATTGTTAAGGCGGGAAAGCCATTCACAGAAGGCAAGTTTGTCAAAAAGTGCATATTACAGGCTGCAAGTATAGTCTGTCCGGAAAAGAAAGGTCAGTTTAGCAACATCAGCCTTTCTGCCAACACCGTGGCAGAGCGCATTTCTGACCTGTCAAGTAACATTTATGATCAACTGCTTGAGAAAGCCAAATGTTTCGATGCATACTCAGTCGCTCTTGATGAGAGCACAGACATCACTGACACTGCCCAGCTCACAATGTATGTCCGTGGTGTTGATGACAATTTTGAAGTGATGGAGGAGTTGCTCACAGTAATTCCAATGCATGGCCAGACCACCGCTCAGGAGATATTTCGCCAGCTGTGTGATACCATTGTGAATGCCGGTTTGCCATGGAAGAGGTTTGTTGGAATAACAACCGACGGAGCGCCATCAATGACAGGGAGGAAAAATGGACTGGTGGCACTTGTTCAAAGAAAACTGGAAGAGGAGGGTGTGGAGGAGGTCATTGCTCTGCACTGCATTATCCATCAGCAGGCCCTTTGCAGCAAATGCCTGAAGTTTGACAATGTGATGTCTGTCGTTGTGAAATGCATCAACCAAATCAGATCCAGGGGCTTAAAGCACCAGAGGTTCCGTGCTTTTTTAGAGGAAATGGAGTCAGAATATGAGGATGTGATCTACTTCACCGAGGTATGTTGACTCAGCAGGGGAAACGTCTTGAAGAGATTTTTTGAGTTGAGAGCAGAAGTGAAAGCCTTCATGGAGAAGGATGGGGTGGCTGTTCCTGTGCTAAGTGATCCCAAATGGCTCATGGACTTAGCTTTTCTTGTTCACATCACGCATGAGCTGAATGTACTGAACAAGAAGTTACAAGGCCAGGGGCAGCTCGTCAGTGCTGCCTATGACAACGTGAGAGCATTCTCCACAAAACTTGTGTTATGAAAAGCCCAGCTCTCTCAGACAAACCTTTGCCATTTCCCAGCATGCAAGGCACTCATGGATGCAGGCACACCATTCAGTGGTGAGAAGTATGTTGATGCCATTTTGAAGCTACAGGAGGAATTTGATCACATATTTGCAGACTTCAAGACACACAGAGCCACTTTTCACATTTTTGCGGACCCCTTCTCCTTTGATGTGCAAGATGCCCCTCCTGTGCTTCAAATGGAGCTCATTGACCTGCAGTGCAACTCTGACCTCAAAGCCAAGTTCAGGGAGGTGAGTGGAAAAGCAGACAAGCTTGGGCAATTTTTGAGAGAATTGACCCCCAGCTTCCCTGGGCTTTCCCGAATGTTCAAGTGGACCATGTGCCTTTTTGGGAGCACATATTTGTGCGAAAAGCTCTTCTCCATCTTGAACTTCAATAAGTCCAAGTACAGGTCCAGACTTACTGATGATCATCTTCAAGCCATACTGAGGGTCTCAACTGCTTCCTCCCTCAAGCCAAATGTGGCTCAGCTATGTGAGAGGAAGCGCTGCCAGGTCTCTGGCAGCAAGGAGTAGGCAAGAGAAGCCATGTTCAGAAGAACCCATTGAAGTTAAAGAACTGTTAATAATGACGTTTGAGAAGATTGGATTTTTTCAACAAAGCTTTTTTTGTGGAATACCTGATGCGGCCCAGCCTCACCCAGACTCTGCCTCCAGCGGCCCCTAGGTAAATTGAGTTTGAGACCCCTGCTCTAGACTGTTCCCACATAACGTGCAGCAGTTTGTTTTCACCAAGTACAATGTGGAATGGAAACCTGCTTATGCAGCGGCTGGGAAACACCAGATGACAGGTGGGTATGTGCTGGATGTTTTGCAACCTTAATTGAATGACATCACCAATGACATCACCACAATAGGCATGATGTCATCCTGATGGCCTTCCCGTCCTCACAGTGTTATGCAGGCAGTGCATGTAAAAATTCCATCATTCGAATCAATGGCACATGTGCCCTTTTCTGCAGCCTCAAGCATCCTTTACCCTACACATCTATTTTCTTCTCTTGAAATTCACTCGGTTCCTAAATCTCCCATTCCAGTTCAGCACTTTAATGTAACTTATGATGCACTTGAACCTTTTTAATGACGCGTCCCCTCTCATTGTAGTGGTACAGGAAGCCGGACTTTGACTTCTTCCAGACGTATAAGGACTACCGCCAACTCCACCCCCAGCAGCCCTTTTACATCCTGAGCCCCTCCCTGCAGTGGGACCTGTGGGACGTCATTCAGGAGAACACCCCCACAGATATCCAGCCCAACCCCCCCTCCTCCGGGATGCTGGGTGAGTGAAAATTCTATGGGGCATGTTTATTTTATAAACAGCATTCTGGCTGTACCCAGCAGTGTTGCCATACTGGTTTGACAATCCTGTCTTGTATTTTTATCAAAACAGCCACACATTGTTCACCTTGAGCATTGTTACAAACAAAAAAAGAATGTTGTGCACATTAGCTGTCACTTTAACTGTCACTTTTCTCGTGGCTTGGTGTAAAGTAACAGACCTGTTCTCACTCTGCAGTGTCACGTTTAGTTTGTTCTTTAAATCGGTTTCTTATCCTGTTATGCATCATTAAAGGCAATGCAGGGAGCAGCAAGATGAAGTGGTCCTGTGACCTTTCACAAATGTATTAAAGTTACGTTCTGTGGTGTTTTAAAAAGAAAAATTGTGATAAATGATAAAGACTTGGTACTGCTTGGCTTTCATACTGAAAGGTAAGTCTAAAGGCAGACATTTTTCAAGTAGTTCTAAAATAATGCATCCCATAGATATGTATCCCAATGGTTAGAGTGCTGGTCTCTCGAGGGTTGTAATGGAATGAGTATTGCAGTAGAGTAGAGTAGAGTGGGCAGCAGTGTAATGGTTAGAGTGCTGGGCTCTCGGTCTGAGAGTTGTAATGGAATGACTATAACAATGCTGTAACAGTAGTGGTTAGAGCACTGATGGTTGTAATATTGTCACAGAATAAAGTTTTTACTTCAGTACCTTATTCTCATTAGTTTGGCTTCTTTGGTCTTCCTACACTCTTGCTGTGGGGAGGAATTCAGCCACCCTCCAGTCCAGGTATGGGGAGTCGTTGAGTCATCTCCCCTCACCGCACAGATTCTCTATACTTAAAAACACTTTACTCTGAGTTTATGCAGGAGCCACAGCACAAAAATACCTGCTATTACAATAAAAAGAGTGGACCGACAAAATCTCTCTATTCAAAACCTGAGCAAGCACAGCCTGTTCAATTTAATATAAAACTTCAAATTGCCATTTAGAATTTCTACATTTGCAAACTAAGGTTGTTTTTTGCCATTGAAATAAAGACTGACAATTGCTGTTGCTCTGTATTCAGGTATTGCTGTGATGATGAACCTGTGTGAGAAGATCAGTGTGTACGAGTTCCTGCCCTCCCACAGGGAAACCGACCTCTGTCACTACTTCCAGAAGATTCACAACAGGGAGTGCATCGTGGGACACTACCACCCCTTGACGTTTGAAAAGAATCTTGTCAAAGGACTCAACCTGGGTTCAGATTATGATATCTACACCTATGGGAAAGTGACAATGTGTGGATTCTCACAAAAGAGGTGTCCTTATGAGTTATAATTACATACACTGACACATATATAATTATCCCTTTCACTCGCCGTTGTAGTGTTGACTTCAGGAGATTCCAGGCCCATGCTAAAAACCTCAATTGTGGAACCTGCCTAGAGAGGGGGCAAGGTCACATTGAGGGGTGGCACATGCTGAATGGACCAATTATTTATTATTCAATACTACTTATTGCTACTTGTGTGACTGTCTTTATAATGCTGTTCAGAGGTTTATTTACAGTAATGTATGCAAGTTACTCTGGAACAGAGCATCCATGATGTCTCAATAATACAGCCTATTAGCCTAAATAGTCTATAGCCTAAAATACAGGAGGCTCTAATGATTATTAAAGGAGTATAGTATACAGAGGTTCCACAAAAGAGAAAATGTATTTACTGAATTACACAGCACTGCAAAATATAAATGGGATTATAGCAGGTTTTTTTTGCCTTTTTCAGGTCAACAAATTAAACTCAGATAACTCAAAGTTATTCAAAAGAATATGCAAGATCTACAAGTCATTGTTAGGTGACCAGGTTTTTAGAATTTCCATTAGTCGGTCTTTAAAAGAGCTGAATGCCTGCGACCGGGGTTTATTTCCTCCTAGGTCGCGCCAGTTTGGCTCTGGCAGGAAGTGCCACTAGAGGGCAGCGATTGACTGACTCTCCACCTCCCTGCCTATGGTTTGCCTTTTTGCATGAAAAAGCTGTGTATCGCCCTGCTTCTTCTTCATGTTCTCCCAGCTCTCTTACACCTATACACGATATCTCTACTCTTAAGTCATAAACACATAGGGGTCCATGATCAAAAAATAAATAAATGGCAAAACAAAATAACTCAATTTATCAACTGGAATGATATCTGGAATTTTGCTATGAAAGAGACAAATGCTAGCATACCAGGCAGTCAAGGGATCAGCCCCAACATACCTCCTCAAGATCTTCAAACCCTACACACCTGCCAGACCACTCCGTTCTGCTACCTCAGGACGCCTAGCACCTCCCCCCCTCCGCACCTGCGCTTCCCGGTCACGTCTCCTGTCGGTTCTGGCTCCACGATGGTGGAATGACCTTCCTGTGGAAGTCAGAACAGCTGAGACCCTGGCCACCTTCAATCGACGACTGAAGACTCACCTCTTCAGGGTGCACCTCTCCCCGTAGTCCGGTTTTTGTTAACTTAGGGACATAGTTGCTTAGTTTTACACGTCTACTGGTTTATGTATTGTATTAGGCTTAGGCATTATTTTCTGCATTGATTGCTTTATTGCTACCTCTGAATTGTGGCTACAGATTTACCTACAGGGTCCTAGTTTAACTATGTGGTTGCTCCTAGCACCCAGGAATTGTACTTCCCACTAGGGTGGCTTTCAGCTAAACTGTTCTTGACTACGGTTAACACTTTGTTGTACGACGCTCTGGATAAGAGCCTGTAATGTAATGTAATGTAAATATGGTGTAAGTACTTGTTAGGCTTTTAGACTGATAGCTGGCTAGCCCTAACTGTGAGGGCTTGTAGGGGTGAGGCCCAAGTGCGACCAATGGGGGATCTGGATCAGGATAACTCCTGATGAATCAGGGTGCCACTAAAACACAATAGGGAGCAAGGGGCGGTACCCCGCGAGAACCGCTACAGAAAATGAATGGGAAAACAAAACTCCCAGCGTATAGCGAAATAATAACTACCCACAAAAGAGGGCGACTCTCAGAAACCGGACAGCTTCACGAAAAGAATGCAGCGCTGCCGGCGAAATAAAAGACCGCTACGGGGAACAGAGAACTGATAATCTACCTCTTAAAAAGATGATCTCGGAGTGCTACGTGTTTAGCTCCCATAACCGATCACATCAAAAGGAGGAGAAAGAGAATAAACTTGTGCACAGACAAAAACAAAGCTGGAAAACGAACCCAGACGCCTAAGACGCAGCTTAGGAAAAATAACAAAAATAAGTACCCTGGGTCTGCCGAAAACCCCGAAAACAGACCAAAACGAAAGTAAACACATAATATTGATTACTTTTTTATTGATTTTGTCGCACCAGTATATCATGCATAATGACTTAATAATTAGGCACAATGTATTTGTGACAAATTCAACATCAATTCAAGCAAAAGCTTATGTCATTGACCTTACAATGTGTTTAGTAGGGTGAGCTCCCTGTATGAGGCCCCACTCTGACATCAAACCAATGAAATCATGTTTTTTTTATGAAGTGCTTTCATGCGCTAACATGGTTTCATGGTTTAGTAACAATTATTTCGATTGGCTCTATTCAAACCAGGAAATAAGCTCAACAATGCTCAACTGTCCCACATTACCTGATATCCCACATTACCTGAATTCGCCCTAGATATTGGAGGATTTAAGATCAAGTTCCCAGAGACGACTTTCATGCGCAATACGCTTGGCTTCTCCTTAACTCTTTTTAATGTTGACATATAGTCTTTCGAAATCTCTAAACACTCCCAGCGTGTCTCCCGTTTCCAGCTGGAAGTACATGTTCACGGTTTTGATGTCCATAAGAACGGGACGAAGAAAGTACATGTAAAGACTGTTTGAGTTGTCGCTTTGCTTTTCATTCAAAATCCTAGCAGAATAGCAGTGATCCGCATTTGAGGCCAAATTGAAGTGTACGTTGGATGTGGGTGCCAAAGTTTGCTAGCACTGTCAAAATACAAACTTTTGGTAGCTCACCATTCAAAGTCAATGGGCGGGTGCATTCGGTAAATGATGATTAGGCTATAATAAAAAGTAAAACACCTACAAAGTTGAGTCACCCTAGGGTGATAGTAGCCTACAGCTATACCAACATTTGTATGCAGAATATTATTTTGTCAGTGTTGTTGATTAGGTAGGCTTGACAAAACAATTGTTTTTCAACGTTTTGCTAATTTTACCAGGGATTTAAGTACCAGTTTACCAACTGCGTTTAAGCGCTTTTGTTAAACTGACAAATTCCTTGCAACTTCTGTTGATATAGGAATAAAGTTTATTGACATGACTTGGTTTTGGCTCTGATTGGGCTACAGAGTGTCTATCAAATCTAACAACAATGACAGTGACTTGTAATAAATAAGGTATGCAGTAGCACTCCTTTTCTGCTCTACAGGAAATGGTGTAATAAAAGATCTATATCTTGACTACACCGGGCGACTGCTCCTATTCAGGATTGCCAGGATCATTGAATAAAATGTAACTTAGCAAGTAAGAAGTAGATGCTTGTAATGGCGACAAATATTTACATAGCCTACATGTAACAGAGAAACAAAAAACAACAATTTTCGAACATTTCTGTTAATATAGGCTATTAATATTTATATTAGGTTAAAACCGTGCTGCTTGTCCTATCTTGTATCCGTGTGGTTTGATCAAAGTTCATGCGAGATTTCCATAAAACTTGTGAAGTCTGAAAATCTGATTCGCATAGGTTTTTAATCGGACAGACAGGTAATTTGACTTTGAATAATTCGATTATTTTTGCATGTGGTTCATAATGTTTCTTCATAATTTTCATTGTGGAAATGTGTGGAAACTTGCAGTTTAACTGGATTTGTTAATGGTCTATTAGCAATACTCAGACACTGTATAATCTCTAGAACATTGAACGTTAAATATACATCCATATAGTTGGATAATGTGTTGATCTGTTAATCTATTGAATATCGAGTTCACTTTCAATTACATTCAAAAGCTTTTGATTATATCTTATGAATAAAAGATGATGAAGCTGTGCTAATAAAAAATAAAAATAACCTGCAGTAAGGTAAGTGATTTGATTAAAGACAAAGAGAATCCTATTCAGAAGAACATAAGCATTCATCTGCAATTGATTGCATGTTTAACTGCAACATTTTTCTACCTGTTCGGTAGCCTAAACATTTTGTATAGGTTAAAAATACTGGAGGGAAAAATAAAAATTAATTAAAGCTATTAATATTTTCTCTGACTTCTAGAGACAAATATGAAGATTGGATTTAGGAAAATTCTCAAAAACAAGAAAAATACCGGATTGATATTTTTAGCCATTTCATCATGCGCACTTACATGCTCTTTTCTTCCTACGTCAACGAATACGCAGTTCAACGATAAAATGGCAAACGGTATCAATAGTTTAACGTTAAAATCTTCAGAGCAGTACAGACCAGCCAGGAGAAAAAACGGCTTTATTGCGTCCTGGTCTCTAAAAGCTGTGGACCAATACCAGACTGTGAACCGTTTCCGTGTGGCGCCCAACCTTGCCAAGAGGAACACCTCACGGAGCCGACGGGAGGTTCTCTGCCAACTCAAGGTACGAGTCCCCCTCGGAACGATAAGAGCCGGCCACGGTCCGTTTTCGGGAGAGGACTGGGAGAATGTCTTCCCCACAGAGAGCCTGGCAGAGACGCTGGGCCCATTGAATGCGTGTGCTGTAGTGATGTCATCGGGAGCAATGAGGAACTCAACTCTCGGGATGGAAATCGGTAAACATGCTTTAGATGAGTGCAATGTTTAACAGACCATAAACCACTGGACTCTCGACCTGAGAGTTGTGATATAATGAGTATAACAGTAAGTTGGGCAGCAGTTTTGAGTAGCCTAGTTGCCTAAGATTGTGTTATCAGTATAACAAGTGTGAAGAAGTGGATCAAAATTCTAGGCATAGTAGGCTACTCTTGAGTAAGGTCCTCCCACTAGAAAAATGTTGCAGTCAGTTGTTAAGATAAAATGTTTTATGTAGCTAAAATTTTTTGCTTTCTGAAATTCTACATACAAGGTGTCAAAAGCAATGAATAGTGTTTTGTCATGGTTACATGTTCAAATATGTTCATGTTCAAGTATACTTTTACAAATAGAAAACAGACAATAATCGATTCCATAGGTATTCACCCCCCTTTACTTAATACTTGGTAGAAGCACTTTTAGCTGCAATTACAGCTGTGAGTCTATTTGGGTAAGTCTCTACCAGCATTGCACACCTGGACACAATATTTGCCCATTCTTTACAGAATTGCTCGAGCTCCATCGGGTTGGATGGGGACTATTGGTTAACTTTGAGTGGGCCACTCCAGGACAAATTTTTTTGTTTTTAAACCAATCCAATGTGGCTTTTGCTGTATGCTTTGGGTCACTGTCCTGTTGGAATGTTCTCCCTATAAATCTTAAATATAAATCTTCTCAGACTGCAGAAGGTTTTCATTCAAGATTTGTCTAGATGTTGCTCAATCCATTTTGCATTCTATTTTGAAAGGTTTTCCTGTACCTGAAACAGAGAACCATCCCCATAGCATTAGGTTCCCGCCACCATGTGTCAAGGCAGGGATAGTGTTCTTGAGATTATGCACAGTGTTAGGTTTGCGCCTAACATTGGGGCCAAAAAGTGAAATGTTGATCTCATCAGACCATAGAATCTTCCCCCACTTGGTTTGAGAGTCCCTCACATGCCTTCTGGCAAACTCTGAAGCACCCAGGCTATTGTTGTCCCATGGACAGTTTCTCCCATCTCTGCCATGACTGTAACACTGTCAGAGTTACCATAGGCCTCTTATTGGCCTTCCTAACAAGTTCCCCTTCTCATACAGATGCTTAGAATGTGCCATATTCTCTCCAATATCTTTATGATTAACTTAACAGTGCTCCAGGGATATTCAAAGTCTTGAAATCTTCTTATATCCTTCCTGATTGGTGCTTTTCTAGAACCTTTTCTCTGAATTGCTTTGAATGTTCTTTGGTCTTGTTTGAAATACTAACCAACTGTGGGACCTCTCACAGACAGGTGTATTTAATTTGAAATAATTTGAAACACCTGAATTGTACCCAGGTGGACTCAATAAATCAAATAATTATGTGACCTCTGAAGACAATTGATTGCACCAGAGTTTATTTAGGTGTATCTTAGCAAATGGGGTCAATACTTATGCAATCAATTATTGTCTGTTTTTTATTTGTAATTAATTAAGAGAAAGCTTCAGTGGCAAAACTTCCCAACTAAATCCATGTTGATTCCATGAAGTAAGAAAATAAAATCTGAAAAATGGGAAAGGAAGTAAACCCACTGTATGTAGCCTATGGTAGGTTGAGTGTGGGTTGAATCCCACACTTTTTCATCTTAAGGCCCTCTAACTGCCCTGTGTAAAATGATCACATTATCACACAAATACTATAACATACTAACACTTGCATTTATTTGTAATTCAATGTTAAGGAGAAATATTGATTGAATCCAGGTCTTATTTTGTGAATTAGATTTTTAATCAGGATAAATATTATTTAGGTACACACTTGTGTGAATTTAACCCCCCTCTCAATGCTTGTCTTTGCACCTGACTATTAAATCAGCCCTAGCTTTTGACTTGTCATTCATTAATAGATCTTCTTTATATGACCCTTTTTCTCTTCCTTCCTTTTCAGATGGTCATGATGCTGTACTTCGTTTTAACGCAGCACCAACCGAAGGTTATAGCTTGGATGTGGGGACTAAAACAACCCTCCGCCTTGTTAACTCCAAGGTACATAATTAGAGGGTCAGGAAGTCTGCAAGGTATCCCCCCCTCATTGTGCATTAGCAACACGTCTGGTTGTTTGGATGCCTGCTGTCTGCCTTCACCAGCTGTGTGAGATGTGCTGTCCCCCGGCACAATCACTGCCCAGCTCAGCAGGTGGCTGCATGCACTTCAGAGGACATGCATGTTTGCTTGTGCTCCTCTGAAATGACAGGAGTGGTATGATGGATAAATAGCTTGATATTAATAGCTAAATAGCATATATTATTATCTATTATAATACGATGGGTTGAGTCTACAAATGCAATTGGGCATTCCAAATGGAGGGAAATGTAAAATAGAAGGGATACTAAGTTGTTATAAAACTCATGCATGGAGGAACATCATCACTTAACACAACATAACATAACAGGGTGTGGAGGAAATGCTTTTGTGCCTTTTTCTCTGGTCCCTTCGCTCTCTGGTCTGTTCGCTTCTCTGTGAGTGAGTATATGCCCTTCAGAGAAATAACTTTAACCAACTCTATATTTAAGATATAAGTTTGTTTATTATGTAGGCCTACAGGAGAGTTCTTACTATAAAACTGGCAGAAGTCTCATCGAACAACATTGGATTAATGCTCTTATACATTTCTACATTTCTAACATGATTGGTTCAATCCTTCATATCTGATTTCCTCTCGGTACTTCTCATTGGTTAGTTCTTAGGTATGTCTCTGGTTTTCTTATCTGGCAGTGAGCTAATTTCTTCAGAAACAAAACGTAACTTTTCCCAAGGTTCTCTTCATCTCGTGAGAGATGGCATTTATAATTACTGACAGACTATATGATTCATTTAGCAGTTTTGTCTTATTTCACTCCTATCGGCCTATAGTTAGTTAGTTAGTATGGCCTGCAGTTTACTTAGCATTATGGCATTATTAATCCTTTTGGCCTAAGATATCTTTATTGGCTTTACACATTAAGGCCTTTTGGCATACTTCCACACTGGAAACCAATAACTACCAAAATAATGTTTTGTAGGATCCGGGAGAAACTTCCTTCCTGTTGAGCATTGTTTTGTAATAATTACAGAGAGAGAGAGAGAGAGAGAGAGAGAGAGAGAGAGAGAGAGAGAGAGAGAGAGAAACTACTGGTATGTTACACAGGTAAAATAACTAGTGTTTGTTGAATATGATGTTTTCCTTAAGTCAATACAATTAGATACAATTAGATCTATTGTGTTATAACACTGGTGATTACTTGCCACAGAACCCAAACAGATGAGAGAAGCAGAGATGCAACCGTAGCTCTCTCACAGGTCTCACGTGTAAAGTCTTCCCCCCTATAAGCCTGAATTTGAAGACTTAATTGAGTGTACTCATATTTAAAATGTCTCTTTCTTTCCCTGAAGCTCATGATGTCTGAAACCGATGGATTTCTCACAGACCCTCTGTACAGCACAGGAGTTCTCATGGTGTGGGACCCTGCACCTTACTCCAGAGACCTGTACGCTGTGAGTACTGAACCAGTTAGTAAAATCACAGATTCTACAGACTAACCAGATTGATTGTCAGCTATGTATTCCTAACATTGGAAGTTCTGTTTCTCTTCTCTTGAACATGAAACGTTGAATATTCATGAGGATAAGAACCTGTTTTACATTGAACTTTCTGTCCCTGGGGCAACAAATATGAGGCAGGAAAATATATGGTGCATTGTTGTAGTGATGGGGGAGTGAGGCATCATGCAATGACAGTGGTGTATATGTTCTCTCCATGAAAAATGTAATCCTCTTTATATGCAATATTAAGATTAATTCAGATTTTGGGTGATTTACTGGTGAGTGCATTCTTGTGCTGTCAATCACAGACCATTATGAGAGAAAGCTTTACGTAACCTCTACAGCAAATCTTTATGAATGGTTCAAATCTTTTTATTTTATTTTATAAATTTGTTTCAGATTTTTTCCCGTTTTCCCATTCCCCAATTTAGTGCCCAATTATACCCCCTATTTATTTAGATCTGCCCTCCCCACACAAACTCGCCACCCGTCACTATGAGGCAAGTTAATTCTCAGAGGGCAGCGAACTCTTCGAGACGGAATTCGCCCATCCATGTTCTGGAGACACCCATAGGCACTTCTCAGTGAGTTCATGCCGGCTCACCCTCCCCCTCCCCCTGGGGCGGACAGCCAAACTCTGCCCCCGACCAGGACTCCCCACCAGGGCCAGTCTGCTACAGTCAGGTTTCAAACCGCAACCGTGATAGGCAGCTCACACTCATAAAGAAATGTGTGCGTTAGACTGCTGAATGGTTCAAATCTGTGAGTAAGTAATAACACTGGTTTCTCGGCAGCCTCTGTCCATTTTTTACTCCATACAGTTGAGCCTAAAGAGCTCTGGTGTTGACAGCTGCACCAAAAATGAGTGGTTAGACAAGAGATGTTTCATAACAAATGAGATCCCACTCCTCGTATTCCCTCTGTCATTGGTGTGGAGTTCCTCCCCTGGAAAATGTGTGTCAAGTGTCTTTTGAGAATATCTTTGATATTGTACCTCAGGACTTTTTCCCTCACCCTAGATCCAATTTGTTATCAGCGAATACACTGATCTGGACTAATTAGAGCATTTTGCTGTGGAGGAAAAGTATTTTGATTGGTTCATAGAAGGTATTGATTGACAGCACACAATAGGTCAACCCATTACAGGGTTAATAAAGTGTCACTCTATCACCAGGATATACTGGTTTTTAATTCAATTTGAACTCTTTTATTATAAAATTGTGTTTCTGATTTTATCCCATTTTCTCCCAATTTGGTAGCCAATTAGACCCGCTATTTTATGTAAATCTCCCCCTAGTAATGTGAGTTCGCTGCCATAGTCCTGCGACCGGTAGTGACGAAGGCGAAGTAACGCCTCCTCCGAGACGGCACTCGCCAAGCTGCCGACCGTAACCCGGTACTACAGGGCCACTCTTATGCGCAGCGAACATCATGTCGGCTTCCCTCCCCACTCCCTGGGGCAGACAGCCAATCACCGCCCCTGGTGGCACTCCCGGCCAGGGCCGACTCTGGTGAGACGGGGAATTGAACCCGGGTCTCCACGGACATTGTAACCACTGGACCACGCGGAGGCCTCAATTTGAACTCTTGAATAATTGGGTTCGACTAGGGTCAGTTGAGTTGGGAAATTAGTTTATTGAATACTCTGTGTTTAATATGTGGGAAAGAAATGTGCTTTTGGAGATATGCTTCAGTTACTATAAACATAAACTTGAAAAAATTATAACTTAATTAATAAAGTTGAACACATATCCCACTCAAATGAGTAGAAAGTACAAAAGCACTTAAAAAAAATAAAAACACATTTACAAAATGTCCAATAGAACAAACAGCATCCAGAGTGGGTGACTGCTAAGACACTCTGTTCCAGTGTGTGGGTGCACTGCATGGTCTCCTGTGGAATCCGGCCCTACCTTTGCTCGTGTAGGATTGCAGCAGGATTGTCCACGTCTCATCACACAAGAGTGACTGCTGTGGTCGATGAGGCTGCAGCATGCAGTCTCCCTGACACAGTGATGGCACAGCTCAGCTGGTGTAGGGTTACACTGTGGTTAAAAACCTCTGTGTACTCAGGATCATGGCTGAGAAACACTGGGGCAGGCATGAAGTCATTTTTCCTGACTACCATCCTCTCATTGTAGTGGTACAGGAAGCCGGACTTTGACTTCTTCCAGACGTATAAGGACTACCGCCGACTCCACCCCCAGCAGCCCTTTTACATCCTGAGCCCCTCCATGCAGTGGGACCTGTGGGACGTCATTCAGGAGAACACCCCCATAGATATCCAGCCCAACCCCCCTTCCTCCGGGATGCTGGGTGAGTGACATTTATTATACATCATAATAAGTAGGGAAATTCAGCTGGAATAAGCATGGTAAAAAGTCTTAGAATTTCAGGATTGTGGGTAATTCAATACATTGAGGGGTAATATTAGAAGTTCAATACAATTCTAAGATAGAAGCCAGAACTGCATCAACACTAGGCATCATCCTATATGACACTATGTATATTAGCTCAGCAGACGCCCTAGTCCGGCCTATATAGTTTTCATATTTTCATTTTATCCAGTCATACAGATATACTGAGGCATAGCAGGGCTCAATCTGGGAGTCAAATCAGCAAGGCCGGTTCATTTCAAGAGTAAACCACATAAAGCTAATTGTTCAGTATCAAATCAACTCTGACAGAGTACATTCGATCCCTTTTGGTCTCTATAAATTGTAGTATTGAATTAACACTGAACATTTATTTTACTGAGCACTGCCACCACAAAAAGATTGTTATTTATATGGAAGTGAAGTTCACGTTCCTGGTCCTTCTCCAGCTCACCAAACCTCAACATATTTATGGCATGATTACGCCATCACTGGTTTGGGAACTGATATTGTAACTTTTATATTGTAATTTTTAAGTTGATAATTAATATCTGACAATCAATGTATATGTAGTTACTGTCATTTAAATATAAACTCATCTCAACCACCACCAATGTGAAGCACCCACCTTGACGATTTATGACAGTCATTTTACACCAAAATTGTCATCACCCATAAGCTGAGGGTAAGATTGAGGCATTATGCAGCCAATAAACTGGGGGATGATTAAATGTCCAGATTCAGAGAGCCAAGACAGCATAATATGTGTGTCTTGTATGCCAAGCAAAATGCTTTCCCATGGAGTTGTTTGTTTTCAAAATCGTCTGGATCACTGGCAATTAATTGTAAAGCACAAATGAGATACCCATGCGAGGTGATAGCTGTGAGGTTGATTATCGATAAAGTTCTGATATATATATCAACCCGAGAATGTTTCAATGAACAGGAAAAAACATAAGACTTTCACAGATTACATTTCAGTGTAAAAAATATTTGATATTGTTTATATAAGATATAAAAAGGATATAAACAGTTTGTTGTTGAGAAGATAAAAAACACATGAAATTAACCATTATGAAATCATTTAAAAAGTAGAAAATATCCACTCATTTCTAACCAAAGATAAAACTGAAGGTAAATCTACTTCATCCAATTTGTTGTATAATACGTTTGAGTTAACTCAAGAGGAAATGCAGATGTACACGATCTGCAATATCACCAGGTGTTCTCAGAGGAAGTAGGAGGATCCAGCATTGAACAGAGCCTGATCAGGGCTTTAATTTATCTGCAAGGATCCAGAGTGAGGAGACTCTGGCTGTGTCCGAAACCGCTCCCTATTCCCTATATAGTACACTACTATGTGTGGACGCCATTTTGTAGTGTGCGACGAATTCTAAACTGTGAATTTCGTTCACTATATAGTGAACGAGAAAATACCCACAATTCACCGTGATTTGTAGTGTACATCGACTGTACCCTACAATTGATCCCGTGTACCACAATGCAATGCAGTCGTGTCATACCGTCATACATACACATCCGTTTATGCCTCAAGAAAAGTTCAGCCAACAGCAGTAACAAAAGCAACAGGAATCATGGTGGTGGTAACGTTAGCTAACTGCTTTAGCCACCGATAGCTACCGTTATTATCGCTATGGGAGTTGGTGCTAGTCATGAGCTCGTGAGTTATCCTAACGTTATTTTCTCCACACGAGCTAGTTAGCTCCCGACTTCCATAATGGTAGCTATTGGTGGCTAAAGTAGTGGCTAGCAGACAGCACCACAGTTGACAAAACCACACTTGCACATTTTATTTGGGATTTAACATTCAAAACTGAACATGCAAACCCGATACCACCTGAGTACATTTCAACAGCTGCCATGAGTGCTCGGGTTGTTTACGGGTGATACTGGGCGTGTCCGCTTGCGTCACCTGAATATCCGGCACTTTTTTTTTTGACGCAAATGACGTTCAGTTGTAGTATCCGAAAACACTACTTTCGTTCACTACATAGTACACTATATAGTAAACACTATATAGGGAATAGGGAACGAGTGAGCGGTTTCGGACACAGCCTCTGAAGCAGATGTGTTATCTTGGTGACCCCTTGATGACCTCTGACCTTATGGAACATTTGACATGGTTTGACTCTGATGCCGTTGCTCTGTATTCAGGTATTGCTGTGATGATGAACCTGTGTGAGAAGATCAGTGTGTACGAGTTCCTGCCCTCCCACAGGAAAACCGACCTCTGTCACTACTTCCAGAACATCCATGACTGGCAATGCACCCTAGGATACTACCACCCCCTGATATTCGAAAAGAAACTTGTCAGTCGACTGAACCAGGGTTCACAGAACGACATCCAGGCCTATGGGAAAGTAATGCTGTACGGATTCTCACAGTACAACTGCTCCGCAAGCACTTTGTCCGGTCTAGTAATTACACAGGAAATATTTCTGCTCATAGCACTGATGGCCACATTATTCATAATAACAGTGGTGGTAATAATACTGTCTTTCACCTCCTTATTTAAGAAAAATTTAGAGAGTTTACCAAAAATGACAACAAAAAAAGCAAAAAATTATAAATATTTACAGTCCTCAGGGAATAGTAAGGCAGGATTCTCAAAGCACTCACAGTCAAAGTCTAAATTAACCCCCATTTCCTCCTGACAGCAACACAGTGTGCCTTTGCCTTACATACGTTTTAATACATACCGTGTGTAGTCATGGATTTTCCTATTAATTTCTGTGATGTTCTAGTAAAAAAAACATGAAGGAGGTTAGTAAAAAATAAGTAAAAACTAGGGATGTTAATGATTAATCGATGATCGATTAATCGCCGTTAAGAATTAGATTGATCAAGCATATCAAATGAATGATTATGTAACACAGCACAGTGGAGTTATCCAATAGAATAAACTCTAGTGAGTGTAATAATATTGCTTTGAAAGAACAGTTAAAACCTTGTTGATTTTATAAAATATATCTAGCAATATTTCACCAAAGAAACTATTTACAACAACAAAACATTTTTGTTATATTTTGTATAGCCCAACGTTACCTCAACCGGCAATAGTGTGGTCTCTTGAATTCGCTAAGCATGCCTAACGTTACTTCCGCATTTCTATGAGTTTTTGGTGAATTTTTTTTATTTAATTTTTTAAAAAAAAAAAAAAAAAATTGTTTCTGATTTTATCCCATTTTCTCCCAATTTGGTAGCCAATTAGACCCGCTATTTTTACGTCAATCCCCCCCTAGTAATGTGAGTTCGCTGCCGTAGTCCTGCGACCGGTAGTGACGAAGCGAAGTGACGCCTCCTACGAGACGGCACCCGCAGGCCGTCGACCGTAACCCGGTACTACAGGGCCACTCTACGCAGCGAACGTCACGTCGGCTCCCCTCCCCTCTCCCCCCTCCCTGGGGCGGACAGCCAATCGCCACCCCCTGGTGGCACTCCCGGCCAGAGCCGACACTTGGCGAGACGGGGAATTGAACCCCGGTCTCCGTGGCCAGCGTCGGACGTTGTAACCACTGGACCACGCGGGAGGCCCCGACATTTTTTTTTTTTTGCCACAACGGTATTTATGCATCCCCGGGACATCAGTTCCGTCGGAACAGGTGTTTTCAGCAGCTGGTCGTGCTGTGAACAGGCTGCACACACGGTTCAACCCTGAACACGTTGATATGCTTATATTCTTAAATAAAAACCAGTAAGGGGACGAGTTGGGAAAGTTAGGAGGTAGGCTTTTTTTTTTTTTTTCAAGTTGCCATGCCTCCGCTGTCGGACAGCTCTTTCATTTCGAAAGGAATATTGTTTTCATTGTTAGGCCTACTGAATGGTGTTTAATTTCCTTCATAATTCTTATTGTTTTATGCTGTTAAATAAGGGCCATGTCTCAAAAGTTTGAATAAAGCTTTGATTGAGGAAAAAAAAAAGCATTTTGTGTTCTGTCATATGCTACATTTTGCAGTTGTAAAAAATAAAAGATTAATTGATTAATAGTTAATGTGGGCGACGATTGACCAAGGAAATTCAAAACCAGTTTTTTAAACACATTTTTTGTTTCAGATTTTCCCCTGTTTTTCTCCCCAATTTGGAAGCCAATTACAGTATATCCTCTATTTGTTTCGATTAATCCTCCCCACGAACTCGCCGCCCATCTCTACAGGGCAAGTTACTCTCCGAGGCTGGCAATGATCCGCCTCCTTCGAGACGGAACTCACGACCCCCTTTCTGGAGACACCCTAGTGTTTGTTGACAAATCAGACCATGAGATTACATTTTGTACTATAGTTTCTCTTTTATATCTGAATGAAAAGCAGATGAAATGTAACAGGCTCAGCTGAGTCCATGCCATGTGCTCCCATCACCTGCTACACCTGCTGCCCTTGCTGCTCTGACAGTGGCTAGTCCTCAGGTGACCTGCCATCCGTTTGTGACGCTTGCATGGGCTACACATTTTTTTCATTTTCATCTATCTCTTGCCGTCGTACCATCTAATACTTATGCATCCCAAAGTATGAATTTTTGTGTGTGACTTAATTCCACATTTGATTGAGAGGAGTTTAACATGTGGGTAATTAGTGGGTTTAACTTTTCACATTTTACTTTCTTACTTCATGGAATCCGAATGGATTTAATTGGAATTTCTTGCCACTGATCAACACAGAATACTCTATAATATAAAATAAACAAAAAAACAACTACTACAAGCTTTTTCTTAACTAATTACAAATAAAAAGCAAATAATTGATTGCATAAGTATTAACCCCTTTTTCTTTGGTTCTATGCACCAAACCAAACAAATCTAAGATTATGGATCAGTTGGGCACGATGCTGATTCCCATTTAGATTTTCCAGTGTTATAAACAGACCAGACATTGAGTTGGATTGAGGTAAACCAATAAATCTATCCAATGAAAAATGATATGATAAATATATAAGGATGCTCCATGATTCAAAAATTTTCGCTGCCATTTTGAATCCTGAGTGGAACATTGCAGCTATAAAAGGAGTAAAACTTAGCAAAACATAGAGAAATGCCATTTGGTCCAAGGAGGGACCCTGTAACATTAACTATAGGATAGCTAACTATCTAGCAGTCTAACTAGAAACAAATGGACCCGGAAAGCTAGCTCTTTAGCTAGCTAGAGATTTTAATTTCCAATTCATTTTCTACATTCATTTCAAGTTTAATTTCTATTATCATCTGTATTGTACTCTACTGAGTGTTGTTTGCACCACCTGTTTCACCTCTCTGGCTCCCTTGCATCATTCAGTATCATGCAAAAATGTAATTGTTATCTTTTTTATTTGTATCACAATTAAATACACAACAACCATTAATCTTCCTAGTTGCAGCATGTATTTCAGTGGTAGAAGTCCATGCTTTTGCCAGTTCGTCTGTTATGAAGGACCTGGGGGCTCAGCGACCTGGATGTCTGTCTTCTTTCATGGAGGACCATTGTGTGAAAAAAAGTATACATATATCAAAATTAAGTTAGGTATATCTAACTTTGAGTAAAGGAAACTGCTGAGCAAATAGAGACTCCAGTGTAATTCACACAAGCCTACAACAAAGAAAAATAAATATTGGATCTTGAAATGAAATGTGGCCATCTGTTTATTTGATGAAGCTCAGATTTTCTTCGAACTGAATCGACTTTTATGTCTTCCATGTTCCCATGAGCCATCGTATCCCCATAGATGCTCATTACACATAATCCCTTTTTGTCCTTTCACATGGCAGCAGGGCTCTCAGTTCATAACTGCCATTCTACAATTCTGTCTTCTGCAAAACTGAGGCCAAAGACTCAAAACAGAATTTTCTATTTTTTAAAAACACCTTTAAAAACAACAAAAACCTGACCCTCTGTAGCTCTACCAACCCTCCACCATCCTTTGTCATTGTCAAACCTAATTAACAGGAATTTTCCCCATGGAACAGAGGAGTTGGGAAGCTCATACCTGCATGGTACAGTAGAGCCGGCGCCAGTAGAAAGTACAAGACAAAGAGAGCCCAAGGTCAGTTCAAGAGAGCGGCCAGTGTGAACAAGAAGGACAGAGTCACTTCTTGAGTTTCTTGAATTACTCATGGAGAGGAAATATGAATAATGAGGATGATCAAGGTCCCAAGCCTTATCTTGAGTTTAGGCCTTAGCTTAAGTCCTTAGCTTGAGATGCTGCCTAAGATTAAAAATAGAAATTAATCATTAATCCTACCGGTCGATGTACTTGCTTTGTGTTTGCCTTGTACATTTGTTTCGGAAGTGAATTGAGCTTGTGGTTTAACATTAGAGATTATTTCAGTACTCTAAGGCCCATTCCTATTGCTTAGTTTTAAGCCTGCGATCTGTAGATTAAAACGATGAGCCAGATCAAATCCGATCCTTCAGCCGGTGGGGCTGCGTATCCACCATGTTCCTGACCACCATGGTTACTGCCTATTTGTCGGCCTTTATAGGGAAAAACAAAAGGTTCAGAAGCAAAATGGCACATAAATAATGGTGCTGCAGTGTGGCATTGATGGATTGCTCACCTGCCGCAGTGGCTTAAAACTACTCCTGTGTGATCAAAGGAGAGTGCATATCTGTCTAGACATTTATTCAGATTTGGTGAGATGGACCCATATCCTCTTCCCTGGCAGTGAATTACTCTACACAAGAGCTATGGGGCTTAGAGAGAGAAAGCTTCTCACATCAGAAGGCTATAGTGGGACAGAGAAAGAAAATAGTTCTGATATTATAATTCTTCCAAAATTGTCTTGTTATCATTTAAATAGGTAGCTAACATTAGCTATGTGTGATTTGACAGTAAATAGCAAGCTAACGTTATCTTTCTCACCAGCATCATGTGTAGCTAGCTAACTAGCTAACCATACATTATGGTGATGATACCTGTCGTAATGACCCATTTCTTTCTGTAACAAATATCACTTTATCTACCAGGACCCAGAGTGTGTGTGTGAGTGAGAGAGAGAGAGAGAGAGAAACAGACCAGAGATGAGTTAGAGTTCAGCCAGACAGCCAGACAGACCAAAGAGACGAGGAGCAGTAGGGCATTCATAAAGAGGGCTCATGAGAGGAGGGCGAATCAAAATACTACTAAATTGGGAGAAAAATGTGGGAAAAAATGAGAAACAAATCATTTAAAAAAAACAATTGATTCAATTTGGCATGATGAACTATACCACATGCTTCTTCAAGGTGGGAAAGGTGGTGAAGCATATTCTATAATTGTCTCTATGTACACAGAAAACCTTAAACAATAAATGGGCCAAATTCACTCAAATAATGGCATGAGAGAGATGTAGTAAGAACCACATTTCCATATAAGAACTAATTTTACTTTTTAAAATCCCATAGTTTTCTTGGAAAATTAGGGAAGGGTTGGTAGGGATATGCACTGTATATATGTATGTGAGGTATGTGAAAATATCAGTATGTACTTTGTATGTAGCAGGCAAAGGTATAGCGGTTGTATCTTAATTCAGCAGGATTAAGATGGATTTACTCCAGTCAATTTTATACCATGAGAATTGTCCAAACTCATGCCTTTTGAACAGCCTATGTAAATGCATAATATGATAGGGCATGTGATTATGTTTAACATAGGAAAGGTTTGTGTCCTCGTGATGGTAAATCTTTGCTACAAAATAAGCCCACTCCCATCATTCTCCACTAAGTATTGGCCAAACAGCCCTCTTGAATGTCCAACCAGTGCCTCCAGTAACATGATCATGTGGAATGATCCAGTGGCATAAACAATACTACTATATCCTTTACAATGATACAAGGTTCGCTTTGGTTTGCATTTACTATCATGAATTAACTTTATGTACATCGTGATGCTAATGAATGAAGAGAGCACTTCAGAGTTCTTGGTTTTACAATGCCAAAGGCCCCAAAGAAGAACCGATTTGACAGCCAGGATCCTGTTTACGACTGATGACTAGCTAGTCAGCTGGTAGGTGGAAGTGCCAGCTCTGCCACCAGAAGACAACTATCAAGTTTATGTCCTGTGACGTACCCTTGTGCTTTGTAGCAAAGAGGGACTGCTTCAGTGACTGACACAACCAAAATAACCTACAGCTTTTCCTGTGTTGTCTGACTAAAGAACACTAACAGACACTGTAAATAGTTTTGTGCAATGAGGGCTGAATAATAATTGGATAAGAGTGTCTGCCAAATGACTAAAGAGTGTAATGGGGCCATTGGAGGAATAGTCCCACTTCATGTGCTGGCTTAAGCCATGTATTTTTTATTATCATTTACAGTATGTTCAGTGATTGTTGACAAGGCTAAACAATAGTCTGGTTAGGAGGAATATGCTCATGTTCAATAATTGTTTTAGATTTTGAGTACTCAAAAATAATTCCCTGATAGGACTCAATAGTGAAGTAATTTTAATTGCCCATCCCTGATGCATGTGGATGTGTGTGTATGTGTGTGTGTGTGTGTACATTTGTGTATGCATGTGGATGTATGTGTGTGTGTGTGTTTGCATGCTTATGTGCATGTGGATGTACAGTATGTGTGTGTGTGTGTGTGTGTGTGTGTGTGTGTGTGTACATGCTTGTGTGCATGTGGATGTGTGTTTAATATATCAGTCAGTGTTAGTTCCCTTTAAGTTCTGCTTTAAAATGTGTGAATGTGAAGTTGCTGACCTGTCACTGCTGGGCAGTGAAAACTGATCCTTTTCTGTGACTGCATTGTGGAGGAATTTAGCATAAATAATAGTTAATTGGGGGAGGAGCTTGAGGAAATTATTTGGTATGCACAAGGGTGGGGGTGATGCTGGGAGGATAAAATAGTAATAATAATAATAATAATAATACTTTTTGAACATGATATGTCTGACATTACAGTTCCTCCTCCCTGGTTCTGATTTGATGAAATACACCACAAAAGCTATTCCATGAGTAAATTGAGATTGCCCAATACGTTTTTGTAGCGATCTGCTACAAAAACGTGCGGGGTGAGCAAACCTCACTGCCAAAACTGCATTTTATGGATTTTTTCGAACTTTCACTCCATCTTATAGGCTCTGGGAAAGCCCTTTTATTCTCATAACATGAAGGCTCCAATGAGAAATTCACCCGTTAACGTCTCAGAGAATGAGATTGCTCAAAACACTAGGTCACTGACAAGCCTCAATGTTTGAAAAGCAGGCCATATTGCTTTGAGCCTTTGGGACTTCCAGCTATGGGTGAACTATTAATTCTCTTCTCTATAAATATACTCTAGACAGCTTCAGATTGAGGTCTGGATAAGGCCCATGCGCAGCCAAACTACACAAGGACGTTATCAGTGGTTCTGTGTGGCTCAGTAGGTAGAGCATGGCACTGACAATGCTTAGGTTGTGGGTTAGATTCCTATTGGGGCCACATATACTGACAAATGTATGTATTCATTACTGTAAGTCGCTTTGGATAAAAGTTGTCTGCTAAATGGCATATATTATCAGTGCAGGCCCCCCATGCCCCCCATGCCCTCTGGGAAAGTACAGAAAATGCATTACATAATTAAGTAGTGAACCCTTCACAAACCCAACCATAAGCACAGCACATCATGAAGCTACTGCTTGGCTTAGGGGTCTTATATTCACTACATCAATAAACTCACAACACTTTTTAAAGTACTGTTTTTACACTGCTGGAAAGCAGAAAACAATGTTAATAGAATCGAAAGAGAATAATAAAAGCATTACTTTGGACATGATTCATCAGAGCAGGCACAGTGATGATGATAATGTTCTTGAATTTGCCGATACCCCTGTCTAGTGCAAACATGGCTAATGTCCTGCACATAATACATTTGGATTCTCAGTGAAGAAATAAGCATACAGTAGACTCTGTTTTTATTCATACCCTTGATAAAGATGAACAAAACAGATTGTATCAAATAAATTATATAAGTAATGAGGTATATTTTATGCTACAATACAATTGTTCAGAAAAACATATTTTGTTTTATTAATCATATTTTTTTCCAGAAAACATCTGGAATAATAATCTCACAATTATTCACACCCCTAACTATTCTTTTAAATGTATCCTACAAAAACAAATCTTCATAAATGTACAACTTATTTGAAGTTCATTGGAAGGTTATGGAACTATACAGTGCCTACAATGGTTTCCTGTTTCCCTAGGGTATGAAAAGGAGGCAACACACGTTTGAACTTCTGTGGTCAGCTATCATCATGGTGAAAGGCAAAGAACTCCCTGAAAGCATCAGACAAAAGGTTATTCAGGAGATGGCTACAAAAAATTCACTAAAAAGTTAAAGATACTGCTTTCCACTGTTGTGTCAATTATTAGGAAGTTTAAGGCCTCTGGAACAGTGGCTAACCTGCCAGGTAGAGGACGCAAGTCTATCTTGCCCCTACATGTAGTGAGACGGATGGTTAGAGAGGCAAAAAGAAGTCCCAGGGGGACAGTTCAAGATCTATGAAACAACCTGGCATCTTGGGGTTACAAGGTGTCTAAAGCTACCATTCAACGTGTCGTTGGCCTTTATGGCAGAGTTGCAAGAAGGGAACCTCTTTTGAAGACAATTCACTGAAAAAGGCGTCTTTAATTCACCAAACTACATCTGAACTACAATTGGAACCATGTCCCGGGATGCATAAATACTGTCGTGACAACTTTGCCTAGGGAATCTTCCTCTGTTGACTTTCCACCAGTCTGTCGGATTTATATCCAGAGGTGGGATAATGTCCCTCAGAAAGATTTCCACTGTTTGTGCTATTGGATAACTCCGCTGTGCTGTGACACATAATCGTTAATTTGATATGCTTGATCGATCAAATTCTTAACGGCGATTAATCGATTATCGATTAATCATCAACACCCCTAGTCTGTATCATACACTCACAGTCCATCTCACACTCACTCACAATCACACACTTACACATACTATTCACAGTGTCTCACACACTGACAGAGAGTCAGTTCTTTAACTGCTCTAAACATAAACTAATAAACGAACTTGTTTATGTGCAACACTCTCTCCATGTATAATTCTCCTTCTCTCCCCTAAACAACGTTAGTTTATTAGTGGTTTTGTTTTTGTTCGCTCTAAGAAGAAGTTTAATAGAAAACCCCAGCTTTGAGACCTCTGAACTTTCAGGGGGGCAACACCCCCCTCTCACACCTCCCCTCCACCCTGGGGACCTCCTGTTGCTCAGGGCCAAGGCACACAGATTTGAACCAGGGACATCCAGCACCTATGTCTGGAGCTCTACCATCTGAACCACGGACACCCTCACACTTATCTTCTGTCTTTCTGCTTACTTAAACAGCACAACTGATAAAACCTGTGCAAACATAAAGGAGCAAGAGCTGCTTTACCTTATAGCTAGGTTAAGGTGAGACTTTAGTGTTAAGGTCTCTACATGCTTCTGCGTAAGCAACGCGACATCCTCTGCAACACGTCGCAGAGCACTCTGCAATTTATACTTCTGCGCAACCTATGCGACATGGTGTCCTTACACTTCTGTGCACTAGTAGGCATAAATGTATTGAACAAGGTCGGTAAAGTTTTCATGAAAGCAGGGAAACTCCTGTACCTTCCAACTTCTTCAGCTAATCTTTCCTGAAGCTGGTTCATTTTATACCGTGTTGAACAAATTATGCTAGCTATCTATATTGTTAGCTACTGTTAGCGAGCTTTATTTGGCCGTGATACCAGGTTGCTAGCTAGCTAGCTAGATAGATATCAATAGTTTGGCTTAGCTAACATTGACATAGATATATGCAGGTATGGTATGCAGCTGCCAACAACGATGTCTATCGGTGTATTACTTCACTGATCTCTTGTGCAAACTATGATTGTTCTTACCATGTATTAATGCACATCTAGTAAATCACTCTGGATAAGAACATCTGCTATATGCTTTAAAAAATGGATATGCACCCTGCTCTTTCTTTGTTTTGTTAGTTGAATATTCTGCGCATTAAGGTGTTGTAGTGACATGTTACATTTATATGTAATCTAAAGCACAACACAAAACATCTGGATATTTGCAACCTTAAATATATAATTTATAATGACGTGAAGACCACAGTCGATCCTTCGTTGTTTGCAGAATCTCAGAGTTTAATGTACTGTCAGTACAATACACTTTAAAACCTTTGAAAAAAAGGAAGTACGCCTGTCATGAAAGTAGCTTGTGTGCGAGCAAATCACCTTTATAGCATTAAAATAGAGTAAATTCACATGGAACAAAGGAACCAGCAGACGACTCTTGAAAATAATGTTAATGTATTAAGGGAAATGAAAGATGGTCTTTTTCTGTCTTTTCACAGAATTTGAAAAATGGCTCCCCTAATCTGGATGTCGCTCTGGATAAAAGCGTCTGCTAAATGCTTAAAATGTAAAATGTAAAAAAATGATGTACTAGCTCGATGAACTATGACCATGACAGCTCTGCCTCCATTCGCTAACCAACCAATCAATGCTGTGCAACATCTACGTGACATGTTGCGAGTTAGAGTTTTGTGCTCGGTACATGACATCCTCTGCAACACCCTCTGAAACATCAACGCAACCTCTGCGACGTGTTTCAGAGGATGTCGCGCGAGCATGTATAGGCCTTTAGATGTAACATCACTACCTGCCATGCTGGCCACCCCTGCCACCCATACATAGTAGATAAAGATCATCAAAAATCTGCCAATTAGGAAAGGAGAAGGGAATGAAATGACCATCACCGATTGTCAGAGGACACTCTCTCGAGTTCATCGAGCCCTTACTCAATTCTCAATGACAAATGGTTGAAAATCTCTGAGCCAATCACATGTTGATATGCAAATTCATGCAAACAAATTTTGAATTAATGAGTTTCATTACTTGCATTGTTAGGTATACCTATCTCTAAGCCTAACCCCCTAACCCTTACCCCAAACCCTTAACCTTAACATGCACGGACACACAATGGAGAGAGAAACTTGCACAGCAGATGGAGAAGCTCACACACACATTCTGTCTCAGTCTCAGACAAGGTCACACACTCTCATACTCACAGTCATGCCTTTATTCCGCAATGTTATTCTATTGTATTTTCTCATTTGAGATATATAAGCTGGCTTATATGGTTGGAATCTTTGATAAAAAATCTATAACGAATCAAAACAAGGGTGCCCATGAATGTCTGTGGATGGAACTGTAACATAGTAGCACAGCAAAGGGGCTACACAAGTTTCACTAAATGTTCTGTGGATGCTCATCTTTAGAAGGTAGCAAAAGAAAGTTGCTAAAGCAAGTTACTAGTTATATATATATATACATACATACATACATACACACACACATAGGAACTTTATTTTGCTACCTTCTAAAGATGAGCGTCCACAGAACATTTAGTGAAACTTGTGGCGAGCGGTGCCATTTAAAGCTGGACAAGCTGTCTCTACCCTAACCTACTCCACGTGAGCACTACCAGTAGGCACGTGTGCGCCTATGTACACACACACACACACTTATACAATGTGATCATGGCAGAAAGCAGACCGTACCTTATCAAAAATCATACCTAGAACAAAGACCACACCAAAACACACCTGATGGCCTCGGTGGACCAGAACAAAGCTGTGATTTCCTGCGAATTCAGCTAGACGTATCAATCCACCTATGTCTCCAGCATTCCGCAGTTGTTAACATGCCTCCCAAAGATGAAGCGAGTCTCTTAATATTCCACAGCGCGTTAGTGCGAAACTGTCAATTCAAACCTGACAAAACACTGCCCCCTTGTGGCCTCCTATTGTACGTGCAGTTGCGCAGAGGTGAACGCTGCAAGCGTTAGGTGAAATGAAATCTGAATGTGAGTCTTAAACTGTAGAAACCGTTTTCAGATGTGGACTTCAGTTACTCCTTACGCTTACTACTTTAAGGTTTTAAAAATATATATATACACCTTTTCTTCCCTGATGGCACGGGCATATTCCAAGATGACAATGCCATGATTCATCGGGCTCAAATTGTGAAAGCCTGAGCATGAGACATCATTTTCACACATGGATTGGCCACCACAGAATCCAGACTTTAACCCCATTGAGAATCTTTGGGATGTGCTGGAGAAGACTTTGCGCAGCGGTCCGACTCTCCCATCATCAATACAAGATCTTGGCAAAAAATAAATGCAACTCTGGATGGAAATAAATGTTGTCACATTGCAGAAGCTTATCGAAACAATGCCACGGCGAATGCGTGCCGTAATCAAAGCTAAAGGCGGTCCAACAAAATATTAGTGTGACTTTTTTTTGGACGGGCAGTGTATATATGCTTTGTTTCTCCTTACACTGGAGAGAGCCTCAACCAGCTGGGTGATATGTGGTAGCCATTTTGCATCAGAACGCTCAACACACATCAGCAGAGGTGAAGAAGGATTATTTGTCCAATTTATTTATTTATCAAATTATTTATCCAATATTTATTATCCTGGGGAATGATTATATATACATATTTTACCAAACTGTTTTCAGGGAATCTTATTTCTATAGCAGTTGATAGTGTCGGTGATTGAAAACTGACCAGGTACAGTATTACTGCTCATCTTTTAACCAAAGACTTCCCAGAAATGAAGGAGAGTGGGTTCAAAATGACTGCATTTCATTGACCAGTTGAGAAGTCAGCGCCGTTTATTCAGACTATTTTTTATTGCTATGGCCTCATGTTGCGATTCTGGTGAAAGCTGATTTCAGATTGCTTACACATCATAAATGTAACTTCAAAAAGCTTTAAAAATGTAATGCTTACAAAATAAATGTTGGTTAGCTGCTTTGCAGGGAATTCATGTGCATTCTGTGGAATTGGTAGATGATATTGCAGTGATAGGACAGCACTACAAATATTATTTGGAACATTTGGAGAAAAGTAAAAATGACTGGGTTGAATTATTTAAACGGCTGGATAAAATAAAGACCACACACTGAGAAAATAATTTATTTTATTTTTTGAAGAGTCAATGGTAGAAATAGTTTGTTGTTGCCTTCTTGGTAGTGGAGGACTCTGCTCTCTTTTGGAACTAAAAAGGAAGGTGGAAAAAATAGTTTTGCCTGTTTTGAATGAGATGAAACAAGCAGGCAATTTGAATGAATGCAAAATAAATTAGACATTAGAATTAGACATGTATTATTACATTCTGAACAATAGTCTAAAACAAGCAGTGCTAATAGCAGCGCTCTGGAAAGGATATGCCAGACAGGATACACACTTCTCAGCTGGCCCGCAATTAAGGTTGTAACATCAACATCTTAAATAAATAAAAGGTTATATTAAAATGATGATGGAATGGGACACAAAATCCTTAACAAGCGTAAAATGCCAAATGGTCATGGCTCACCTAATCTTCAGTAAACCATTGCACATACTGTGATAAGAGTGTAATATGAACACAACTGTAAAACAAATAACAAATCTACAACAATTGTATACACACCTCTAACCTCCCTCCAAACACCTATCTTTCGGTGTATAAAACCATAAAAATATAAAACCATAAAAATATCTATAGCTAATTTAAAATCAATACTATACAGTTATGTAAGACTATTGTGGATCATCTGACAGAAATCAGAAAAATGAAAAACGGTCCTAAAAGTCTAGTCTAATACCGTCTTAAAAGTCAAGATGTTTCTCACCTGTTTATCTTCTTTTCTGTCCTTTCTTGGTGTCGTTTGAGTCTTGTTTCGGTTTTGCTGACCTGGCAAATTGCTGTTTTATGTTAAGTACAATAAATACAATAAGCAAACTTGGGAGTTTTTTTTATACAATCTGAAAACCTGTGAGACACAAACAAGTATTTAACTATTGCATTGGATGGTTTGAGTCATCTTTTGACTCAATTAACACACACTACTTCTGTAAAGCAGGATAAACAACTAGCTAAGGATATTTTAGGACACACACACACACACACACACACACACACACACACACACACACACACACACACACACACACACACACACACACACACACACACACACACACACACACACACACACACACACACACACACACACACACACACACACACACACACACACACACACACACACACACATACATACATACATACATACAAAGCCTTTTAGAACAATTAGCCTCATAAAAGCACTGGAGCTTCCAGTCAGCCATCAGATCTGATGATCATATCCCTTAAATTCTTAACCATGCAGTAACAAACAATATTATCCCTGTATTTGTTGTTGGTCTAATAAAAGACCATCTAAGTGAACACAATCCATTTCTTGGCTTGAGGCTGCCTGTCATTCCAACAGCCAATGGCCGATTGGTTTCAGCCATAGATATAGAACACCAGATGCAAGTTGTTATATTCCAACTGGGCATTCTTCTATGAAAACCTGTCACCATCTTGTGGAGGGCATTACTCAGAAGTGCCCATTGAAACCAATAGAAAATTAGTTACGTTTTTTTATTGACATAGTGTATTTTATAGATTCAATATGACGTTGACTGAAATGTGATACTTAAGTTATCTAAGCCGCATATACATGTCTGTGATACTAATACATTTTGAAACTAGCTACATATGATGAAATTATTTCCCTCGTAAGATGGCACAGCATTTTCACGTTATGAGAACCCGTGCCGTACCTAGTGTTCTATATCTATGGTTGTAACTATACCTTTAATGTTTATATAGCTTTGTAAGATATATTTTATATATACAGGCAACTGCCCAAATAATGGAAACACCAACATAAAGTGTCTTATTATGGCGTTGGGCCACCACAAGTTGCCAGAATAGCTTCAATGCACCGTGGAATTTTTGGGGTTTGCCTTGCCCTCTTAGGGGTTGAGTGGACCTAAACCATGCCAGGAAATGCACCCCACACCATAACAGAGCCACCAGAATCCTTAATTTACTTAAGTGTTCGACTTTGTTTTACCTGAATTTTATGCATGTAAATGTGTGCGTGTGTATGTGTATACATATATATATATACACATACATATATATATATTTGTTAATAAATAACTTGAAGATGCTTTCAAAAAGATAAAGGATACCACAACAAGTGGCTTGTCATGGAGCACATATCCATTGGTGTCCCTCAGAGCCTTCTCTGCACTTTTTTCATTTGGAAGTCCAACGAAAGCTTGTCCTTTCATCCGGCCCTCCTTCATTAAAACAATATCAAACCTGTGAAAAACAGAGATGGCACTTTGTACTGAAAGAAAATCATGAAAAATAAAGTTGTACTATCTATGATTTCTATATTGTATAAACGTCTATGAAAATATAATCATGAAGCCAATGTATTCCAAGTCCAACAGTGCACTGTGCACTGTGCTCTGCATTTCTACACTTCCAGCTAATAACACGCATGTGTTTTAAGCAGTGAAGTGAAAACTGCACAACCATGATCCAATGGCCATTACACGGACACAGTAAGAAAAAAGAATGACAAGTGAATGTAAAATACTCAAGTGATATTTGAAAAAGGTGTACATTTGTAAGAGGGTGCAAATAATATTTATAAAAATGTAATGCACAAAAACTGTTGAGAGTGAATTAACAGGCTAGCACAGAGGCATAAGGTGGTGCATCTTACATATTCCTCTCTGCTTCCGAAGAAATGTCGATGTATCTTCCATAGATATATTTCAAGTCCTGAATACAAAGAAAGTAGGCAATTATAATCAGGCAGTAAATCAGGTGGTTTCTAATTACAGCTACATGGCTGATGGCAGAATTAAGGTGCCCTTTGTCTTATTTAATCCCATTTCCACTTAGGAGAGTTCTCACTAACTCATTCTAGTCCCCAAAATGTCACCAAACAACTTTCTAATATACCTATCGCTCCTTATTCAGATGCATTCCAGAGATCCTCACAAATAGCACATTTCAAAAATAAAAATATTGGCTAACTCCAAGGCCTAAACAGAGCAGCTAGCTAGATAGCATCACTGTAACAGATTCAACTTTATACTCTTTATTCTGAATTTTTTTTGTAGTGTGTTGTACATGAAGCAATGGTAGTAATGTAGTAATGGATGACATCGTTACTACAGTAACATTACAAGCAATTTTGCCTGTATTACTGTTAATGATGACAGAAGGTTTTTGACAGACGCCTTGCCTTGTCTGTGCAATAATTCTTTGCCAAGTTTTGAAACTCATTTCCCTCTATACAGGAGACTGGAATTGGAACCAGGATGGCTTTACTAATTGCGTGAGCGCACCTAACGGATATCAGAATCAAATAGAAATCACGGCCTTCCAGGCCTCAAACTAAAATAATAAAGGCAAAATTACAAAGTAAACCCTGTCTGGAAAACAGACACAATCATTATTTTCAGGCAGTTTATGTAATCTTATTGTGTTTTGTGCTTTTCAGGGCCGATCTTGCTCACTCCCCACTCTCCCACTGGAGAAACGATCTGTCTGGCAGGTGACGTGCAAAAACAATGAAAGGCTTTTTATAAAAATGTAAGGCTTTTTATTTAATGCTATACTTAGCTATATTTTTTTCTTGTGTGCAATTGACACTATAGTCTAATATGACTATAGTCTAAATGAATGACATGAATAACAAATATGTATTTTGTATTGTACTGTATTTAGGAATTTGCAGCATCCATCGTGCACTCTCTCACTTCTGTCAGTACAGATACTCACTTTTTCTTCTACTTGCTTTGCAATGTTCTTTACGTAGAGTCTGCACGTGGGATCTCCAGATTCATACTTTTTAAACACAGACATCCTTTTTATCTCTGTTTTCAAAGAAAGGAAACAGCAAAACCAAAACCATAAAATAACTCACGTAACAGTTGCAAAGGATAAAATTGGTGTTGAGCAAGTGGAACGATTTTGCAAATAGTTTGGAAAAAATAAATCACCAGAAACATTAGATACAGTACCTACAGAGGTAGTTTCAATGTGAATGTACGTCAATCTTAGACTACTTCAGAATGAATTTAATGTATAACTCCTGAACACAGAGGAACCAAATTTATCATAGGTTGCTCATCTTTACCCAGTACATATTTTCACCATTTATGCTATGCATTGACAATATTCGATTTGAAAAAACAAACAAATAAAATTAAAATAAATTAATTAATTAAAAAGCATGCATTGCCTATTACCATCTCGTGAGAGTCGTCCATTCTCTAGTTCTCTCCTGGAGATGAACTCGGAGGGGATGTCCTCCTCTTCATCACTCTCTTCCTCTTCTTGAGCAACTTGAACTGTGGGATATATCTTCCCAAAGCCATCTCCTGGTTCATCTGTGCAGGCATTATCTACAGGTAAACCAGTCCAGATTGCTTTCAAATGCAGTCATGTCTTTGTACTCTTTACATGCAAAATAATAAATGAGCAATGCATGAGACAATGGCTTTACAAAATTCTATATATAAAATTTACAACAGCCCTCGGAACTGACCCTTTATGCATACAAACCCAGAGGGGTGGGAACCTTCAGCCTCGTGCTGCAGCACCACCCCAGGCATGCGTATACATTCTGAGAATGCACGGCTATATACAGTATATTCAGAATACACTGTCTATACATAATGGTGGGTGCAACCATTCAAAACCAAGGTTGTAGATAGAATTATGTGCAGCAGTCCTGTACAAATCCTCTGGAAAGTTGCCAGTGAGATCTAGCTCTGCATGAGTGCTGGACCAGAAAGGCAATCCAACTCCATTCTCCATAGAGGGCTATATCCTTTTTCAAATGATACCTTCCCTTATCTGCTTCTCATCCTCATCTTCCCGTTCATTTAAATATGTTGTCGATGAAATGTACACAGGGCTATTGAAAAACGTCTACCTGTGTTGTTTGATCGCTCATGCATTTGGCACCCACCTGTGCATGATTTAGAAATCAATTTTTTGCCCATTATTTAAATACATCGTATTTAAAAAGACAGCACAAGACAAGAAATGGACCCTCATAATAATGTTACCCGACTTGTGACGTGAAGAAACTTCAACATTGTTGAAACTGTTACGAAACTGGCATCCAAACACATGACCCTCCAGTTATAAATGTTGACCAGTGGTCATGATTCCATGGAATTATTTCCTATTACATGTGGCCAGTTTAAAATGCAGTAGTGACCTGAGTCATGATACAGTAGGAACAACGTAGGGAAAATATATTATACTATAACTATGCATCCATTCCCAAGGCTAATTCATGCTACTTGAACAAGTAATCTGTGACACACGCACGCACGCACGCACGCACGCACGCACACACACACACACACACCTTGAGTGTGGTGCATTTATGGCAAGTGAACAATGTCTTTCCATATTAAATACTACACATTGCCACGTGTCAAAAGGAATATTAATATTAGGACAGTTGGTCAACAGAACACCTGGATCACCTGGATGTTTTCCTGAAAATTCTGGGAAAATTCTGGGAAACCTACCCCCGGTCTCCTCGACCCCTTCCTCTTGTGTCTCAGTAGTGCCCTCCAGGATTCCTGACACGCCAGCCGGGATGTGGAACTCGATTTTCTTCTGTCCGCAAGGCTGTGGCTGCTCAAAAACATCGGAGGGCTGTAGGGCAGCGACAGATCCACTGAGAGAGGAGAAAGAGAAAAGACTAGCACCTGTCCTCCAAAGTCACGCAGCTCTGAAACTTAATCTGTCAGCAAATAGAAAGTATTTTAAGTGTTAATAGTGGTCGTTTTCCCATCCTGTGCAGCTGGAAATATTCAAATGGGAAGTGAAATCCAGACAGTTGGAGGCAAAACACTCACACTTTGCCATTTCCAGTTGGGTTTGTCTTCTACATAATGTTCTTTTAGCTCAGAGCTGGGTACTGTATGATCTTTTAATGTTCAGCAAAGTGGTACACGTAAACTAAAACAGTAAGTAATCACTTGGGGTGCGTCAGTGAATTTAAAAAATACCAACTTAAATAGTACATACATGTGCAAATCGGCTCTCATAGACAGTATATCTACTAGTCTGCTCACAGAGAGAACATACCTGTGCTAAGGTGCTCTCAAAAGACAGAACATTATTGTGCCAATCTGTTTGCATAAAAAGTACATACCTGTGCTAATGTACTTTCATAGACAGTTGTGCTGTGCTAACCAATTTCATAGACAGCAGATACCTGTATTAATCTAATCGCAATGATAAACGGCACGTACCTCTGTGAATCTGTTCTAGGGACAAAAAGGAGGTCCTTCAACTTGGGCTTCTTCCTGGCAGAGGACCTCTTCTTCCCCAGGGGTCTTTTGGTTGGCTGGTTCACAAGCCCCATTAGCCTAACCATCCTTTTTGACAAGGACACAACATCATCAGCAAACAGTTAACGGAATATCAAGGCTGGGCATGTGAACGACAACGAACCCCCCAAAAAAAACGAAAAAATGATTGTTTGATTGACACAAAGTACAAGGTTTGTTCAATTAATTAAATGGTGAAGCAAGGTTGAGTTCTGCTACCATTCAATTTATTCTATTACATATAAACAAATAGCTCTTTATTCACCCATCTGAACCAGGAATATTAGTAAAATAATTCAAAAGTATTTCGTCAGTTACATTGCATGGTTAGGTAATAAATATGTAGCTTGGAAAGATGAGCTACATAGTTACATGGCAGCATAAATAAATGAATGAACTTTTAATTATCCTAATTTATAATCATCACCTTGTTTAAGCATCATTTTATTGCCTTTCAATTTACAACAGAAATATAAATAATAAAACATACGGTTTACAAATAATATTCCGTTTTTTTTATACATTTATTTCAGATTTCCCCCACCCATTTTTTCTCCCAATTTGGTGACCAATTGTACCCTCTATTTCAATTATCCCCCCCATGAGTCCGTCGTCTGCAACTATAGGACCAGCCACTACCCTGGGACTGGCAGTGACAAAGGCGCCGAACTGTCTCCTCGCCAAGCCATCGACCGCGATTCCGATACACACATGGAAGCTTTCTGTGCATGCGGCAAGCTCATGCCGGCTGTCACTAAATATGTGCAAGCTGTTGAAACAGGTAGAGATAGATGCTGCTCTGTGTAGGAGTTTTGTCATTCTGATAAATTGTCTGCTAAAATAGACTTAGCTTTGCAACAATTTTTTAGGGGTATGATTTTTCATTGGTCTTAATGTTCAGAACTTTTTATAAATGAACTAGGACTAATTGACACATGCATCATACAATCAGATAATAATGCAACTAAATAATACAAATTAAAGTCTACAGCATTTACAATTGTGGTTTCAAAAAATTAAATAGCCACTAACACTACACAACTTGAAACTTGATTCTGAGTTGTTTGTACGCAAGTTGATTTTTGGTAAAACTTTAGAAATACATTCTTAATGAGCATTTTTATTCACAGACTACAAATAAATCATACCACTCAAAACACGCAATACTACACAATTTGCATGTGTGATGTGCATGTTAACTTATATAGATATCTACTGTTTACTATCTGTTTCATATAAATATATTTTGCCAAATAATTTTGTTGCGGTCACAAAAGTCATGACATTACTCTCAAATTCCATACCGATCGATTATCTTTTGACACATGCCTTGACTGCCTGAAAGAAATTAATATACTGAACTAGGAAGCCCACAACATTGTGTCACTACTTCATAAAACGAATACATTGATTTGATCGTCTCATCTAACCTCTCTTTCTCCTCGTCGTCATCGCTTTCATACTCAGACTCTTCTTCGCTGGAAAACTCCATCTCCTCCGTTGGCAATGGAGGGTATTCTTGGGGAAAGGGCGGCATGGGGGGAGGCGGAGCAGGAATCAGCTCGTACTGATGGAGGAAAGACGACGCATGGAGTCAGGAAGCTGCCAGCTACTGCCAACACTTTAATCAGACTTCTACCGCCATGCGCTCTCACCATGGGGGGTCTGGCTGTAATGGGACCGAATGGAGAGGGGAGGTTCATCTTGTTCATCAGGTGAAGAACCTGTGTGGCAAAGAATGCCATTTGGATTAAAAAGCACATTATGAACACTCAATGCAAATGGCTTTGAGATCAATATTTAAAATGCTTTGTGAATACTTTCCGACTTGACACACAAGCTGTTGTTGCATCTAAAATGTAGGAAAACCGTGAGCTCAGTTCCACGCTCATCGAAAATTCTAGGGAGCGCGAACTCTCTAGTCATTTACAAATCCGGAGTAATGGTGAGAATACCAGCATTTTGAGTCCTGGCAATCTGTTCAGTAAGACTCTAGCACCACCAAAAGACAGCATGGGAAGTCCATCCTAAATCATCTGCGCACCAAATAGTGGCAGCTTTGCCTAGGGGAAATGTTGAAGACATAAATCATGCCTCCCACATAAGTTTATTATTAATACTTTCCCCTAAATTCTCAAATTTAAGGCAAATATTTTATATTTGATCTTTATGACTCTGGGCATGACTAGCAAGAAACATTTCCAAGATTTTCATCTGACAATTATTTGTGGTGTTTTATTTAACTTTTTTGCTTTCGACATTCTGTACCAACTTTCTATTTCTGGTAATGAAAAATACCCTTAAAAAAAAAAAAAATATATATATATACAGAAAAATAGACACTAGACACATATTTTTTGCATGAATACACTCCTTGCATAAACTAATAAATGAAACAACATAAGATGAAATATCGCTTCACAAAATGTTTACTCACTTGAACATAGAACTTTGGTACACTCACGAGGGCGTGCGCAATGTTTGTCAGAATTCCGCTCGAAGGAGGTGGGTATAAATATTTCAGACTCGGATTTGTTTGAAATTTTAACCTGCAGGGTGAAAAAGATATAGGATTTTTTTTTTTTTATCCATAATAAACAGTCCTATTATTATTTCTTATACCATTCAGTCCTTCTGAAATGCTACCTTTAAGAGAAAAAAATGAAAACTAGTAGAAGTTATGAATATTTATGCTGGCTCCAAAGTTTGAACCGTATTCTTTTAGCAACTGTAAATGCCTGTGTTTGCATGAAATTCCCTCGATAACAGGCTGCCATTCACATGCAAGGAAAACAGCATGCGATCTTAGCATCTATTCATACTCCCATTCACTAGCAGAGCCTGGCTTTACATATATATTATACCCTGCATGTGGAATAAATCAATTCCTTTTTTCATCTAGTTTAAGTTTCTCATGTAGCACATGGGGGTCACTAGACAGTGACAGTTCCCCTTACTGTGCTGAATACAAAGATAAAAGGTATATTAAAATAATTTTTTCTAATACAAAAATACACTTCATTATGGGGGTACTGACAGCATGTAGAGATGCTGGTGCTTAAATATGCTAAACCCTATGTGAATCACAGCTGGTGAACAAAGAAAGGCATTCATTGGGCAGGTAACCCAAGTCATGCCCAACATACAAAGAAAGCATCCACCTCCAATGCTCACACCAAATCTCGGAATTACTGTAGACAGGTAGCTTTAACCATACTACTGTGCTATAGAAATGGTTGCTTTCTGCCAACTGTGCAAGTGGCAGATCATATAGACTAGCAGAGAGAATCTGGTTCTGTGTGGCTCAGTAGGTAGATCATGGCATTGGCAATGCTAAGGTTGTTGGTTCAATCCCCACTGGGACCACATATACTGAAAAAAAATGTATGCATTCACTACTGGATAAAGTCGCTTTGGATAAAAGTGCCTGCTAAATGGCATATATTATTATATTATAATCCTGGGAGTGGAGGATGCTACCTTGACACCTTGGATTCTCATCACACCTCAAGTAACTGTCAGGATATTGTTAATGGATTGTAGGCCAACTTGCAAGTAAACAAAAGCATTCTCTTGTGGAGTAAGGAATGTTTTAAGTAACTGAACAAACCTTCAAAAAACATATTAATGTAACTGTAATTACTCTATAAATGTGTTGAGATTGGGGAGTCTTGACCCCTGTCCTTCTGTAGATCGATACCAATGAGAAAATGCACAATTCTAACATTTAATGCACAAGAAGATTAAACTGCATTCATTGCATGCCTTATAGAATCCACTTGAACTGCATATGTTCAGTATAGAACCAAATACAATAGAATGCCATAGGTACCGATGCTGCATGTCCAACTTTTACACCAATTAAAAGTGTCCCAATGCAGAAATACTTTAACTCGCAGAAGTTGCCAAACAATCCAGTCAAATAACTGGCATCAAACAACTTCAAACGCAGGACTAATTCAACCAACTTTAATCTGTGCAGATTACAGCTGCTGATTTAGTACAGTGAGGAGGATATGTTGCTGGGTGGACAAGGGAGGAAATGTCTAATTTCTGTGTGGTTTACATTTCAATTTCTACATTCCAAAATCAATTCAAAGAAATGGTTCATAACACATTGTGTGTCTGTGTGCACGTCCAATATTATTACAAATGATAATAGAGGAGGCACATTATATCATACAACACAAAATGGTGTTGGTGTATAAAGAGAAAACAAAAAGGGGCTGGAATTATTGCTCTTGCACCAAATAAAAATGACTGATATGGCCAATTCGGACAGGATTACTTATACTTTTGTTCTCAAGTAGTGACATTACATTTCATTGTGAAACTAGTCCTGAATAGTACTTTAGACAATATTCTATTCATACCATTTTTTATTTATTTTAAAAACCATTAGATCTCCATGTCTGAACAGGTTATATTATAATCAAATAAAAAAGCAGCAAACATAGCTAATGAGCTAAGCAAATTGGTTTTCATGAATGTTCTAAAAATGTTAATGTCACTATAAAATACAGCTAGATTTTTGGTTTAAATAAGTAATAAAACCCAACTTTAGATTGGAGCATATGTTGTGATGCAATGTTATATTATTCAAATTTAGACCAAATGTAATAGTCTTAACTAATAAGCAAATTTGAGCCAAAAGCAAATCCCTATATGTTACTGTGCCCTTGTCTTTATTTAAATGGTGTACACAGGACAAGTTCAAGAGTATATATGACACAAGAAAATGTTAACAAGGGATTAACTAACCTTTGTCAACAAAAATAGGGGGTAAATTTTTTTTATTTTTTTATGAGGAAAAAATATCAATAAAAATGGTTATTTGTGACTAATCAACTATTCTGAACAACAGAAGTTCATCTCAGATTTGAAATTTGTATTTCCTAACATAGTCTGGTCTCATTGAATGTCAGAAGCATGCTGTCAGAGCTGACAAGGAATTAAAAGAAAACATCACATAAGTAGATGGCTAGTTGGCCGCGAGACTGTAGACAGCATTTTGGTTGTCTGTATAGTTGGACATTAGTCTGTAGATAACATCTAGATTGACTCATTCAAGCTGGGCATGTGCACACAAACTCCCAGGAACAGACACTCACCCAAGGTTTGGGGCAGCTCCACTCTCTATTAATGGAGCATTCTGTTGCGGTCTTTCTTTCTTCACACGTACCTCTTTATCTTCAATTATACTACAAAGAAACATATAACTCCATTAGGAAATATCTATCTTTTGTTTCCTCAAAGGGACATTCAAGTTTCAAACAGTTAAGGAAAATACCTGTCTGAAATAGGTGGATTGTTCAAAGTGGTAACACTTTCATGATCCTTTGCAAATTCAACAACTAGTGTGTGATTCAGGATCTTCAGTTGGTGGAGTCTAGTCAGGGCCTAAAAATACATGAGGGAAATGTTCTTTATCGCTCTACTGCACAAATAAAAGCAATCAGAACATACATTAATGTCTATGAAAGAAAGTTGCACTGAGGACTGTACCTTCGCTGCTGTATTTTCATTTGCAAAACTTGCCAAAGCTGTGTGTTTCTGTGGGGGGAAATCATGAGGATTGACAATAAATACAAATGGTGTATATAAGCAAATATATTTCAACGTAGAGCCAGAAATGTTAGCCTTACCAGCAACCCTTTATCTGAGAAGACCCTTGATGAAACCGCCCCAAAATATTTCAACAGATCTTCCTTCTCATCCCTGGTCAGTTCTGCAGGAAGGTGCCGTATTATAAGGGTCTTACTCCTTTTCGTCTGGACCAGCTCCTCGTCCTGATCCATTGACGGAGCCATCGTCATGCTGTGTGAGCAATGCGGCATCAACGTTATTTTAATTAAAAACGCAATTTAATCGTCAAATTCTACAGAACCATAGTAATGTTAATTTCGGTTTTAGGTGTAGTTAGCAAGCTAGCTTGCTATCGAAAGGGAAGAGTTGAACGTGCTAGCTAGCTAGTCAAGTAAACGATGACCATCTTTGAACTCGCCAACGTTATTGTTATAGACTCTAACTAGTTGTAAATTAGCTAGTAGTCTAGCTACTATTATTGGTGTTGCGCACCATAGGGCAATGTAACACTTGCAAACAATTAACTGCAAATGGCCTTTATCTGGTTAGCTAGCCACACATACAGCTAACAACGTTACCCTTGTTATCACCTGAAAGCAAAAGCCTAGAACAAAAATAACCATTTCAGCGTGAAGCACAATAGTTTGTTAATAAGATATTGTATGCTTATGTCACGTCGTGAACTATTAGATCCCTAGCTAAATTAATACCCAGCTAGACAACTACAAAATGAACCCGTTAGCTCAAAATTAGTTTCAACTTACCCAGTTTGTTGTGAACACACTAGAACAATTTCCGCTAAAGTAGCAACTGTTTGGACATTTACGGTAAGAACGCCTACTCGGCTACCTTCATTGGTTAAAGTGAAAGTCAATCAAAAACCTCAGGAAACAAACTATTGCTTTTCTCTTCTCTTCTCTGATTGGTTGCAGAGAAACACAGTGACAACCCTGGGCCAATCATTGACAACGTAATCAGTTTGAGTAGTATTTGACATAGATATACGTAGATGCCGCATTGGCTGCTGTTGTATGTTGCAGCGATACGTCTGCATGGCAGCCATATTGAGGCGGGCAAGATCCGCGTTTAAACAAACGTATTGTAGCCTATTGTAGTTGTGCGGTGTATGGAAGACGGATGTTTGTCACCGATATTATCCATAGCTGCACGGTGTATGGAGCATGGATAATTCTTATTTCTTTTAATAAAGTGGCTACTCGCGTGGTCATTTTTTCATTACTTCTGGACTCTTTCTTGATACATCACCTCGCGCACACTCGCTACAGTATGTATTGAGAGGTGCAGACTTCCCCTGATAAAATCTACTGTAACTCGCTTAATTCTCAACCAATTTTCGTGACATTTGGCTTGTTATAAACGTTAAAAAATGTCCTGCATAACATGCAGGTCCAAATGTCACAATTGAGTTTTCTCAACGATTTCCGGCAGAACCTGGCTGTGAACAGGCTACGAAAAGTGGCCCAGCAGTGGAAAGCCACGAGCCTTGCTTCTATGATTCCTCCTATTTGTACAGCTAAATGCTGCACAACTTTGTGTCATTTTTGCATAGGCTAATTCCATTTCGTACCATGTTCACAATCAGGTTCTGCGGAAAATCGTTGAGGAAACTCAACAGTTGTGAAATTAGGAAATGAAGTAACCTGCATGTTATACAGAAATCTCTCACGTTTATAACAAGCCAAATGTCACGAAAATTGGTTGAGAATTAAGCGAGTTACAGTAGATTTTATCAGGGGAAGTCTGCATCTCTCAATACACATAGCCTACGTTTGTTTAAACGCGGATCTTGCCCGCCTTAATATGGCGGCCGTGCAGACGCATCTGAACACTGTGAATGAGGCATCTACGTATATATATCTATGGGATTTAATCCCAATTTATTTCAGGAAGGTTTTCAAATACCACGTACGCATGTGTCATGGTTCCTACATGTTCATTCTAATTTGAGTTTGACAAACAAAGGAAGTGCATTTATTCTGTTACACCCCTTTCTATAGCTATATAGCCTAATTTAACTAAATTCGCATAAATGTTTGCCAAAACAAAATTTAAAAAACATCACAAAAATGGGCCAGTCTGCAAGTAAATGTACAGTAAACCACTAGATTGCAATGGGTTGGATTATGACTGCTCAAAGTTCATGCAGAAATAACTTGGTAAGCCTTGATTCGTAGATAAATCTTGAAATTCATAGTTATTTCTATTCATCATGCACTGTCGTGTTACCCCTAAGCATCAGCATTGTAATGTCTGGAAAGTAATTTAATTACCTGGCAAATGGATGTGCCACCCACATTTAAGATACTCCACATCCATTGCATGTTGAACCATACATAAGTCATGCCAGTACTAATGTGTATAAATTAAGCAAATATCTTGCAGCTGCAGCCCTTTTCTAATTTGGAATCCCCATACCAGATTAATACTATCAAATACATAAGATAATACCCAATTTACACACACACACACACACACACACACACACACACACACACACACACACACACACACACACACACACTCTCTCTCTCTCTCTCTCTCTCTCTCTCTCTCTCTCTTTATTTGTAGAAGTATTTATTTAAAAAAGGAAGCACATGACAAACATTATACATCACAATGTGAAGGTATCACTCTTATTTAAAGCACTTTGAAATGACCTTCGTATTATTAATATCATCATTGGCATCTATGTATATGTTATAAACAAGAAGGGAACAGAAAGAAAATAATATCATTTTACCAATAGAGGTCACTATTATCAACAAAATAAACTACAGACTACTATGGCATTGTTGACTTGCACCTTCTCAGACTGAAATATTTTTCACAAAATGTAAATGACCTCCTCATTCAGTTGAACTAAATCTAGCCATTCCTCTCACTCCAGTTGATGTAAAATTGCCTGGATCATTCAAAGTCAATGTAACCTTTCAATTTTAAATGAGACCCTTTTAGAATCAGTATGTTCAACAGAAGAATGTAACGTGGGATTTCCATTATGAATATAATATATAAGTAACCTAATGAAACTTCTACTGTATTCACACTCCTGAAGTTGTTCTTTACATATCAGCATGACTACTACTACTACTAGTATTAGTACGAGTAGGATTAGGAGTAGGAAGTTGTAGAAATAATGATGATTAGTTTAAATGAGGTCCTCTGTGCTGTAGCAGAGTATGTATTGAAGCAGTGTATAACTCACCTGGTCTGCTACATGCCTTCTGCTGTCAGTACATGTGGTTGAACAGGAAGTGGCTGTGAAATTGGCACATGACCAAGCAAAATTCTGGACTCTGCTGCTTCCTTCTGGGCTGTACTAGCGCTCTCTGTCTTGAGCCATGTTAATTTAAATTTAGGTCAGAGAACACAAACCTTGAGATTAAAGCTGGTGTTTGTCTCCACGATGATGAATGACGAGACCATTGTTTGATCTTTGGAAAACCTTTCAATTTTGTGCATTTCTATGCACAAGAGGAAGTATAGATTGTTACATGTATGCAAAAAAAACAAAGCTTCCTGCAAGCATATCATTATACTGCAATTACATATATGCATAATCATAAAATTGAAAATTCATCTGCAAAATCCTGGCAACCATAAAGATGTTGAGGCATTTTACAACCATGTGTTAAGGCAATTGTACAGTGGCTTTGCTCCAGTGATTCTGATACTGTTGTTGTGTATCTAGATTCTAGAACCATGTTCCTTTTCCAAAACAATAATATAATCCACCTTATGATTTCAATCTTTAATTTCAGAAAATGATATTCATATATACATAATATGTGAATATACAACATGCCCAATGCTTTCATTGCAAATGAGGAATGGCCATCTCAAATGATGTATCGAGAACCATTTCAAAGAAAGACCCATCGACTACAGAGGGCTTCACCTAGCAATCTTGGCTGTGTTCTCAAGAAGCCTCCAAATTCCTGCCCAAATTAGGTCCTTTCTTCATGGACAACACAGGGCATTCCTTGCTTGGGGAAACAATGCTCCTTTTCAGGCTGGCCCGCTCTGAAATTTCACAGGTGAGGGGAGGATCAGCAGTCATTCGATCCTACCCTGGGCTTTAGCAGTGAGAGTTTTAAAACAGGGAGAGAGGGTCAACGTGCCCAGTTCTGTCAGCTGGCCAGCCAGTGACAGAAACGTATAAAAAGATCTGTGCCCAGCCAACAGAGGTATGTGAAATATAAATCAGTGCCACTGCAATATAACTCTGTCAGATTAAGCCATTTTATTTGTTTAACAAAGCCATACAGCACATAAAATCCAGTCAGTAATTCAATCAGGCACTGTACTTTGCTTCACATTAAACAAACTTGAGATTTATTTGTCAAAGCCACATTTGAAACCATGACAATTCATGTTTTAACAATTCGTTTTAACAATTCTGTTTCTTTGAGATTAAATTTTTATTAAATTTAAGTAATCTCTGAATGGGCGGCTGTGTAGTGTAATGTTTGGGAACTGGGCTTGTAACTCAGAAGTTGCCGGTTCGATTCCCAGGTGGGGGCACTGCCGTTGTACCCTTGAGCAAGGCACTTAACCTGAATTGTTTCAGTAAAATATCTAGCTGTATAAATGGATTGTATGTAAAGAAATGTCAATTGTGTAAATTGCTCTGGATAAGAGCATCTGCTAAAATGTAAATGTAACTCCTGCATTTTATTAGATTTGTAGAAATTCCCTGACATACAAAGATATAATTCCAAACTTCATTCATGAAAAAGAAGAATGAGTTATATGTTTTGTAGGGGTTGTGAAAGAACAATTTCTGTGATATATTTGTTCTGCCTTGGGATCTGTATAGTCCAGTTGGTTTTAATGTGTCTAGCTGTAGACAATGTGCTCATAACAAAACCCTTGAAATCCACTACCCACTAACATACATGTAAATGATGATTTGATTATGGCTACTTTTTAAGCACATATCTTGCCAGGCATGAAGAAGTGCTTCTACACAACCAGCATTTATCAATGCACCAATATTGTGTGCAGTGTTGTAATAAAATATGAACTTGCATGAAATTGACAATGGATAAGTGGTAAAGTGGAGTTTCTTAAAGTATTGAGCAGTTTGAGACAACTGTTTCGACCTCTATCTCAACCAATACGAGCCATTCATTGTGGGCAGAAAGGAACTTTTGTTGACTTGAAAAATACCCTCATTAATGCAGTAATCACCTGAGGTGGTTTGACCTGGGTTCAATTCTTTGTGAAGCTATTTGGACATTGTGCACCAATCTAAAAGGACCATGGAACAGGATGCTAACTACACTGGCTACACATTTAGTATTGCTATACCTGACAATCAGAAACTCTTCACATTTCACATCTCTGATTTCACTGCCCAGGCATGAATAGATGGCTTGCATGATCAGGCAAGATCTTTCACTCTGACTACCAGGACATTATATTAGAATTAGAAAGACCCTTTGTCCTGCTATTGAATTTACCCAGTGATCACAGAAAAGCAAGCAAAAAAAAAGTCCACAGTTTAAGTTCATATGGCACATACTATATTTTAATAAAACTCATGCTAGTCAAATACTGCTCTGGTGTGTTGATATATGCATCTATCTGATCATCTGTGGCAATAATCTGAGACTTTACCGAAACTTTTATTTAAGAACCTGATGCAGTGGCTTCTTGAAGAAAATTCAAACACAATGAGTTAACTTTCCTGAGGTGTTTCATACATATTTTATCTAAAACTGGCACTGTTTAGTATCAAAGAAGAAAAAGTAAAGGCTTCATTCAACATTTTGTGGGCCACTGTGCATAAAAGATCTTGCCTCTCTTGTTGCTGTGTCTGCAGGTGTGAATATGCCAATGAAATGTGGACTTGATTGTGATGCAGCTATGTGACATTACAAGTGTGGAGATGACAGATTTTGTTGAACATAAAAACTTAATATTTACATTGGAGTACATAAGAAAAAGGCCTTGATCCCCCTTTAAATGCAAATCTAAATACTGATGGTTTGAAAATGATTGTGCCATTGAAATTATATTTCAACTGTGCATATTGCATATACAAAATTAAGTTGACATGACATTTTCCCCCAGGCTGCTGTTGAGGCATATTTCCATTACATTCTTATCTTATGCTTACAGTAGAAACGAAATGTGTTGATGTAATTGTATCTACATGATGTATTGCAATTCTATCAATGTGGCAGCCCCACAGGGTGGCATGTAATTGGCTCTAGTATCCTTCAAGAAGGGAGGGTCTCAGTCAGCTGGGTGTCTCTGTCTTATCGAGTAAGTCTGCCTATGTTAACTGCGCACAAAGTGCACTGCTCTGTTGCAATGACTATGTAGCTTAGCTAGTGGACTGCGGCTGGCGGCACACACTTCAAAAGAGAGCATGTGCTTGCCTGTGATGTTCCAAATTGGCAAGGATGTTGCAGAAATAAGACAGGCTTTGAAATACAATTGGGAATTCCAAATTGGGGGGGGGAAAAAAAATCAAATATTGTATTTTTTTTAAAGAAAGAAAATGAGGTCACATATTAGGTTATGATGTATTTTTGGAAGTTTGTAGTGGAAATGCTTTCTTATTGATTGTGTGCTGTTGTACCCATGTGCCTGGGGCTGCTTCTTTATGCGGTTGACATCCATATTCAATTAACTTTACACAAAAAAACGTATTTTATTTGAAGACTGAACTTCATGTGTACATCAGTGTTAGTGGTTCTTGGCTCGTCTTTCACTTGCAGATTTCCCCCACAATGGCTGTCTGTGGTGTGCCATTTGCGATTTAATTAGTAATACACATTTGTTCGTGAAAGAAAAAAAGAAAAAAAGAAAGTTGACAGTGGAACATGTTTGTACAAGGTTAACATTCTGATTTTGAAAACTGCAGCTGAGCGACTCTTTTATCAAAGAGATGTGCTCAGCAGATGTTGGGAACAGCTGTCCTGTTCATTACAGAGAACAAGTGGAGAGGAAATCCTCAGAGAAGGTTTCATGGTCTGAGGCGACCCTTGCTGTCAGACACCACCCTCGCACATGCGCTACCTTCAGTGGGCAGGAAATACAAATGCCTGCCTGGTTAGAAACCCAGATCACTCCAACCTACAGCCAAGAGCAACCTCCTTTTTTACAGTGGTGAATGAAGCAGCTTTCTGTGGTTGGGTCAGTGTTTATAATGGCCTTATGAAAACTAGTATTCAAAAGCTGAGCACATTGTACTTTCATTACATTAGGGTGTGAAACTACTAATAGCACTGTTAGAAAACTTGCTGACTTGCAAGCAGCCTGTGTTTGGATAGTTCAGGGGAAGCTAAGTGTGAAAGTCATACAGGGGCTTGAAATCTCTCATGAAGTGGGTGGACTGAAATCCTAAGAGTGCAATTGCCCATGATAAACTCTAACTGTATAACATAAAGGATTGCTTTTTCCTTCTGGTCCCTAATTCAGACAGATGTCAAACTGAGTTTTAGGGAGACAGTGCAGGGCAGAAATACAGGCTTTTAGTACACAATGTATGTTGTGTCTGTTTCTGACTGTGTGTGTGTATATGTGTGTGTATGTGTCTGGGTTTGTGACTGGGCCTATGTCTGTGTGTGTATGTGTTTGTTTATTTATGCCTGTGTGTGTGTGTGTGTGTGTGTGTGTGTGTGTGTGTGTGTGTGTGTGTGTGTGTGTGTGTGTGTGTGTGTGTGTGTGTGTGTGTGTGTGTGTGTGTGTGTGTGTGTGTGTGTGTGTGTGTGTGTGTTTATGTGTTTCTGACTGAGTGTGTGATTCTGCCTGGGAGTGTGTGTATGCATGCATGTGTTTTGATAGGGCTTCTCTCAGATGACTGTGGAATGCTACTGTACGCTGTATCCAGATTCACCACTCTTCCCACTTTCCTGCAGGGTCCACAGCACACTCAGCATGCAGGGCTCTGTACCTCTCCTCCTCATCAAGACCTTTGATCACAAATAATGTATTACCAATGGTGTACTATATACAGCATATCTATATCAGTACAATGGGTTACAATGGGTAACAATCGGTTTGATATGAAACGTCAAAATGATTGACAAAGCTTTAGGAGGCACTCTGTACAGTGTTTTGCTAAGTAAATGAAGTTAAATGTCTACAGAACAAATCACGACACTCTCAGTCTTGTTTATTGGAGACAATTGCCTTCATAAAATATAATGCTGTGCAGAAAAATCAACAATCCACATTCAATTTCATATGTTCTCTAATGCAATCAAACTTTGATTAGTTTGGAATTTGTTGACAAAGAGAATCATTTAGAAAATACAAATAGGTTTGTGTATTAATCATGGCTAATGTATTAATCATGTCAAACATGATTACAATTTGAAACTTTAATCAAACTATACTGTATATATAACTGAAGTAGAATATGGTTTATGATTTACCAATTAAAATGAGACACTATTATTGTTGTTTTTCTTCTCTCCGTGTATTGCAGGTTTGAATAATTCTGAGGATGCTTTGTGAACTTTGAAAAAAGACAGAAGGAACAGCACATTGGACACTGGAATGCTGACTGCAAAAATACAAATGGAATCCATTCCATAATTTTATTTTACAGTAGTCAGCAGGAAATAAAGTTGTATTCACCCTGGTCACGCTTAAAACGATGCACTCACTCATATGTCATATATCACAGATTCTTGAGAGTCAGGACAAAACATGTTTTAAATCCCCAAAAATATTTCTCAATACTTCTCAATGAATTTGAAATGGATAAGTCTGTAGACATAGGTTTCAGCTACAAAACCATGCAAAGGAACAGGTTTCTGATTCATACACTTTTTCAGAAATTAAACATTATTCTCTTCATAACTTAATTTATGTCCTCTTTGTCAGACACAATAAAAATGATTTTATATTAATTTGTTCAGTCCAACAAAGGTTTTAAGTCCTCAAGTATCCAACAATGGTGTTCAGTTACTCAGATATGTAATTTAAATGCATTTAATACATTTTTGTTCTGATTTCACACTATTCTGAAAACCCCAATTTCAAAATTACTTCATTATCTAACTTTGTTTTTAAAATTAAGGATATAAAAGTAATATTCTTAGAGAAAGAAAACATAATTAGACATACCGTATATCATTCAGTAATTTAATTGATCAACAATACTAACTGACCAAACATTATCTTATTTTATTTGAAAATGAACAAAAAAGTCCATCTGACGGAGGTGACAAAAATGATGAAAACCAGTTCTTTTCACAATAAATGTAGAATTGTATTACACCATTTAAAACACATGGGGAATCTTTAATTTGACATTTCATAACAATGAAAATCACAAAATAGCCTACATTTTTATCACTTAAGTTTAGTTTCACCTGGCCGTGGAACTCTTTTATTTATGACTAAATGAAATTGAACAAATAATTATTAATGAACGGAAGATGATGGCTTAATAAACAGTGCAGCAAATCTAACATGGAACATCATTCTGTTTAGTGAGAATTAGTGAGCTTCCTGAGCCAAATGGCCTCCCTCAGCAACTGTGGCACCCTCAGTCACCTCCATGGGCTCACTGAAAAACATAAAAAACTGTCATTGGTAGATACTGTTACTGTGTTATTGCTTAGTGTGTCTAATGGGCTTTAATGTGATTCTCTATTAAAAAAGAGGAATGTCATTTGAAAAATGTGCATGACATTTCCAAACATGAAATCATACCCTGTTTAATCTAATCAAAAGTGAGTCTGATCAATAAAAAGTCTAGTGCTCTCTCTGACCTGCATAATTTAGACAATGGGCAAGAGGCGATGGACATGCTTGCCCTCTATGAAGTCTATAACATCAGGGACCATGTTGAAGAGTTCCCTTGTGCGGCTTGATTGTAGAGGGGATGCCTTTCCGTGGAGCTTTACAAGAATATCTACAATTGGTTAGAAGAAAACATCCTTCCTGCCAGGTTTTGGATGAAAATAGGCTGTAGGACCATGGGGGTGCAGGAACTCCACTTTGACTTCTTGATGTTCAGTGTTACAGCAATGGCCTTCACCAGCCACCCATGTTCATCATACACCACCACTAGCCAGTCTCCATTTTCTATAGTATCAATGCTTATCTCAGTGGTGGTGCCCTCAGGACCTCTCAGGGGCATCTGCTCCATCTCTTCCATCAATATGGCCAGACGACTTATCCTCCTGGCCTCTGAAGCAGTGCATTGAACATCAGAGCTGTTATCTGTGCTGTTCCTCTGCTGCTCCACTGTTGCCGCTGTGCTTCCTTGTATCATTCTGTTGGTCTCTGTGTCTGTGGAGAGTCTATTTGGGTTTTATTTTGAGCATGCTCTCTTCGCCATATTTGCTTTCTCAGTTTGTCCCACACCTGTTTTACCTTTTTAAGTTTCTCTTTCAAAGCTTTCACTTCTCTCAAATGTTCTCTCTTCTGTTTCTCTGGTACTCTCTATTCCTTCTTCTTTGCTCCTCAACTGACAGCTTCTTGCTAGCCATGCTTTCCGAAGACGTAATGTTTTTGGATCCCATTGACTTGCACTAAGCATTGCTAATTTATGCTTAATGCTGCAAATGTTACTGTCGTTTTATCAATAACCAGAAAACACTGGCATGCAGACTGATTTGATAAACTGAGTATAGGGTAGTGGTAACTCTACTGACACTTTAAGAGACACAACATCAAAAATGGGTAAACTATCCCTTTAAGGTGTGTGTATGGGGGTGGGGGCATTTGAAACTAACTCTAACTGGGGCTACATCATATTTGTGATAAATAGATCAGCAGGAGTGCAATAATCTGTTCTACATTGTAGAAACACAACATCAAAAAGTTTGAAATGTACAAACTATCCCTTTAAGGTGTGTGTGTTTGTGTGTGTGTGTGTGTGTGTATGTGTGTCCATGCGTGCATGTGTGTGTGCATGTATGTGCGTACACACGGGAATTATGGGATCAATTGTCAACTTCGTCAGCTTGCACATCACCACCGTCAGACAAAAAACCTGACAGTGGTGATGTCTGATGCTGTTGACAAAATGCCATGTTTTTCCATCTCAACCATGTACTCTACACTTGAGCCATTTTGTTTTTTCTCAGTTTCTAGCTGTCTGTAAACTCTAACTAAAATGGACATATTTATTCTATCATTCTAATGGTAAAGCTGTGACTGCAGTAATATCAATATTGTTTATTTAAAATATAAAAAAACTGAAAACTTACCAGAACATGTGTGGTATTGTTGCATTCACCATGAGCAGGAGATAGAAAAGGGGTCCTCAGGGATATAGACCCCCATGTAATTTCCTGATTTATTCAGGATTATAGAAATTGAAATTGAGGACACGATTTTGCTAGGCAAATATTTACAGAAAATATGCGTTAAACTTCATGGTATGCCTTATTTTATATAATACATATCGTTTCCTTTTAAATGATATTTATATTTACACATTTTAAGAATTTTTAACACATTTTTGGACAGTTTTAAATTGTGATTTCCTGCCGAGGACAAGGTGGTTTCCAGGTACAGAGCAGACATATAGACAAATTTAATTGAAATTATTCAAAGATATGAAAATAATGTTGTGGGTATACACAGTTCCTTTAGGTCAAACTTATTAGGTATATCTTTTGTTTAAATTTCCTTGGTTTTGAACATAAAGACGACTTTTCCCTGTAGGACATGTTTTGTCTCGACTCTCAAGAACCAGTGATATGTATATATATATACAGGGGGTATACAAAATGATGGAAACACCAAACAATATATGAATATGAACTAAAAATGAGTTGGGCTGCTCTTTTCCTTCAGAACAGCTCCAATCCTTATTTGAACTCTGTTGGTTGTTTTGCACATTTTTAAGTGTTTCTAGTGGGGTATTGGACCATACTTCAAGAAGTAAAGCCTCCAGTTCGTTGAGAGATGAAGGCAGTGGAGATCTACTCTGCACTTCACGTTCCAGAACTTCCCATAAAGGTTCATTGATGTTTAGATCAGGTGATTGAGGCCATGCAAGGTGTTTAACTTCATCCTGGTTGGCCTCATATTCCCTGGCCATAAATATACCATTAAATGAGACTTTGGTTAGTAATATTTTATTTGAAAAAGAAAATAAAAAAACATTTTTGTCTTGAATCAATGATTAATGTTTGTTGGGGGAGGGGGCTGCCATAAGATGGCTGCCCATATTATAACATATCCACAACCATATTTAACAGCTATGGGAACAGACAATATGGGTTAAAGGCTTCCTTTGGCTTTCACAAAACATAAACCCGTCCAGTATAGGAAAAGGAGTAAAAGATGACGACAATGCTCAGAAGTCCAGGTTTTGTGCTCATTACATCAGGTTATACATTGTTGCACATTGGATTTGGTTACAAGTGGTTTCTGAATGGGAGCTCTACCATAAACATTAGCTTTGTGAAGCTAACGACTTGCAGTTTTTGTTGAGACTGGGTCACAGAGATGTAGATTCAGTTCTGTGGTAATTTTTATGGTCATTTGACTTTTACAGAAGCATTCTGAACCCATTCTCAGACTCAAGGTAGCCATAGCAGTCTTTGGTATGGAGACCATCAGAGAGCATTTGTGTCAATGCATACCCTCTTTATCAAATGCATACGAGAACCACATTTTGTACCAAGTGTTTTGTACAGTCTGTCATTGTACAGACAGACCATTTTGAAATGTGCCAAAGACTTGTTTACTGATAGTGAACTGTGAAACCTGTTCGCCATTGTATTATGCTCTCTGCTTTGCCATCTGCACCTGTGGCGGATGGGTACATGGGTACACTGATACACTCACCCGCAAGCCAGCGACAACTGTCCACACAACAGTATAAGCCCCACAGTGTACTGCAGGAGAGCGAGCAACAGCCTTAGGAGAGATGATTATCTTAATGACAACAACAATCAATGGAAACAGTTGTGTAATGTGCCTGGTGACTAGCTAGGGGGCGCTTGTGGTTCAATGGTAACTCAAGGTACCCTGGCCAGCTTAAGCCCATCCTACCCTGTGATGAAGCCAGGCAGCTAATCAATAGCCCAGGTTTGAGTAAGTAATGTGTAGGCTATAGGGCATAACCTTTACTTGAGGTAAGCCTCTTTACTGACTGAACTGTTCAGGAGTCCACATGGCATGTCATTTTTCATGCTAATCCAAAGTTTATACCAGCCAAAAAAAGGGAAAAAACTGTCCAGGACACGATTAGGCAAAATTAAACTGATTATAAGTCTTGATTTGGTACTCATTTCAACATCATGATGAGAGATTGTCACAGCTCCTTAATGTTTTTAATAGCCTGATTTTGGTATGTTATGACCTCGGGGTGCCACAAAACGATTTTTGGGCTATATTCATTTTAATGAGATGACAAAATTAGATGGGTTTTTAAAACATAGTTTTCCTGATGGAACATCCCAAAAGAGTTAAGACAAAATTAAACCTGAGCTTCGGAAAAGGCCAAAGCCTGTACTTTCAAATGTCGCCATGAGCTTAGATGACCCTTAATGATGACTTGGAGTAAAAGGCATTTGCTGAGTGTGACACGAAAGTAAGTACTGGGATACAGTGTATATACAGAAACTAGAAGCTTTCTGTCCAGCTGCATGTAAGTCGAGGACGATCTGCCTTGTAAGGGGCCACTATACAGGGTTGACGGCAGTATTCTTTCTGAGAGAAGTATTATTTCTAACCTTTCACAGTTTAGTTTTTTTGCCCGCTGTGACATTGCAGTCACCCGGTCTTTCCATTAAAGCACACTGCCGATGGCTGGAACAGCTGTGTCACGCCACTGTGTTTCTTTACAAAGTGAACAGGGCGGTAATCAGGGTGTGGACTGATGAGATCTGTACACAGGCCATCACTGAAAACAAACACATCTGGGACAGACCCCTGGTTTATTGGCAGCGCCAGTAAAGATCAATGGGATTTTCTTTCTCCTTCAGCAGCCCTGGCTACCAGTCGTTTGTTTGAATACAAATCAGAGGGGGGAAAAAGAGCATTGCTTCTCCCCTGTCTCCCCATGTGCCATCAGTACATACGCTGTACTATTGGAATTTGTGGAATCACACCTAGAATGCAATTAGGCCTCAGGAAAGGCAACTTTGCAGGTTGGGGGCTATACATATTATCATTTTTTAAATTACTTACGGGGCAGAATAAAGTCACGCCCAGATGAAAATTGTATTAACCTAAATGGCGTGCCAGAGCAATGTGCTCTGCAGATGTTGATGGCGAATCATCTGGCTCTTTCCTCAGTCTCACTTGAAAACATTACATGCAGAAGGCATATTGAGATGTAACTGTGGAAAAAAAAAGACATGAAGCACAGTGTGAAGTTGCTTTTATCTTTTCATTCTTGCGAATAGAAATAACAGAATGGACCCTTACTTAAATTAATAATAAAAGATGATGTCTTTTTTGCTTGTTTAACCTTTTGTCTGTGTTTAACCAGTTGTCTTTATTGGTCATTTAACCTTTATCATTGTGTGTTTGAAGTTTGTTTTCAGGTTTAGAGTTCTGACTGCATTGCACAGTACAGCACTGTCACGCTACACAGGACCCTGTTATCTACTGCCATCAAAATGACCTTTTAAATGAAAAGGTTTGCCCATACTGTACAATACGGAGTTGGAATGGGCCGAACATGTTATCACAAAATTACCTCATTTAAGCATTTTAAATAGTGCCATGATCAGAATTGAATTGGTGAGATCGTAACATTCAAAGTTTCATATTTTTTATTTTCAGTGTGTTGACCATATTCACCATAATCACCATATTCTCTCTAGTACTATATCAGAGAACACATTTACGAGACACGATATAGGACGTATATATTGTTTAATGCTATTATTGTTCCAAATACTGCAGGAACTATATTGAAGTCTACACAGGTGTTTCAAACAGTGGAGTCATTTGGGTATGGCAGCTGGCATACCCTGAGACCCAGTTCCCGTTTGTATCTTTTTGTGCTGTTCATCACTGTGTTAAATTGAATCATAAAGTCAGAAAACTGTAGCCTTAACTGAAACAATACTTAAATACTGGTATTTTTTGTATTATTTCACTGAATAAGTCTGGCATGTTGCCAGTCTATGTATTACATTTTGTTTTTAATCATGACATTACATGATATTGCATCATTCTGCCATGCCCTAGGTCTTGTTGAAATGACACCACTGGTTTCAAAGCACCGATTTGCTCCTGCGGAATAGTTTTATTTTCCATTCACCAAAGAATAATAGAACCTGGCTTTTCTCATTCAACTCTAAAAGGTGTAGGCCTACACTTGCCTACAGGGCCAAAATCATTCAGTTTGGACATGATGCCCACATGTGTTTCACCATCTTGTCAATGATCCGCTACTACCATTGGTCTGCTTTTTGATGGATTTAAGAGCGTTCTTGTGTTTGTTTTTTGGCTTTTCCTGGCCTTATGAATGAAATGGTGATGCGAGCCATGATGGTCAGGGACAAGTGTCACATTACATTGGATGGAATCATTCAAGGGTCAGGAGAGGTCAGGAATCCAGCATTGAGCAGAATGCAGAGAATGTGGCCTGATGACCAAGACCTGTGAAAAATATGGCTCTTTATAACCTCAGGGGATGCTTTTATTTAGAAAATTGTCCCAGTTAAAATGAAGGAAATTTCAGAGTTTATTGAATTCTATGGAGAAACAGACGATTCAACAGTAGTTGTTAATCAAACAAGCATGGCTCACACTCACACACACAGAGCACACACACAGGAGTGATAAATACAGGAAGTGCGTTTAGAAGTGGAACCAAATGCCACTTTTCACCAAAATTCACAATGTCACTTGTCACAGGGGCTCCATAGAAGAATCTTTTTCTTGTCAAATTGAAATAAAAGTTGTCGAGAAGTGAGGAAGTATGATACAAGCATTGAGGGGAGCGCCAAATGTGACTCTTATTAATGCCAAGTGACTTCGGAGTGCAGAACAGCTTCACAGGCATTTGGAATGGTCTCACCTTAACAAATATTATATCTATTCAATCAAACATGTTCTCCCCCCTGATAATTCTAAAATCTTCTTTCATCTTTCTAAAAAAAGAGAAAATGAAATGAAGTATTCAAAGATGCAAGCCAAAATGGGCATACATTACAAAATATTGGTATCTTGATTATTCCAATGATAAGAATGACTCATTGCACTGTAGTAACATTATGCCTATTTGAATTCTTCTAATATTTTAGACATATTGAAGAACCATATTACAACATACATTTTTATGAGGCAGTATCCACCAGGTGGTATTCTATTTAGTTATGTCTAAATGTTTAGTTATGAGAAATGCAGTGAGGACCGATTTAATGTAGGTTTAGAGTCTACCTGGTACTCTGCCTAGAAGGAAACTAAGACAACAATTACTACATTGTAATGTTCACTACATGTTTTTACTGTTTGTATTTGTTCAGTTACAGTAATTCTCCCTAAGTTTGAACCTTTTGGGGGTCTATGATTTGCAATTTGATAGATAGTTTGATTTGATTTGATTTGATTTGCTGTAGATAGTCTCTAGTCTAGTTAGTCTCATTAACCCATTTGCCATGGAAAAGGTATTGCAGTGTTGACTTTCAGCCAAGGGGTATTCATATTTTCAGTTAAAAATAAATATGACTTTGGATGGATTTATAACAAAATTGATGGGTGAGTGTAAAGCTTTATGTGTAAAAACATGTGTAACCCTTAAAGGCTGTTTCAGGTCACAACAAATTTGCAGCTGTGTTGACAAACAGCTGTATATCACATCTAAATGTAAAGTAAATCATATGTGAAATAATGAGCGCCAATGCCAAAATGTTACAATTAAAAGCCATAACCTAGTCTTCTTAAAGAAACCACAAGGCTAGGATTGGCATCTATGGTTTCATACTACCAATTACAACAAAGTGGCATTCTGTGACATCACCGCACCGATTACAGTTGAGGACAGGCCATGGATTCGTTTTTTGCTGAACAGAAACTGGATTTGGCCATCAGAGCTGACAGCAAAACAGGCATTTTTAGTTGGAAATGGACTGACTGTGTTTCACTCTGTTGCTTTTGTTGGCCATCAAGTAGTGTTTTCTCCTTTTTCAGATTAGACCCAAAGCATACTCAATATTCAAATTCAATAGCAAATTCAATTCATTTATTTGTCTTGATTTGTTGGCAGTTGACAGCAGAAGAAGTAAGCCAGTTTGCCTCTCAGGGAAAATTGTTTTGTCTGTTTTTAAATGACGTTTTGTTTGCATACTTATATTAAATGTATAATGTTATTCAGTTTCTATTTATTCTCTCTCTTTTGAGGATCTCCCACAATCCTTGGGGTTACATAGGACTGTTTGAAAGGTTGCATGGAGCAGAAATTGAGGGCTGGGACAGGGCTCTTTAATTTTGGTGTAAAATATTTGCCTGGAAGATGTCAACCTCTTTCTGATTCTCCACAATATCATGCTTTATGTTAATACTGCTAGAGTATACATGATTGATACCAAGTATTTGACTATGTTATTTCCATTTAGAAGAGGGGCTTTTCTGTTTCGAAAGAAAAGCTGACAGCATGGGGTTTTACAACACATGCAAGGCTGAAGATTTCTCTGAGATTACAACCTCAAAGTGAATTTGGTAAAGGTGCCACCGCATACCCAGACTAATTGCATGCACTCACAATACAAAATTTATTTTAGGAAGTAAGCAAGTAAGAACTTTGCTCTCTCTACTAAGATACCATAATGTATGTCTCCACAGGCTGCTTATTTTAGTCCCTGGAGCCTGATAATCTCCAGTTCACTGCATCACTCTGTACTTTATATATTCTCTCTGTCTCCCTCTCTCTTTCTTGCTCTCCTATCTTGATCTTTTTTAATTCCCTTTCCCCATCCACCCATTCCACCATGCTCCTTTGTGGCAGCTAACAATTATCATTTTTCTTTCGAGGAGCCTCTCCCATAGTGGTGTGTGGACCATAAGATCAGGCTGCCTACCACAGTGACCACAGGGAAGGGGGAAAGGGGGAGTGACCTCCTCCTTGGTAATATGAGGCAGTTACCCATGTCTTCCTAGTATAACCTACATTCAACATTACCACCCCTCCAACCTCCTGTATATGCTACAATATGACACAGCCAATAAACCGGAACCTACCACCGCCCTCCCATGTGCTACCACTTCAGGTAAACCCTGGTCTTGGTCCTACTGTAGAAACATCCATGCGTGTTAGCAATCAGACCACTCAAGCAGTGAACTACCCTTTTGAGCAAAAAGTTTTTTCTCATACACAAGATAAATTGCTGGCTCAGCTGCCTCTCTCCCATTCTTGATTTGTGGATGACAAAATATCACTTCAAATTGTCAATAATATTGTCAAGTTTTCCAGTTGACCTAGCTGGTTCACAACAGGAGACATAAAGCCACTCATTTGCACATTTCAAAACAAGCAAGTAGCATTTCTGTTTCATTATTACCCAGCAATGTTTTCTGCCAAGTTCAATTCAGCTGAAGTACTGACATAAGTGTTCTGTTGTAGCTAGATACGAATGCATGATTCTAAATAAAAGTAAAAATGCATAATTGCATTAGTAAAATATATATTTTTATAATAATTTTAACGGAACCAATGGCTTTAAGAGGCATCTCCACGTACCAAATTTAAGTTCTAAAACAAGATAATATACACTACCGGTCAAAAGTTTTAGAACACCTGAAATAGTATAAAGGTAAGCGGTATACTGCCAGAGGTAAAAAAAAAAAAAGTTTAGGTTACCAAAAACTGAAAAATAATGTACATTTTTTGGCAGTGAGTAGTTTCCTACACCATCAAAAGGCACTTGGAAACTGGAGGAAACTGACAGGAAGAGGTCTGGCAGACCCAAAGCCACAACAAAATCAGAAGACAAGTTTCTGAGAGTCAGCAGCTTGCGTAATAGGCGGCTCACAGGACAACAGCTTAACACTGGTGGAAGTCTCAGTTTCAACTGTGAAGAAAAGACTTTGAACTGCAAGTTTGACAGGTCGAGTAGCAGTAAGAAAGCCATTGCTAAGATGGCAAAATAAGAAAAAGAAGCTTGCCTGGGCCATGAAGCACTGCCAGTGGACTACTGAAGACGAGAAGAAGGTCTTATGGACCGATTAATCAAAAATTTTAAATCTTGACATTTTAAAAGTTTTTTGTAGGCTGTCGCGTAGGCGAAAGGATGGTTCCTCAGTGTGTGACACCAACTGTCAAACATGGAGGAGGAAGCGTGATGGTCTGGGGCTCTTTTGCTGGATCCAGAGTCGGCAACTTGCACAGAGTGACTGTTAACCTATGTTAACCCATTAACACAAGTCCACCTGCTTGTTTCCTCAAATCGGGAACATGGTTGTGTATCCTGGTGTTAGATGGTGGAAATATTTTATGATCAAGGCCTGTATTCAATCTACAATGTGATTCATTTCCAATTTAACATTTTACATGAATTGCAGGGCCTGGTATATTCATTATGCTGTTTAAGCTAAGAAAATATATCAAATTTGCTAACAGTTATTAGTAGTGAACGGGACATTCCATTCCGTAATTAAGGTCAAAGAGCGGTTGCTCACTGCGCTGAATAGAAACCGGAATCATTTGCAACCGTTGAGAGTAAATTGTCACTAGGTAAAGTTAAAAATAAAACAGAAAGCATGTATTACTGAGCATTTACATGATATACACAGATCTAATGGAGATGCTTGATTTTGCAGCACGTTGGTGCAGTGGATAGCACTGTCGCCGCACAGAAAGAAGGTCCCGGGTTTGAATCCCAACCGGGGCCTTTCTGTGTGGAGTTTGCATGTTCTCCCCGTGTCCGCGTGGGTTTCCTCCGGTTACTCCGGTTTCCTCCCACAGTCCAAAGACATGCATGTTAGGCTAATTGGAGAGTCTAAATTGCCCATAGGTACAGTATGAGTGTGTGAGTGAATGGTGTATGTGCCCTGCAATGGATTGGCAACCTGTCCAGGGTGTATTCCTGCCTCTCGTCCAATGCATGCTGGGATAGGCTCCAGCCCCCCCCCCCACGACCCTGACCAGGAATAAGCGGGTTAGATAATGAATGAATGAATGAATGAGGATGCTTGATTTTATGTTTTTCTCTTTTTTTCACTAATTTGATTTTATGACCCTGGGTTTCCCCCCATTTCTAAAAATGTGAATGGTTTTCAAAATAGCTCATTGTAGTTCTCAAAATTATATGCATATCCCTTTAAATATTTAGTTCTTCTGCAGAAGACAATCTCACGCATTAACCTTCTCTGCCCTATGCTATTGGCTTAACAGCTTGCAAAGTGATTCAATTTGATCCTAATGGTGATCTACTTATTACAATGATTTTGAATTCCACAGTTCTTAAATTCACACTTCTTGAGTTGTGGGACATTGAGAAAACATAGTATCTCAGTTCTTGTTCTTATGATAAATGAGATGAGATGGGGTTAAGGGTTTCATATACTCACATTTACAAAAAAAGAAAATGATTCTGCTTGCAGTTGTCCTCCTATAGAACGTTTGGGCAAGCAGAGAGAAGTAGAATGACAATCAGTCAGGTCTTATTAGCTGAAACCATGCCCATCTAGAAGTTATTCAACTCAGTTATAATTAAATACAATCAAGAAATGGAATAAGACAACTCAGGTCAATCCCAGCAAGGACAAATACATTGCAATTAAATACAATCAAGTCATACTTGAGGATGGAATAAGACTAGTGAATGTTTAATATTTTCTACTACATCTAGCTCAGCTCGTTCCTGTTTTTAGATACACAGTTTGACCCAGAATAGATCAAAACTTTGACCCAGCCACTAATTGTAGTCCACAAGTCCAATGCCAATAGATATTCCTTTAAGAGCAAAGCCAATTAAAAGAGAGCCATCTGCCAAGGAAAAATGACAGGGGAGTATGACTTGTACATTGTACATCAAAGTTTTAAGGCTGAAGAGTACAAAATACCATACAGTAGATGTTTATAATGTATTACTATGCTGTATGTGTTATGGAATTCATATTTTATATAACACGTGGCCAATGTGTTCATGCACTGCTGTACATGCTTCATGGGGAAATGAACCCTGCTTGTTCTGAGGGGAGATGAAGATGACAGCAATCAAAAAGGTCAAAAAGAGTCAGCCATTCTTTCAAACAAGGGGGGGTGGTCATAACAACAAGCTGAAACATGTGCCTTACCTAACCACGCACCTGCAGATGCAGGAGTGACATATTTTGAGGGGAAAAAAGTCATTTCAGTCATTTTTTTCTCTCTGCTGTGCTGTTTGGAAACATACTCAATCAACTTGGGGGCTTCAGCACAGCCGCCTGCGGCGGGCGAGGCATTGCTGACATTTCGGAGATTGTACGTGCAGTAACGCGGGGGCTGGAGAGAGCACGTCTGAGCTCTGCAGAGGCAGGCAGGTGCTACTGGAGGTGCAGATAGAGGAATCGTCTTGAACGACACGCTGACCTCCCCTCTGCAGACGGGCAGGTAGTCAGAGCGGAGGAACAGCCCATAAAGAGCTCCTCACCTGGGCCTACGCTAATGGAACCTGTGCGGTTGGCGTCCCTCCATATCACACTGAAAGCATAACGAGTGCCTTGTAACGACTGCCCTCTACGGATACTCTCTGCGGAGGGATTTGTAATTAAATGGATTGCGACGTGCAATTATGGAAGCTACGCTGAACTGAGACGACGATTTAAAACCATGATTGCTGAAACCCAGCTATCAATGTGTGAGATTTTTTTACGTTAAGTTATCATTATGCTACTTTACTAACCTCTCCTCCCTTTCTCTGAATATAGAACTGCATCCTGCAATTTCTTCCAACAAGGCATGTTTTTTTGTCACCATCTAGACTCCAAAAGTGTCACATTCCCTTTGTTCCTGTCTTGTTTCTCCCTTGTGATTGTTTGTTAATTGTTTTATTATTTTCCATCATTCAATTATCATCCCTCGTTACTCCTCATCAAGTTCACCTGTTACCAATTCCGTCGTCCGTTCGGCACACCAGCTTCCCATCTTGATCATCAGCCCTGCAGTATATCTACCCCGGTTTTCCAGTCGTTCATCGTCAGATCGTTGTTTTCCCTTCTCGGTAGAAGCTGACTTCTGATACCTTAGATTAGACTCTGTGTTACTGTTCTCTGTGTGTTGTGTTATATGTTTGTTTACCCGTGTTCCTGTTGTTCCTCCTTGTGTTCAGGTTCACTCCTCATCCGTCTGCCAGCTCTGTCCGTCCTGCCAGCCCCGCCTGCCTGCACGCTCAGCTGCCCCCCCGGTTCCCTCATCCTGTCTGTCCTCCTGTGCATCCCTTCCAGTGTTCAGCTCATCGTCTCCACTACCTCTGTCATTACTACTACAATTATTATTAAAACATCACTCTCCATCCTAACTTTGTCTGTGTCCGCATTTGGATTCGTTCCTGTCATCACTACAAAAAGTTTGTATTTTGTTGCCATTCAATTATATATCCATAGATAAATTAATATGAAAGTGTGGAAATTATTATATATAGTTATATTTATTGATCACTATATGTTTACTTATGTTTATACTATATGTTTACAGTATTTTACCATATATCCAAACAAACAAGTATATTCTCAGTTATGTACATGCAAATTAACTCTTAAGACTTACATTTTAATGTTGCTTTTTAAATCATAGTTGACTGAAGTTCAAAATTAAAAGTCATTCATTTCAAAGCAATCAAAAATGACATGATTTACTGTATTCATAATCTAATGTATGTGTTTTCCAAAGTCTTTTTTGGGCTTCAATTTACAAGAATAACTGTGCCGTCATGTCAATATGTAATGTTTTTGTATTTTTTTATGAGAAGCATTGACACTCTCTCAAATAAATAACAATAGTTATGTCATGGTTGTACAGCATTTGTCATTTCTGTGGCTTATTACACTCATTTGCATTTGTATTGACCTTTTAACCATTGAGGCACAGGCCTAGGTGCTCTCTTCTTCCAGGGAAACCTTCTTCAACCTCCAAACATACAGACTTGCACTGTTTAATCCATTGGGGGAGGCAAAGGTGATTGATTTGGAGGTTTCTGTGATCCTCAGTGATGTAAAAAAACTTGAATCAGGAAAGATTGTAATTTATACATTGTAAATATATATATATATTTTTTTTCTGTACTTCTTGCATCATATGTTGAAAGCAATGTTCAAGACAGACAGCATGATTTAGAATGCAGAAGAGACCAGTTGATGCTGTTCTTACTCAGCTATAAAAATTAAATGGTCTAAACAGGAATAGTGAAATAGAGTAACACTTCATTATAGAGCACTAATAAGAAGAGTCTTCAAGCTATGGAACAGCACCACAAGTAGATTTGTCAAAGAGCACGAGAATACATTTCCGCTAGGTGATGACCTCCTAAATTATCCTTAAAATAACCAAGTGTGGGCTATGACATAAGTGTCTATTTCTGGTAATGCTCTTTCATGCATTTCCTGTTTAGTCTATGTACTCCCCCCTGGGAAGGTATTTAAATGTAATATAGTGTTGGTCAGATGTGTTTTCCCAGGTACGTACTCTCAGTACCTTGAAAATGATCAGTTAGCTAGACCTTGAACCATTTCAAGACAGTTTTCTGAAATGAATGACTTGCAAAGGGTTTTTGTGTATTTTCCACCACCAGAACAATTTTCTTTAATCCTGACATTTTGACAGCGTAGGTTTTTTTATGTCTTCAGATGCCCAAAATATTGTTTTTCCAATGCATTACTGCAACCCTTAAATGCATGTAAGTTGATTACATTTCATCATGGACGTGGTAGATCGTGATGGCATGGTTTGTTTATTGTATAGTACAAAACCTTTATTGTAGTGTTGGTTCTAAGTGGCAGGTTTAGGACTGGAAGCTTATTATAAGAGAAAACAATAATTTCATGTGAGGGGCAAGTGAGGTCCATTGAGAATTCCCACATGGGTTGATGCATGTACCTAACAAATAAGCATACACTCAACTCTATGTGCCTGAATACATCCATACAAAATGGCTCACTCCACTTAACTAATTTACATTTTAACATTATTCCCTTACCTTTACTGTAGTAGGTATTCAACTCCAAAAGCTCTTCACATTTTTTTTAAATAGCATGAGCCAATTGGAAATTATTTAATTGTTTCATAACCAACTCCAGGCTATCAAAACCTTAGATGCGAAGAATGTACTTTATAGCTCCACCTTGCTCTCTTTCTCTTTGAACTTTATACATTGACGTTTGCTAAGTGTACTGCTATTCTTTAAAACCCATTCTTGATCACTTAAATGCGTGAATACAGACTCTAAGCGCTTAAACACGCTGTCTTTGTGCAATAAACTGTGGTTGTGATTTATTGTGTGAATTTATATCAATTTCAGCAGTGCAGTGACCTTGTGTAAACATGCAGGAATGGATGCAACCTGATTTATGAGGAATACTGGGAACTAGAGGTGACATAAGAAAAAAAGGGAGATGGAGTACAATCAATTTCAACAAAGGCTTTTTATAAATATCAACATAATAAGGTTTGGGGATAGGCATATGTACAGTGAAAGCTTTGAAGGCACCATAGCAATAAAAAAAAGTAGTTATCTGTTTACAGACGGAAACTGAGGGCAGATGGGACAATCGCATCAGCCCAAAAATGACTGATTTAAGGAAGGTGCAAAACATTAGTCCTGGATTGTTCAGTTAATTAGTTAGTAATATGAAGTGTTATCGTTTCATGCATGCTGGAAGCCTTCATCAGGACAGGCCAGGCCAGGCTTTGTTCAGTAACATAGTGGTTGAGATCATTAGACATATTTTTTGCCTTAAAGGAGAGCTCCAGCCAAAATCATTACTTCATGTTTATCTATTTTATATCTAATGTCTCACATATGAAATCCATCCATCCATCCATTATTTAAGCCGCTTATTCCTGGTCAGGGTCGCGGGGGGGCGGCTGGAGTCTATCCCAGCATGCATTGGGGCGAGAGGCAGGAATACACCCTGGACAGGTCGCCAATCCATCGCAGGGCACACACACCATTCACTCACACACTCATACCTACGGGCAATTTAGACTCTCCAATTAGCCTAACGTGCATGTCTTTGGACTGTGGGAGAAACCGGAGTACCCGGAGGAAACCCACGCATGCAAACTCCACACAGAAAGGCACGGGAGAACATGCAAACTCCACATATGAAATCATGAGTAATATATAATAACATGAGTTGTATGCCATGACATCACTTCAAAAGTTATTTTGCAGACACAGATTAAGGGCTCTAGTTTCATTATCAAAGCTCAATGTGCAGACAACGGTGCTAATCCAGGACAGAGGCACATTAAGGCACATTATCATTGTATTCCAATAGTTTTGTGACAAGAGATTGTAAGACACCTGTGGTGCAGTTGTAAAACAGGTTGGTTTAAGAAGAATTAATTGCCTGTGGGTGTGGTGAGGGTTTGGTTCATTATGGCCAATCAGATCATCAGATTTTTCTCCCTTCAATACCAAACTGACAATGTTGTCCTGTTTAATGAAGAGCAAGCGCTATGGATTCCAAAGAGCATGTTATGAGACTTGCATTCACTACTATAAAATAGAGTACACAATTCGACAGCATATCATATGGCAATACTAAACTAAACTAAACTAAATTGCATGTGTATCCATTTCCTAAAATTGCTTTTCTCAGTAGGAAACTGATAGAGTTGTCTGGAAGGAAGAAGAAGAAAAGATGTACATTAATTTAATTTGTGTATTTTCATCAAATCACATATATTAAAACATGTTTATTAACAATATTAACTACATTTCATTATGCAGTTGTGGTGCTCCACATAGGGTGACCAGATGTCGCGCATTTTGACTCATTGTCCCTCGTCCTGCAACAATGGACATTGTCCCACATAATATAATATATCTGTTATGTTATTATTTTATTAAGTAATATCCTTTACCCCTGCTCAACAACACCCCCATGACAACGTTGTTTCAGAATACTCTCATTGTAATTAGACTATTACCACATTTTAAATAAAACTAACTTTTACGGATATAAAATATGGATATGATCACCCACCCCACAGCTCATCAATATCATCAGCAATCACTTATTATTTATTTTTCCTTTTATTATTTCTTCTTTTAAAGTCCCTCCTCTCCCATGTAATCATGTCCAACCTCTGCAATTGCAGATACACCAGCCAATTATGTAGCCTACATTTTACTGTCGCCTACATTTTACTGTCGTTAACCTTTAATATTTATCATAACAGAAACCAGTACGAATAAACACATATCTTACACCATTGCACAGGTGTAGATGGTCTCTCTAGAGATGGCGATGTTTGGCTGTCCGCCCCGGGGGGGGGGAGGAGAGCCAGCACAAATTAGCTGAGAAGCACGTAAGGGTGACTCCAGAATGTGGGTGGCCAAATTCCATCTCGAAGGCGTTAGCTTGCCTTGTAGACACAAGCAGCGAATTTGTGTGGGGTGGGCAAATTGAAACAAAATAGAGGGTATAACTGGCCACTAAATTGGGAGAAAAAAGGGAATAAAATCAGAAACAAATGTAAAAAAATAAAATAATAATTAATACCCAACATCCTTGTGTGATTGGGTATTTATTGCATGTCTGCCCTTTCTGTTCATATGTGCCCATTAATAACGTCACCAAACTTGCACATAATGCCCTGCATATGAGTAAGGTGTGGTCTGGGTGGACAAAAACTAAAACTAATTATCACACAGGAAACTTACACAGTGCCTCATTTTTTTATTGACACCCCCCCATGGCGCTTCCCAACCCATGTTGACACAAACGCCTTTATTGCTGACCATAAAACTACCAAACTGGGTGGAGGCAAGAGAAATTATGTTTGCAATGGGCAAAAATAGCAATTAAACTACTGTTCAGGTGCATTTCTGCTACCATCCTCCCCAAACTAGAGCCTAATGTGTTAAATTATTTATCCTTAAGACTAAGAAATTGCTCCAATGTAATGGTAAACTCAATGTTCTCTATGCACCTGACCTATTTGTGCTCTCAGAGTCTATTTCTTGGGTGTGTGTGTTTGTGTGAGTGTGCATATAATATTTGTGTTTGTGTGTGTGCACACTCACATACTGTATGTATGTGTGACACCTTTTCAGATTTCATAAAATTTGCAAGCATCCCATTTCTGTTGCTTTCAATATTTAGAAATAGGATAACTTGAACTGCTCCCTACTCTTGAATTAATTAATTGAATTAACCTTGAATTAATATCATTACCATTAAAGGCTGACAGCTCATTCCCTCACATGAAACCAAACAAGATGCAATACTACGGATACAGACATACAGTATGTTACCTGACAGAAACTCACTGTGTAGCTGAGGTACAATGCACATGCACTATACAATTATCTCAGGATAAACTTGGACACAAATTCCTTGCTATATTTAAGTGGAGGACATATATCATATTGCAATATTGCAGTTGTAAAATATCTTCAGCTAACAAGTTGTACTTGTAGTTACAGGTTTGTAGTTCTCACTTTTTTTCAGGCTGGTTGGTGTATAACCAAAAGATGTATAGGTCAGTTCATGCTTAACATTTATCCTCAACATCATTATTTATCATAATTTATTGTATTATATTTTCAATCATTTCAGTTACCACCAATGTCAGGGTGATGTATTGGTATAGGGAAAATGTAACTGCTTTTAATTCTCGATTAAAATGTAAGGATAACGTTCAATACAGTGAGCACTATGTTGAATGTTGATTGAACGTACATGCTATAATGCATTTCAACATGTCCTAATCCAGAACAGTGATCATGCTCTAGTGAGAGCTGCAGTCTTTCAGACCTGCACTCAAATATTTATATATTTTTGTTCCGCCAGACTGCCCATTAATTATGTTATGCCTTATTCAATCCACAGCTTAAAACTATACAACAACATCGCTATGGACATATGTTTACTTTATGTGTTCTCATGCGTTAAACCTCATGATCTGCTGTATCTTTGACCTCAGATTAACTTTATGTCAACAACTATCATGATGTGTCACCTCTGCGTGCTATCTGAAATATAAATATAACTTCAAAGATATAAGGATGCATTGCCTAAAAATAGGTTACAGACCATTCTGCAACTAGAATCATATTAAAAGAATGGAACATTATTAGGTAGGAGATGGTTCTTAGCACCAAAAGAAATAGTGCATTGTGATCCAAGAAGACCTGCACCATGCTGGTCTGGTAAGAAGAAATTGGCATTCTCCCTGTGTCTCATGTCTTTCTCTTGTATACTGTATCAGTCTTGAGCCCACTTGGGATATAGTTAATCATATTCTTCCTTCTCTTTGAATGAATAAACATTTTACAAGTATTCGGTTAGTGTAATTTGTTACAAAGGGGCATAAACTGTCATTGGGTCAGGTGTCAACTTAGGGGTACAGCTTTTTCATTCCACGTTTCAGAATGAAAGGTGTGCATCCCAATGTTGATTGCTGACCAAATGACATTACACTGATATTCATATACTGAAATCACACAGTCCTCACATGTAGTATTGCTTGGGTTTTGAGTGTGATCAGGGAGTGTCCTTTTAAATAAAACATTTTTTTAATGAAGCATTGATTAGCAGGCTGCATTAAAAACAAAAATATATCTCTCTCTGTTTATTTTAGTCTAAATATTTACTTCCATTGGAATTCTCATCACAGTTGTTCTCATTCTGGAGCAACAGAAACGTATTAGCACACCCTGGACCAGATGGACCAACAATGGGTGGTCCCCCATGAGTTTACTGAGGAAGTTATTTAAATACACAAGAACAATGGCTGACTTTAATCTGTGTCGAAATCAGTCAAACAGAGCAGAGAGCTGAATGAGGATTCAAGAGTCTTTCTTTTATAGCTGTTTACACATTTAAAGGAGCTTTAAAAATGTGATCGTAAGTGGAAGTATTTCCAATGTCCATTGTAACTAGTGGTGGCACGCCATCAAGTACTTACAGGACTAAAAATGTCACTTGAGGGCTGCTGGATGGCACTGTCCTGTTAAGGCACTGTTCTAGTGTATGTATGGTCTGGTATCGAATCCAGACCGTGCCAGTGCCCTGCATAATTGGCAGTAGCATCACCCAGGGAGGGTGTGATTCTGTTGTTTGGGTTGTCTGTGTCTCGTCGCTCAACAGTTCACCAGATGCTCAAAAAGCATCTTCCTCTGACTCATGTCTTTACAGGCTTAATTTTAACAGACTGTGGGGTGAAAAGAAGCAGCGGCTGAGGAGGAGAGCACGTGCTTGCCTATGCTCTCCCACATTGACAGCGGAAGTTGTAATGAGTGTGACTTGGGCATTCCAAACTGGGAGGAAAAAAAGGGGGGGAGCATAAAAATGTCATTTGATCATTTAAAGTAATACTGATAGTTTTGTAAGTTTAGACAGTTTTTCTAGTATGGTTTATATTGATATAATTCATACAGTGCTGTTACACTACATACCAAGAGGTTTAGTCAATAAAGGCATTCGCCCAAATGCAGCCTGGGGCCTATTGCCTAGAAGTTGTCATTAGCCAACTATGACTTCTCAGTGGCAGGACACAGTTGGTTTAGCCAAGATCCCTTGGTTGACTGCTGCATTCGCTCCTCCAAAACAGCGCACCAGGCACCCACAAGCTACCACTTGTGGTCAGCGAGAGATGCGTCTCTCCTTCCATCAGTGCAAGCTCTCCCAGAGTACTGTGTGGCCTGTAGTGCGGGAGTGAATATGCTTGCAGCTGCAGTGCTCCTTGCCTGCTGTGTGGACATAATACAAATAATACATTTTCAGATATTCATAACAATTACTTTTACCTTTTAATGCCTATGATTTCTGTGTGGGTGTACAATAAGTGAAATATCCACCTTTACATTTCATACTGAGAGCAGCCTCACCTTTTCTGAAATCTCATACAAGTGTAAAACAGAAACCCTACATAGATTTGATAATGAGACTGATAATGTGTTAGTTTTAATACATGTCTCTAATACATGTCTCTAAGCTTTGTTAAACTCCAGCTTTTGGGGGTGGTGGTCAGCCATTAAAAAAACAACAATTAAAAAAACAACAAAAAAAGCCTCCAGCTTTATTGGACAGCATACAATGTTTATAGGTAGCTAGCCAATTGGCACTCTAATGTTACTATGAAATTGCATAGATAAGTGACATACCCATTATCATACCCAAACACAAATCCTTGCTGTTTTCATGGATAACCAAATTACCTGATGTTGAAGGATGACCCATGTTATGAACCAAAGATATGCCCTGTCCAATTGGCAGACGTATATTATGATTCTGCCTCTACATCTGCACTGAGCTTCTCTGATTCTCAACCAGGAATTGCACAAGCAATTTTTAAAATTGTATTTATTTTAACATTATTTAAAGATTAAAATAATGTGTTTTTGTCCAAACAGTATGTATATGTTTGTGTGTGTGTTCACATGTGTATGTGCATGCTTATATGTGCATTGTCTTTTGGACACTATAAGCTGCCATTTTCCTTATAAGTACAGAATAGTTTTATTTCCCTTCAGTCCTTTCCCAGAAGAAAAATAATCATCCCTGCCTTTATCAGTAGTATTAAAAACCACTATGTGCAGTGTCATTGCTTTTGACTATGATATCTATTTTCTGACATTGCGTAAGGGGAGATGGATGATATAATTTATAACATAAGATGACATAATTGATTACAAAGTGCTCACATATTGCCAATTATTTTAAGTTTCCTATTCTTCAAATAGAGAGACGCGCCAGTGACTGTGTAATTACCAGACACCTGAAGATACGACTGATCAAAACAACTTTTTCAATTACAGCCTGGAATCCTCCGTCCAATACGTTTAAAATTGCGGAGTGGTGGATGGCGCTGCCCGTCAGGGACGCGGACCGAAACCCGTGTCTCTACCAGACCGGCCCTGGTCGTCAGCCCGATCGGAGGTGACATTTGGCTGTCCATTTGGCTGGGGAGGGGGGAGGGAGAGCCGGCACGAGTCCGTCGAGGAGAAGGTTAAGGTGTCTGTGGAAGAATTCCCGTCTCGGAAGAGGCGGGAACACTCGGCCAGTGTCTCGCTCCCGACGGACTCGTGGGGGTGGGGAATTGAAACAAATAGAGGGTTTAATTGGCAACCAAATTGGGAGAAAAACAGGAAAAAATCTGAAATAAATACATTTATAAAGAAAAATTGCAAACAATGGCCAGACCTGTGCCAATGGGTGTTGCTGGAACAATGTGTGTGCATCAAACCCACAGCGAGAAAAACATGTGGCTGTGATATCGTATATCAACTGCACCTACCACTTGATGAATGGAGCCTTCATTGCCTCATCATGATTATCTAGTTTGGCAACAGTCAGTGTCCACTACCCAACCCCCGTCTAGGCCAGGCCACCCACCAACGAGAGTGGTGGACCTTCTGTCCGCGGATAAAGGCTGCTCAGTGGTTTCCGACTCCTCCTGTGGTCAAGGGAGGCCATCTGGGATCAATTTAAAGTGACCTCCTGAGGGCCTGCTCAATGCTCATAGCCCTTTTTTTTTAGTCCAGGAGGTTGACTAGAAGCGGATTGCACCAATTAAGGCAACGTCCAATCCCATTGCACATAGGGACACACACCAACACCCAGACGTCACCATAGTAACTGTGGGGCTACGCCCCCTTGGTAACAGCATCTGGTTTTCGTCTGGTTTTAGTAGGTAGCACTTGCATACCTTTACACTGGCAGTGGTCCAAGGTCTTGCTCTGCCCCAAAACAGGATTTTTCTTAAAGGTTAAAGCAGGTCTTCCTTATCCAGGTGCTCTGATAGCTTTACTTTCTGTTTTTATTTTCCACAGACTGTGGGTTGATGGATCCCACAGACCATAAATCACTGGGGGAAATGCACTGGCCACATAGGCAATAGGTCCAGCTGTCACCACTCCAGACCGCTGGGTAAATACCTGTCCAAACACCACTTTGTGTCATTTAAATTCAGACTTTGCTAGATTAGCCCTTGGCTGATCCAGCTACTCACCACTCATCTCTGGAGCACAGCAGTGCAGTGCACTCTGCTCCTGGGTGTCCTACCATTTGTCTTTTTATGTGCAAGCTAACAAAGCCACCACATGAATTTACAGAGACCAGTTGGTGGTGCAGCTAAAATGGCAACATTCATGAAAGGCTTCCAGCATGACCTCATTTGTGAAGTTACAGTGCTGGAGCGAGAAGCCAATAAGATATAGCTATCATTCATTCAGTCTTCCTCACCAAGTACAGAAGGAGTGGTGCACCACACAGATTTTAACAGATACCCACGAGCTAAGTAAACCTGCGCCATTTTTTCTACATAACATGGACCTAGACTCAGCTCGATAAGAGGATGTATGTCTTTAAACAACAAATGGCTCTCCTCCAAATGTTATGAAATGAAGAGGAACCACTGAAGCACCATCATCACATGTGTATGAGTCCCTGCATCTCATCTAATGAGGCCAGAAATGTGTTATATGTATGTGTCAGTCCTCACTGGCAATCTTCCTCATTTAATCTCTGACATCTACAGTGGAATTACGTAAGGTATCATAGAACAACTTTCATTAATAATATTGGTGAAAGAAAGGCACCTCCAAATGATTTATTGTTAGTTTATTTCTATGGAGAGCCATACTAATATTTGCCTAAAATACAGCATACACTGTATAATGGTCCTTTCATGAATATAGATTCTGTGCCGGCATTTTATCAGGTCGGGCAATTACAGTAGATACCCTTTAGCTATAATATGCTTGCCCAGACAAATATACATTCCTGCCTGAAGTCGTGCAGCCTGCATGTCTCGCAGTAGTGCTTCACATTTTAAAAATCTGTTTCTTTCTCCACAATCCCCAGAAATCTCTGCTTCAAGTGAAGTGCCACATAAAGTTGCTGGGAGCTATATCTATAGCACAGTGGACGTTAAAGTTGCTTCCTAGCTTTTATTTCTCCTTTATCAGAGTAGTCAGTGTGGTTCTGTGTGGCTCAGTAGGTAGAGCATGGTGCTAACAATGGTTAGGTTGTGGGTTCGTTTCCAATTGGGACCACATATACTGAAAAATGTATGCGTTCAGTACTGTAAGTCGCTTTGGATAAAAGCATCTACTAAATGACATATATTATTATATCATTAGTCTTCAGGTTTGACCAGGTCCTACTCACATGTCCAGCCCAAGTATCATCCCAAACCCACTCTCAAGGGCCTAAAACTATCCCAAAAAATCAGGATCTTCCAGGTCAGCTGTGATCATGGCAATTGAAGATGCGTTGGGTTCCGACGGGCAAAAACGATTATGACTGTTTCTATTTCTTTATCCAATACATCCTTCACATTTACCATAATAACATAGTAAAATAACAACAGACCTTATAAACAGCTGATTAAATCTTATTGAAGTCACTTCATTTTTGAAAAGGAAAAGAAAAGGAAATTGGTTGTATGCGGTGATGTAGTGAGGTGATGAAGTAGGCCTGCCTGTCCCTAATAACCCTCATTGGACCTTTTATCTAGAGAGGAATACGATCATTTAGTTAGGACTTAATGACAGCATACACTCTCCATAATAATGTTTAGGGAGGATACATTAGTAGTAATCTTTTACTTTTATCCGAAATATACTCACAATACTCACAGATAATCACAACCATTATTATATGATTGATTATTATATGACAATTGAGCAATGTGGTGGTTATCCTGTACCTAGATTTTGGAAATGAGGAAACTTACCTGAAAGCAATGACTTTCATTATCCCTTCCAATACAGCCACCCTGAACTGAGACACTCTTAAATAAGCTACACTATATAGATAGAAAACGTTTTTGTTGGTGTTTTTGACTGACACACACATTGCTAATCTTCCTAGTACTTGCACTGCTTTCTTCTATAGAAATATGCGTGCCCACAATATGGCTCTGTAAAAATTAAACTAGCTTTAACACGCCCCCTCCACACAATGGATTCTCTCATTCTAGCCTCGCTGCCTGAGGTTGCCAGGCATGTTTGTGCTGAGGATAGAATTAATGTATTTATGAAATCTTCAAAGAAAAGGGAATATTACCCACCGATTATGAGTTTGTTCGCTCCCGTGGTGTATTTTACAACTAGGCCAAAAACTGCCACCTGTGACCTTTGTTGTTTTTTTCCCCTTAAAGTAGCTCAATGGCAACCCTGGTACTCTTAGTATTTATTGTTGGAAAATAACCTTGACCATGAACACCATGACTGACCACTTACTATTGGTCCAATTATTCTAGTTTTAAGTGGTTGTTTTACGTTAATTGGTAGCTAAAAACGGTTGGTTGGTTATATTAGAATCTAAAGGTCTAAAGATGAATAAAGGCAGAATTATGACATAGTTGTTTTTTAATAGCATCGTTATAGTACCCACTGAATCAGTAGAACTACCGTTCTGTGAATCTTTGAAGCATGTGCACTTGCGTAAATTGGCAAGCTGCACTTTCTACTCAGACATACAATAAAGAAGTACCTTTCTTGTGGGGGAAAAAATCATGTGCCCACACCCCCCCCCCAAAAACACACACACACACAGTTTGGTGACCAAAAGCCTAAGTAAGCATTAGGCATGTGTCTTCATGCTGTATCCACACTCTCATTTTCTCACAACACACAGTCTTTAGCTACAAACACTCAACTCAGTTAAAACAGACTCCAATGGCATGGCAATATACTCAAGGGTGCCAATCCATTTAGATAACAAACAACTGTTATTGCTTAACTGAGTAAATACTGAAATGCGGAAATGTTTTCTTAGCATGCCCACTTCAGTTTAATATACAATGTATATCTGTGTTCTAATTATGTATATTTAAGTTTGATAAAACATTTGGCCATTGAACTTTAAGAGAGCTACATGTTATATATCCATATGTGCATTCTCAAAATGGAAGCACAGTTTATCCAGAATTTAAATTCTGGTATACTGCATAGCAAACCACAACACAAATAAAAGGTTTGCAGTGGAAGAATGCAGTCATTAATAGGGCTCCGGTGGAATAAGGCCCTCAGTGACCAATCTTTCATCGGCTTACAGAACTCCTCTACAGTCAAACTTTGTTTTTGACGCTGAAAATGCAGGGATTTGTTGCATTCTCCATTTTCCTCAATATGAAAATGCTGTCAAAACCATCAATGAAAACTGAAATAATCAAAAGTGTCGGGTTTTCCAGCATGTGCTGCATTCACATTCCAGGGTTTATTCATGCCAAGGAAGGCTAATAGAGAAAGGGCCCTTTATGCTCTTTCCACATAGCTGTATGCTTAGACACTGGCAGAGAGTGGCTGGTTAGGTAGTGTATGCCTGTGAAAAGTGCTTCTCTCATGTTACCATGCAGAAGTCAGAACCCTGCATCAGGTCAAACTCCCGGATGCAGAACATGCACCTTCTCCTTAAAAAAACGGACTAAAGAAAACCTGAACCTTGTAAAAAAAAATTTTTTAAAAATTTTCTGCTCTGTTTAGGATATGTTTAAATGCCTAATAAAATTGCACTCACAAATGGCAAAGGCCCACTTTTAATTTTGTATATTAAATACAAACATTTTAAGAAAAGACTGATTCTTATATTTGAGTCACTTTCTAAAATCATACCTCTGTAGTTCATCCATATGCCATTTGAATAGCCATGCCTACAGTATGCCCTTGTTTGGCCCTGTTTTGTGTAGTGACAGTAACTTGTTCTTTCTAGGGTTATAAAATACAAGACTTAACTCTAGGGGGTCAGAGGTCAAATGGCTAAAGGGCCTTAGAGGTGACTAAATCCACCTTTCCCTACAGTCTCGGGAGAGAACTGTGAAGTCTGTTGTTTGTTTCCCAGACTGACATCCATGTCCAAAGGAACATATATTACAGTTGTAAGGTTTGGGATTTTTAGAATCTGAGGTTTTCATGTATTCCTTGATGAAAGATATCCTGCATTTTTTAAAATTGTGATAAATGTCCAATTCTAGGATTATTCAATCGCACATCACATTCATTAGCAATATTTTAAGTACGAATTATATTGTTTGACAGATAAAATATCATTATTTCATGATAATAGAAATTGGTTTTCAAATATATTGTACAGTGTAACATTTAATAGGGCACTATACACCTGAGCCAGTACATCTCCTATATATCTCCACCAGGGTGCAGATACCAGATGCCACAAGCAGGGACTAAAAGAGCTCTCACCTCTTTCATACCAAGGCGTATGCAGCTACTAAATAAGTATCTGGAGACAAATCAGATATCATGTTAGACACATATTTTTGTACGTATGTCACTGACAATATAAAAAACAGCATTTTAAAGTGACAATTAAGGGTGTAGAATGCTTGCCGTTGTCTGCATGAATATCCTGAAATTTGATTGAAGTTGGACCTAAATGCATTTGCATTTGATATAGAGTGCTCAGATCTTTTTGTAAGGATTTTATGGTGCTCCTGATAATGTTGTGTGTGTGTGGGGGGGGGGGGGGGTAGGTGATGTAAGCTTCCAACTTCGGCAGCAGTGTAGTATAATGGATAGGGAACTGAGGTTGCAATGCAAAAGGTTGCAGATTTGATTCTCAGGTGGGGCACTGCTATTGTACCATTGAGGTACTTAACCTGAATTGTTTCAGTAAATATCCAGCTGTATAAATAACTGTGTATGTCTCTCTGAATAAGAGTGTCTAAATATTTGTAATGCATCTTCCTTTCCCAATCCACTCTTATAGTTCCCATTAATTCTCCCCTTCCCCATTCATTCTTTACAGTTCAGTACAGTACTGTTCACATTTGCATTATAAATTCTTCCTGTGATTCACTCACATAGCCACTAGTCTAGGACTTCCATATAAATAACTTGCATAATTATATATTTTTTCTTAGATTGTAGAGAATATCTATATATCTACAAAACTGTTATGTTTTGCATCATTTGTTCGGTTTGTTTTTTGTACTTTGTTTATTTATCATTCATCATTCACGTTTCATTCACGTTCTGTTCCCCGTCTGTCATTATTCCTTGTTGTTCGAGATCCACTCCTTGTCTTTGTCATGCACTTCGTGCACTTTGTCTTTCTTTCTATTACTCTTTGTATATATTAGTTAGATGTATATAGTACTACCTACTAATCTACTAACATTAGGGATTTAGATTAAGTTACTAACATTACTAATTACTAATTATATCACGCTTCTATCTATCATCTATCACTATCATTCTCTCTCTTGTTGTCCTATCCCTGTACGCTTCTCACGTTTCGCTTCATTTGCACGCAGATTCTCTCTATGCGTTGCTCCCCTTCGAAATGTGCACTTGTCTGCCTGCTCTTCCAGGTCGTATATTGTATATGTGTCTGTGTGATTCCCAGTCCGTGTCTTTCGTTTCCCCTCGTTATTGTATTAGCGAATCCTATCGTTCTCACCTGTGTTCCTGCCCTTCTCTCCTCCCAGTCACACCTGATTCCTATTGTGTTTCCCTTCCCTGCTTGTATATAAGTTCCATGTTTATGTTCACTCCTTGTCAGAACATTGATCATCATTCCCTGTGCCGATTGTTAGTAAGCCAGAGTCTGTTGCATTTTCCCGAGACACCCCTTCTGTTTTCACTTCGAGTTTGCCTGCCGATTCTGTTTTGTTTGCCTATTCTGATTTCTTGGTTTTGACTTTTTGGATTGTTTGTTGACTACTCTCTGGATTTCGATTTTGTATCTTCGCTACTCTGTCTACTGGTTTTGACCCCTGCCTGAATTAAACGCCCCTTTTTGCCTGATCCTGGTCTGCGTCTGGGTCCTTATCCCGTACCTCACAAAAACACATTTTTCCATAAATACACCACACTGTTGGACTGCGTAGTTCTGTCCATAATATAATTTTCTGAGCCCTAAACAGACTGAAAGCCACAAACTTCAAAGACAAAATAAGCAGATCATCTTTTCAGATCTTCTCTGGCAACAATGTGTTTAATCATACCCCCCCCCCCCCCCAAAAAAAACAAACTGATTATAGAATAATTATGCAACAGAGTTGTGTTACAATTTGGCAGTCACTGGATGCTTATTTGCATGGTTTAACTACACAGTGACATTCAAAATTCAAGTCTTGTTGAAAATTGTAGAAAAAACTGAATGTAAGTGTTTTCCTTTAAGCAGCATTTAGAGTAGTCTGTCTGTACATACAGTCTAGTGTACTCAAGAAGTACCATATCAAATTAAAATGTGGCTGCCCAAAATTGTGGGAATCAACTGTATATTTCACTCTCTTTTTATGGCTTATTTAAAAAGACTTAGTCAAGACAAGATTAGTATATATAATGGGTGTTTTCCATACCAATCCTAATTCTGATGATATTGTTGAAAACTCACATGATACTCACTTTAATGTGTCTACTCAGTTTTTATTCTTAAATTTGAATGATCCCATTTTTGTTCCTGGGGCTAGTATTGGCCTGTATACTGTATATATATATATATACATATACATATATATACTAACGGTCAAAAGTTTTTAGAACACCCCCATTTTCCAGTTCTTACTGAAATTTAAGCAGTTCAAGTCCAGTGAATAATCTGCAATGGTACAAAGGTAAGCGGTAAACTGCCAGAGGTTAAAAAAAAAAGTTTAGGTTACCAAAACCTGAAAAATAATGTACATTTTTTGGCAGTGAGTAGTTTCCTACACCATCAAAAGGCACTTGGAAACTGAAGGAAACTCTGACAGGAAGAGGTCTGGCAGACCCAAAGCCACAACAAAATCAGAAGACAAGTTTCTGAGAGTCAACAGTTTGCATGATAGGCGACTCACAGGACAACAGCTTCAAGCACAGCTTAACACTGGTCGAAGTAAGGAAGTCTCAGTTTCAACTGTGAAGAGAAGACTTCGAGCTGCAGGTTTGACAGGTCAAGTGGCAGTAAGAAAGCCATTGTTAAGATGGAAAAATAAGAAAAAGAGGCTTGTCTGGGCCATGAAACACCGCCAGTGGACTACTGAACACTGGAAGAAGGTCTTATGGACCGATTAATCAAAATTTGAAATCTTGAAATTTTGAAAGGTTTTTGTAGGCTGTCGAGTAGGTGAAAGGATGGTTCCTCAGTGTGTGACACAGTGACTGTTAACCCACGTTAACCCATTACTTGTTCTCTGAAAAGGGCCTTTTTTTATAACTCTGAAATTTACATTGTTTATCAGTTTTTGGTAACCTCTGGCAGTTTACCACTTACCTTTGTACCATTTCAGGTTATTCACTGGACTTGAACTGCTTAAATTTCAGTAAAAACTGGAAAATGGGGGTGTTCTAAAACGTTTGACTGGTAGTGTATATATGTGTGTGTGTGTGTGTGTGTATGTGTGAAAAAGTAATAAATAAAGATTCTAGGTTTTTAGTTTTTTTCCTGATTGAACAATATCTTTCACAATGGTTATGGTTATTTTATTTTATTTCTGTCGGGGAATGCGGGCAGTGAGCAGAGCAGTTTTATTTGAGTTGTACCAGCAGAAGTACAACTTTTTCAGTGGAACTACTTATTTTGGGTGTCAGTCACATTGCACATGTGCACGTAAGCAGGAAACCTGCCATTTTCTGCAGACTTCAGGTAACTGCACATTTTCATCCTCCTCCAGTTTAGTCAATTGTGTACGATTATAACATAAAATACTTGTATGAAAGCTACAAAGGTTTCATTGCCACAATTAGCTATCATTGAATCTTTGCAGTTTCTAATATGGATGTGATAATACAATGTGTGTAGGAGGAGGCCTAGTGTACAGTCATAGTTAGTGTTTAATTTTTTTATGGTTATAATATGTTACAATGACTTGTTGCAATGACTTGATAATAGATTGTAGTGTAGATCGTATGAAATTAGGAAAAGCTTGACTTCTTGGTGACAAGGAGCGAGGGCCTTTTTCACAGAAATTTGGTTTTGTTGTACATTTTCCATAGTTTCCCACAGTCAGTAGTTCCTTTCCTCTTCCTCACTTGCAGAAACATGCCACATGAAAATGTACCCTTCGTGAATAGCAGTGATGGAAATAATAATAGCAGGAGCCTGCTGGGTTGTCTGCTTGCCAATTTTTTTAATCTTCACCCCTGACTGGATGCACCCTGAAGCACAAAATAGGATCTAGGCCATAGGGGACCCATCAGAACAATAACTTCTGGGTTTTCGTTATCATTTTCTTTTTTACATACCTTATTGTAAGTTAGACTGCAGAAAAAGGGTAATGGGCTTGATTAAGTGCAGTTATTCTAAAGGTCCAACTATTTATATATCAGGCTGTTTATCTGTTTTATATATCACCCCTGAAACGTAACTGTACATTTTAAACTAAACTTTACTGCTACTTTACAGTTACTGCCATACTGTAGTCACCACATTCGTATACCTAAAAAAGCATTTTGTTCTAGCTGCTTGAAACTCAAAGAAATACCACAGTGCAATGACAAACCAGTTGTGGTTCTGTGTGGCTCCGTTGGTAGTGCATGACGTTGGCAATGCTTAGGTTGTGGGTTCAATTCCCACTGGGACCACATATACTGAAAAATATATGCATTCACTACTGTAAGTCGCTTTGGATAAAAGCATCTGCTAAATGGCATATACATTACATTACATTACAGGCATTTGGCAGACGCTCTTATCCAGAGCGACGTACAACAAAGTGTTTATTGCGTACAATATATTGTGTGGGAAGGTACTTCGGGGTTGCATCTGTAGGCTTCCACAAAATAAAATACAGTATGCTTAAAATTGTTCCTGTGCCCTCTGAACTGAATATAACTGATAGAACACACATGTACAACATACTCTCTACAACTCAGTACATTACAAGTCTAGATCAACCATTTCAAACCGTGGTATTCAGTGAGAGCCGCAGGATGGCTGATTTTAGTTTTCACCTTAAAATCGGTAACCCGATCAGGCCTAAGAAACCAGGTGAGGTGAGTTAACTGTGTAATCCACTGCTTTAATTGATCGATTAAGTGTTGCGTAATGACTAAAACCTGCACACACTTTGGCTCTCCAGGAGCAAGAATGAATATCACTGATTTAAAGTATTGATAAAGTGCTCAGTGATTAACTAACAATTACATTATCTTTCAATTGTGGAATAACTAATTAATCAAACAGTTCAATTTTTTAAACTGTTCAATTATTTAAACTGGGTTCTTTTAATTGTGCGATTTGTGTATTTCCGGGAGAAATCAAGGTGCCAAAATTGTATTTATTTATTCATTATCGCTTACTCGAAGCAATGTGCTACCACACTACAACTACCAGCATGCACTGTGATAAAATAGAGCAGCGTCCTGACTTAGACACCTATGTATTTGCGTGAAGACATTAATAGGTCTTTCACACAGACAGTCCAATTGCACAATTGCGACTTGCCCTTTGTTGTTTTCAATCATTCCATTGTTGTGCGGAGGAGGGCACGTGCTTCAGATGCATTGCTCATATATATTGGCATGGGTGACTTTCAGATAAACAGAGAAAAGAGAAACGTGAGCTCTCCCTTTAACAGCTTTGATGGATCCTTCCTGTACAATCCAGCGCCCTGGTTCAACGGCCATAAATAGCTTGGAAGCTTCCAAAAAGGCTTATTTTACCCATGCCCAGACCTGTATCCTTCACAATAATTATTATCCCTTCTGCATGCTGATACTACCCTTTGGGTCATCTCTTACCCTCACCTGAAAATATGGTTTCAAAACTTCTAAAAGTACCTAATATTCGTTCTAATTCTAATATTATGTTATAAAAATACCATCTTTACACTGGAATGCATTGTATGTTAAGATCTGAGACCCTTTTCTCATGAACTGGTCTCAGGCTTCCAGCAGCTTGCCATGTGCTATTTTGGCTTTATCAGTAAGCCAGTTACCTCATACTGTATATCTTTTCCATGTGATTTCTAGGTTTTAAATCAGTCTTACCTCAGACTGACATGTCTCATTATTCACATAATGAATATCTGGTTTGTGACTCGTGTGTAGCTATGGAATTGTTTATTTGAATTTTACACTTCAATCAACCAGTTGCATGATTCATGCAATGATGTGCAAATATAGAACTTACTTACTTAGACTTAGTTCCTCCCATTCCTGTTGGAACATTGGGCGACGAGTCCCCTCCATCTGCACCGGTCACTGGCGACTCTCTGTGCACCAGCTGACACCCATCTCGTTTAGGTCTTCCTTAAATGTGTGTCTCCACGTCTTCTTTGGCCTCCCTCTCTTCCTCTTGCCACCCTCTGGCACCCAGTCCATTGCCACACTCGCTGGTCGTTCTCTTGACAGTCGGAGTACGTGTCCAGCCAGTCTTCTTCTCCTGTCAGAGACCATGTCAGACAGTAGTGCCACCCCTGTCCTTCTCATCACTTCTGCATTGGTGATGTGGTCTCGCCATGAGATCTTCAAGATGGTTCTGAGGCATCGTCGATGGAAGATATCCAACATGTTGGTGATGCTGGCTGTCTTCATCCACGTCTCGCAGGCGTAGGTCGCTGTTGGAATGACCACTGACATGTAGAGGCGTAGCTTGATGGCCATAGTAATGGCATTGGACGACCATATGTTGCGGAGCCGTTGGAACACTCCTGCAGCTTTGCCAATTCTTGTTTGCACATCCTTCTCCACGTTTCTTGTGCTCGAGATGTTGCTGCCGAGGTACGTGAAGTTGTTGACGTACTCTATATCATGCTCGCCTAGAGAGAGTGGTGGGTGATGTTGGTCTTGCCCGATCATCATGGCCTTGGTCTTCTCGTGGCTGATCCGTAGACCAACCTTCCCTCCGTGCTCATGGAGACTGCTGGTCATCTCTTGTAATGCATGGTGGGTATGACTAAACAGAGCCAGATCGTCTGCAAAGTCCAAGTCGGTCAGTATGTCCTGTCCCCACTTGATGCCGAAATTCATCCCGGCAAGGGTCTTCCTCATCACAAAGTCGATGACGATAAGGAAGAGTAAGGGTGTCTTACACTGGTCACAATGTCAAAGTCATCGGTAGTGCCACTGCTGGTTCTGACTCGACAAGTGGAGTTACGGTACAGGGCTCTGAAGATGTTCACGTACTTGGATGGCACGCCGTACAGCTGGACAATCTGCCACAGTGATTCACGGTGGACGCTGTCGAAAGCTTTCTTGAAATCGATGTAATTGATTATGAGGGTCGTCTGGAGTTCTAGGCACTGCTCAATGATGTTACGAAGTGTGAAGATCTGTTCGGAGCAGGACCTTCCCTTCCGGAAGCCAGCTTGTTCTTCTCTTAAGATGTTATCCACCTCTGTCTTTAGGCGTTGGAGCAGTACACTGCAGAACACCTTGCCAGGGATACACAGCAATGTGATGCCCCGCCAGTTGTTACAGTCACTGAGGTTTCCCTTCTTGGGCAGCGTCACGATGACCCCACTTCTCCAGTCGGCAGGAACATCTTCGGAGTGCCAGATCAGGTTAAACAAGTGGGTGAGGCTCTCCACAATGACCTCTCGACCGTGCTTCAACAACTCGGCGGATACTTTGTTGAGTCCCGGAGCCTTGTTGTTTTTGAGACTCTTGATTGCTCTGGCAACTTCAATACCTGATATCTCATCTGAAGTAATGTTCAGAGTTGGAGCTGGTGGTTCCTGGTCAAGGTTGAAAAGCATGGGAAGTGTTGGCTGGTTTAGCACTTTGCGGAAGTGCTCCACCCACCTTGCCTCTTGCTCTTCGTCGCTCAGAAGAGCCCTGCCATCCTTGCTCCTGATTGGCACGCCGGGGCTGCTTCTAGAGCTGGTTAGCTCCCGCATGATCCTGTACAGCGTCTTCATCTCGTTCTTCTCTGCTGCCTCCTGTGCCTCCCTTGCTTCCTTCTCTAGCCACCTTCTCCTATCATTCCTGCAGCTCTTTTTTACTTCCTTGTCCAGGCGTCTGTACTCCTCATCTTCCATCCTCCATCTCCGGAGCCCCCTCTTCTGTTCTCTTCTTATCTTAGCCAAGATAAGAAATATAGAACAGGGTGTATTATTTAATAAATGAGGCACAGTTAGGAGGGACATCGGCTCTATCTGGCATGTCTCACCTTGGGGTTGACCCCACAACCCTCTCTCCATGGTCTGGACAGACAGCTGTACCACAAGGCCACTGGACACCAGAGAATCACTGGATGGGAAGAAAATGCATATGATGCAACATGTATGGCTCATTATGTGAGATAATCTTCTAACAGTAAAACATTTTACATAATAAAGTCACTACTTATTTTGATTTACTTTGTTGGCTTTCAGGAGAAACAATTCAGTCCACTTCAGATTGCTTCACCTGATGTTTGTATCTGCTTAATGATGAAACAGAATGATTATACATGCTGTCACTTGAGTTATAGTGAGAGCAATTAAAAATTAAGTATCACAATAGAGAAGCATTTCATTGTTATTTCATACCATTTTTCTCCACAGGGGATATTTCACAAATATTGCCCTTTCTCTATTCTTTGATATACTTTTGAAAAAAATGATTGGCCAAATTGCTAATACATTTAAAAAAAATCATGTATGTGCAGTCATATACATGAAGGTTTCTGTTACATGTAATTATCTTGTGATAACATGATAGACCATTGATCTGTAGTTATGTGCTATACATACTTAGTAAGAATACTATGCTCTGGGTGGTGTGACATAGCTCTGACGTGCCCGGCTACTGTGACTAAGATCTTGGGAAGGTTAGGGTGATAAATGTCTCTTCTATTACGATCGAACTAGAGAGTGCCATGTGGCAACAGAAAATGAACGCATTGTGGGTCAGCCAGAGCTTAGGTTCACAACCTAAGTTCTGTTCTGGTAAAGGCAGTGCACATTCTCTAACAGTCACGGCATGACATGCCTGTATCACTTAACAGTCACAGACACTGAGTGCCAAGTCCAAACCAGTGGGGATTCCAATACACTTTGTTCACTAACGGGGACTGATAAAGGAAACTGTGAGCAGATCCAACAACCGGAGAAGATTTATAAAAATATTATTGGCATGTACTAGTGAAATAAAACATTAAAAAGACAGAACAAGTTTTGAGAAGTTCTGAGAAGAACAACAAATTCAAAGCCATTCAGGTGTCCCACATTGAATCCCCATCTGCTCTACACCTCTGCCAGTCAGATTATCAGTCCAGTCCAGTCCAGAGGTCAGCTGAAACAGCATCGCCGATTTGAACAGTGGCGGGGGACAGTGTAACCAAACTCAGCTTGTTATGTCATGTGATGGCCCGGATGGCGGTCTCAGATGAAGGATCACAGTAGGTGATGTCAGGTGATGAACAGGACTGCTCCCGTGCTGGGGTCAGCCAGTCTCCCCGCTCAGCATGCATGTAAGTTATGGAACGTTCCTGCTCCATTAGAAAGAGGGAGTGGAGTGAACAAACGTTAGGATTTTTAACATGAATACAATAGCTCAAAAGCTTGTGTGAGTGATTATTTTTAATTGTTTAATGTGCTTGCTGTTAAAAATGATTAAACATTATTAAAAATAGTGGGAGGGGTGATTGTTGATCATATGGAAAAGGTATTTCTTGAAATACCATTTTAAAAAATAAGTGACTGATCAAGCTAGGAATAACCAAAATGTCAAACATATAGTTCAACAGCATATATGTTATTTGGGGCCACAAATAATTCCTGTACTCAACAAAAGTAATGGGATTTTGAATAACTAATATATATATATGTACCTCCCCCCACCCCCACTTGCAAAGTCCAAGTCCAGTATTTGCACTATACTGCTTAAAACAAGAACATATATCAACCTCGACATATATATCGACACGTTATCTAAAATATTTGTATATGCACAATATTAATATGATACACGAAGTGAATATTGACACAATACAATACGTTTTAAAAGAGACCTATAGCAAGGTAAAAAACGAAATGTTCATAAAAAGATAGATACAATGACGATATAATTGTATTGTATCCATGTACTGGTAAAGAACAAGTTCCTGCAGATAACATGCATGCGAATTACATAGCCTGCAGCTACAATATTAAATCATGTTTCCCCCCGATTACCTCGCTACTATTTTCAGTTTGAGAAGTTGAGCTACTTTTTTAATCTACCCCTTGACCCGACTCCTTCTCAATTGTATAGCCTATGGAGAAATGTGATCGGGTACATGTCCTCATGATCCTCTGCAAGCATGTGTGTTCTGTATATTTTCATTAAAACGCGTGCGCATTGTATTTTAGTAATATCATTGGCTTCATGGGTATTCGGTTCCCGTTATATAAATCACCATACAAATGGGAATTGATGTCTTTATTCTGTGGACGATTCAGCGATTTAAAGTTGCGATTTATTCCTTGGAGAAACCTAGGAGATTCCAAGGTGACCAGAGCCAAACCAATATCGGTATGAGCGACAATGTGGACTTTTCATTTAGTAGATGCAAGATTGCTTACATGCCCATTCAGACTTACACTCTCCTGTCATTCCTTTCATTCCCCGAACTCTGATGTCCTTTTTTGGGACGCGAAGACGGGAGACTTGGAAAGCTTTGTAAAACTAATGGGTGGGTCCCACGGCAGATTTCAAGCCCCGTGATTTGCTAATCGGAGGATTTTTCCCTTGTCATTTTGCTGTAATCGTGGGGTCTGGTTTGCGGTGCTCGCCCAGCCCTCTTGACGGTGTGGCTCTCAGGGTATCGAATGCTCTATGCATTTTGATTAAAGCCCAAATACCTTCAGTCTGAAGGCTGGGCACAGGAAAGGAAGATCGAAGGGGCCTGGACTGGCTGTGTGAAGAAAAAAAAATACTTTTCACTTATGGCTGCTTAGAACAGATATATCGCATTTTGGGATTGTGGAAGGGACTGCATTTTAGATAATTTGAAGTCGCCCAGTTTTGTTCACGGTTGTGGGCGCCGATCATGGAGATGCAAAGGTGGTCCACAAGGTGGAAAACGAAAAGGTGGCTTTTGGATTCCACTTTAACCACACTCATCACGTTTATGTTCGTTCTGCAGGCTGCCAATGTCAGAGCAGGTAAGAAATGTTAGGAAAACTAGTTTCTGTAAAGTCTTAGGGAATGTCAGTCAGCCGAGGGCATCATTACTGTTATCAACTACATGATAACGCTAAAAGAACTTCAGGTGGAACATTGTAACTAGTTATTGTGTTGTCTCCGTCAAGTTTGAGAAAATTGCCAAACAAAGCCTCTTGCAGACACAGAAACCGTCCCCTTAAAGAATACATTCAACCAAGCGTCCGTGGAATGCCCAAACTGCAACACTGTGTGTTAACTACAGACAACATCGTAACCAAGAGGGTCCACTACTTTTCCAAATAAATCATCGCGTATGCAGTTCATTCGAATCCAAGCCGTAAGCTTCACGGACATCCTACTTTGTGCATAGACATAAGAACCTTCTATATATTGCGTTTAGATGGATTGCATTAATGAAGAAATATTTTCAATGTCCAATTGTATGTTTTTACATTTTTTACGTTGAATAGTTTTCAAGTAGGCTAGGCTATAAATAACGAGTCGAAGCACTAGTTTGTAAATTAGCTACAGTCGCTGGATAATTGTTGTAGCCTGCTGGTCTTTTAAATATGATGCTTAAATGTAGCGTTGTCGTACGTGGCACATGGTCTTCGTGATATAAGCTAAAAAAAGAATGAGCATTCTCGAGGACTGCTTTAAAGATTTATCCATAAAATAAGCCCTTTGTTTGAACTGGTGGTCCGTTAGGTGTGTGTGGACACGGTTAGCAGGGTGGAATTCCGCAGGGTTTTAGAGTTCTGCCTCACAGTTTGGTAAAGAATTCTGCAGTCATTGGAGAGCTACCTGTCAGGTTTATGCAAGACTTCGGGGGATGAAATATCCAACAAACGCCCCAAATGAACCTGCTTCATTGAACAATTCCCCGATTCCTTCATTGTTATGTAAATTTAATTGTCATTTGTTTTCATTCTATGCACATGGTTATGATTGCTTGGTCTTGAAATTCAAGTCATTTTAAAACAGGACTTTTAATGCCCTGTCACCTTAGAGAAAGGCATCATAATCATGTGTGTATACGTTTTTACTGATGTAAAACCACAGTATTATTTTACCAAGTTGAATTTGAGGCATGTAACAAGTGGTTAACTTGATTACTCTTAACAGTATTGTAAATCGTGGCAATGATTAAGGAATTGTAAGATGACCAAAGGCAACAGTACCGCAATTCACAATGATTTATAATTTATTTGCTTGTTTTAGCTTGTTTCAAAGTGACTTTAGTGCATTTTTAGCAGTACGTGGTTTCAGGGATAATGCAAGTTTACGGGAACGAACAGTCGTGTCGTGGTGATACGCATCTCCACAAACGAATGTGCAAATGTGAGATTATAATTGTATTTATGGTGTAGGGCATAATGACCATAGTTCAAATATTATTTGATGTGTTATTTCAGACCGGATTTTGACCAGTGACTTTATAAATACGGACGTTAATCGGAAGTGCCATATATTGAATGTCTTTGAGCGATATGATATATTTCAGTTGTAAAGCACACCACTGGCCAAACATAACACCCTTTCTCCACACTGCCCCGGTTCTCACTGAAGCCCAGAGGGTGGGTGGGGGGCAGCTATGTGAAACTTCAGGCCACATTTGGTGAATTTTACACTTTGACTTTTGAGACTGTGTCACATTGTGCTTATTCTGGTACCCCTCCATCCACTATGAGAGTGATTTCCCCCCCTGCTTTTTCCATTCCAAGTCCTACTAAGCAGTTATTTGATGGTGGTCTACTTTGCACCTCCCTATTATTTGCCTGGCTTCAAAGGGTAGGCCAATATCAGGGCCTAGCCATGTCTCCTAATGGTGTCTGAGTCACTTACTGTAGCATGTGACAAAACAAAGACATCAGATGTGCTTAATCTACAGCTTTCATTTAATCCATTAATGTTTAAAATTAGTACATTTTGATTTGTAATTTTATTTTCTGTAAATATTGATTTGTATTGATTGCTAAACATTCAATACAAATCTCTTGACTGAACAACAGTATTACATCAGCATTACAGTTTTAGAGATCAAGAGTATTTATATTTTGTATGTATTTTTGAGGTAATAAAGATATTGTAGTTAATACAACATCTCAATAAAAAAATAAACTTCTAGTTTATTTCTAGTATTCAATCCTGTGCATGGCCTACCTGCCTTTTCATTGATCACAGCCTAAATGTACTTTTGTAGCTTTGTACTTTTTCTTTGCTGTTGTCTCCCTTAAAATATGCACTACCTCTCTGATGACTATGGTGGATCAAGACAATTTTGCAAGATGCCCTCTTGAGCTGGCAGTGTACAGACATGTTTTCCAACCCCTGAGGCGCAGTAGCCTCAGATCTGCATTCTTTCAAAGAATGTGTGCATTTCAGAAACCTCACTACTCTTTCCACAAGACATACAGGGGTACGATTTGGAATGAATTTTGCCTTTCAACAAGCTGCACATGATATTGTGCTGCAAGCAGCCAAGTTTAAGTTACTTACAGGACTAAATACAGTTGGGTTTTTGCCCATATCACCCTCTTTGCTTTCCAATTATAGCATTATATAGTATACAGTATTGTGTTTATGTTATTTATCTGTTTTGGGTACTTTGCAAAACTCATCCATTTAACTATGCCTCACATTGGCAATGATGGGCAATAGAAGGTTATAATATTTTTGTAGCATGTAACATAGTAGCATGCCTAGTGTTAATTCCTGTTCTCGTTAAAACTGTGTGTCAAAGAACAGAGTTGGAGCAGGGATTGGAGAGGGAGGGAGGGAGGGAGAGAGAGAGAGAGAAAGAGAGAGAGAGAGATTCTGCCTGAATACATTATTGGAGTCTCAGGGTGCAGCAGGTGAAAAGGTCCTTTATTCCCTCCCTCCCCCCCTTTCTGGATCTTGATGCACAAAATTCTTTAAGCTTCATAAAAAGGTAACCACTGCAGGTGTAGTGTTTACACTTCTTGTGTTTGTCATGGCCATTTTTATCAGGTTGAAATGAGATTTTTTTACTCCTGACAGCTGACTCACTTCTTGTGCCTGAGCTACTCGAGGCATGAGGTTCTCTTTAGTGTTGTATTCACATCTGCCTCTTAACATGACAGTTATTAAATCAGTGCTTGCCCAGCTTTCTATTCCAATGTTTTATGCAAATGTGTCAAGGATATTTTTTTCCCTCGATGTGCAGATGTCTTGTGGGTAACCAACAACTTTGACAAAACTCTGTCTCTGTTCAATTGTCATTTGGCTTTTCTCTTTTAAGGTTAGTGTGGCTTCCTCTTAACCATATCATTTAGGCGTCTAAAGGAACACATCCTTGTTTACACAGTAACCAAGGCATTATGACACCAGCTCATCAGATGCAGTGTTTAAAAGACTGTGCACACTCATTGAGCGTTTTAAAGGATTTAGGATATTGATGCTTTTTCGGCACCTCAGTGAGAAGGTCGTACCCAGGCTAAATGGCACATCTGGAATATATGAGGCCTGGAGGTATGCATAGAGACATTCTGAAACTCACAAAGAGAACCTTAGTCCACTTTCAGGAACTCAGTAGCCATGTCGTTTCACAATATACAAAAGAGCAAGTAGCTAAAGACCATTTTCTATCTCCTTTTTTTGCCATGTTGCTTTTCTACACAAGTTAACATTGATCTCATTTTCAAGTAGGTTTGCCCAAATTGGTGTTTCACTTTGGAAAGTAACCAGTCCTTACAGTGGCCTTCTGTGGGGGCACTGACTCAATGAGCAGGCAGACTCACCAACACAAAGGGGCTTCCTCTGGGAGAGAGAATAATAGATGTGACAAGCCTTTGCTTTTCAGAGATTTAAGGGGGTCATGAATGTGTTCTCAGCTTGGGAATGTGGCCCTTCGAGGCCTTTAGCTGCCGCTAAGCTCAAAGCGTGGATTAGATGAGCGTTGTTTAATTAAAGACGGTTCATTCAAGTCTGCTGTGGTCTATGATTTTGTGGGCATGTCAAAGAGCCCCTGAAACACAGTTGTTCTTGCACATGTGGATAACTGAAGGCTAGCGGGAGCAGCACATGTGGCAGTGGCAGTATGTTAATGTATTCATTATGTGTGCCATTGAAATGGGGGGCAGTCCGGCAGACCTGTGAGTGGGCATTTAGCAAAGAACAGAAAGTGCCTGATCAGCATTTCCCATAGGCCTCTGCTGTAGTGACACACTGAAAAATGCCAATTCATGACACTCAGTGGAACATAATTAAGATAAATGGTTCATTTCATATAATGTGTTCAGTGTATTTGACCAGTGTCTAAAACGTCTATGAGAGATGACAGAGCAATAGCTGAAGCCTTATATACTGAAAGTATGGAGCATTTCTTTAAGCGACTGAATGGTTTCGGTGCACGTGTCACTCCGAGCGGTATCCTCTCTGTGTTCTCGCATTCACTGAGGACGTTCTTCTAAGCAATGGAAATAGATTGATGTTGAAACAAGGCATGCTTCTCCACATGCTCTGCTGACAATAATGAAATGGCCTGTTATAGCCTGCTTATCCCTAGTGAAGCTGGAATGTCAAAGGAAGTAAGGCATTTCTTTTTCTAAGTTCAACACATATAAAGTAGCTAAAGAAAACCCTGAATACGGTGACTTTTGTGTGCCAAACTAAACAGCCCTTTCAGACATGTCAAAATAGAGTAACATTTTCAGAGTAACCTTGGTCTATTTGACACCACTCACAAAAAAAGATTTCAAAACCGTCCTACATGACTGACTTTTCGATAGTATTACTGAATTTATTATATTTGCATTTCTTTGGTTATTTTTACAGTCACCAAGGAGGCTTGACTTTCTTCTTCAAGCTCTTTAAATCTATAGTGGGTCCTGGGCTATAGTTTTCATTCTGTGCTGTGTGCTGCATGTCTTGGGCTTATATCAGAGGCCTCGCATGCTTAACTGGGTATTTATCGACCAGACTTTTCAATTCATCAGGCTTTTTGAGAAGGCACCAGAATGGCCCTGGTGATTTTCCCAGGAGTTTGTGTGGAACAGAATCAAACAGAGACCCCTCAGTGAAGCTAGGTGGGTGGCTAAGATGAGAAACCCAAAGTGCCCCAGAAACCCTTATCGACGTAACGCGATCCATAACGTGTTTATAAGATTGGCTGGCCGAGTGTACGTTGTTTATAACACGGCTCATCTTTCGAGATGTTTCCTGTTACGTGGCACGGCAGCCATATTTGTGAAATGTTTTGCTCAGGCTGGTGATACCTGATAGGATTTTAGGTCCTTGCTAGGGGACACAAGAGCTTCTTTCATGTTTGTTGCCAGGCATATACATTTTATTTCAACGTTGAATTGAATGGTCATGTTGTGTAGAATATGTTGGATAAATATGGGAATATTTCCCCAGAGATCTATCAATATTATTTGTGACATACGAGTGTGTATTGTCCTCAGATCCTCTGATGGGTGGACGTATGTTTAATGGTGCTTTCTGTAGTCCTTAATTACATAGCTGTTAGTGTAGAATTACTTACCAGACAATTGCTTTAAGTCAAATTTGTATATAAATTTGTTCATCTCCATCTTCATGACTTCTCCATAGCTTGAATAAGTTCAATGTGTGCATGTTAGAATGCCTTACTGGACTTAATTAAACTGAATAGGAGACGCAATCAATTCATTTTAATAATTTGTGCCACACATGCGGTATGCGTAAGAGCTCAGTTGCCAGAACACAAAACATCCATTTTAGACAATGTCAGGCCAGAGGTCAATGTCAATATTTTGCTCATGCAGCAGGTACTATATTCCTGACATATACATCATTCCTTTTGCTAAGAGTGTGAAATTAAAACTGCTGCTTTCTCTATACTCAGTGTAAAAAAATGGTTGGTTTGTGGGTCAACATCATGGCTCATTTTGTTTTTGAAAGTAGCTAACCTACCTGTTCAACCAAACATTTAAACTTTGCTTTGCATGTGAGCTGTATTTGCACCTGATGAATGCTTGAAACGTGCAGAAGAGAATTACTCATTAACAGACTGTACGTAATGCCTGCTTGTCTGCTCTTCTCTCCCACAGCTGAGCCAGTCGACGTGATAAAAGTATTGGAATTTCACAGTTACCCTGAAGGGATCAGGAAAACATCAGGATTTTGTACAAACAGAAAAGCATCACCACCAGACACAGCCTTCAGAGTTGGAAAGCAGGCCCAGATCAGTGCCCCGACCAAGCAGCTATTCCCAGGCAAGTCTCCCCTCTTCTCTGCTTTCTGCTCAAGGCCCAAGATCCAGTCTAACTGTGTGCCTTCTCTGCAATTTTTTCTGTTTTTTACTTTGTTGGTTGCTGAAAATAACACAGTGATATTTAAGAAAAGTAAAGACATGACAATTCTTCCCTAAAAGCTAAAGGACTACATTCATTGCAGTTGATGTTGGCCTTATGTAAAAATATATTTTTCAGTGGCCAGTTTGATGTTAAAAATTAAGTGAGATTTTGTTAGGATAGACTTCAAGGCTTTTCATAATGCTTCACTGGGTTATGATGCCCTGTGGAGCGACTAAATACCTATTGGTCGAAACCAGTTTGTAAGTGAAACAAGTTACTGTAAGCAGGGAAGCTACAGGTAACTGGCAAAATAACACTTCAAATTAAGGGTTCTTGTGGCTGTGTTATGGTGTGGGGTGAACACCTGGCATGGTTTAGGTCCACTCAACCCCTTAGAGTGCCAATAAATACAAAGCCATTATGAGTGATCACCTTCATTCAATGGTGTAGAGTTTCTATCCTGATAGTAGTGGTCTCTTCCAGGATGACAATACCCCATCCACAGGGCACGAGTGGTCACTGAGTGGTTTGATGAGCATTAAAATGATGTAAGCCATATGCCATGACCGTATTAGTCACCAGATCAAACCCAATTTAAAACATGGGAGATTCTGGAGTGACACCTAAGACAGCGTTTTCCACCAACATCAACAAAACACAGAATGATGGAATTTCTCATAGAAGAATGGTGTGCTATCCCCCCAGTAGAGTTCCAGACACTTGTTGAATCTATGACAAGGCTCATTGTAGCTGGCAGCTTGTGCTGGCCCAACACCCCATTAAGACATGTTTTCTTTATTTTGGCAGTAATCTGTAGGTTGTTGTTCCTACATGAACAATGCAGGCATTTTCAAACAACAGAAAATGTGGAGCATTTTGAGTGAGTGTACTTGTAAAAGTTACTCAGGTAACATATACTTTGGAACAATGTTGCTAATTTTACAGTATATATTTGTCCAGTTTTAATATGGTTTGACATTGCAGTGTAAGTACTGTATGATTCTTAGATCAGTGAAGTTTTCTGTTTATTATTGTGGGCCTCGAGCACTGATTGTACAAATTGTTAGCTGTATGCTTCATTGTTTTAACTTCATAGTAAAGGTCTGCTCTTTCTATAATGCTGAAATGCATATTTGTTTACTGCAATCAGAGTATTGTAAGGCTTTTTTCTAGGTGTGTGCATTGGTTAAATTAAATAGATTAAATTAACAGTGAGATTTGTGATTTTTGGGATGTAAATGTGTTTTTTCTTCCCTGTAGACCGAATAAGAATGTTTTCAGCCTATACGATTCATCTTGTTTTGTATTTCACCTCCAGCATTTCTTCTGTAGTTTCTGTGTATGTCATAGATGTGCATGCTCATGTATACATTTTGACTGAATAAAGTTTTGTGAGAGACTTGCGTTTGGTTCCTATTTGAGTTAAACTAGGAGCAATACATATTAGCCCCTAATGTATTTGCATATATTCTTTATTGATGAGTCTTCAGTGACTGTAATAATTCACGAAATAAGTGCTTTTCAGGCCTTTCTATCTCTTTCATGGCTGCCAGTCAAGGGAAATATTTACCGCAGCTTTCCACGACATTTAGCGCAAAAAACAACAGGCTCTTTGTGTCCATGTTTTCAGGAGGAGTGTTCCCTGAAGATTTCTCCATCCTCACCACCATTAAACCGAAAACCGGCATCCAGTCCTTCCTGCTGTCCATCTACAACGAGCAGGGCGTCCAACAGCTGGGAGTGGAGGTGGGGAGATCCCCCGTCTTCCTGTATGAGGACCAGCACGGCAAGCCCGCCCCCGAGGATTACCCTCTGTTCCGGACTCTTAACATCGCAGATGGAAAGTAAGTGAAGTCAGACTGCCACTGGGTCCACAATGGGGGAAAAGGGACCACTCATTATCAGCCAGGCCGAAGCCAGGCGTCAGCTTCAGTCCCACCTTTCTGTGGACTTACTCAGCACCCGCCCGTGTGGGCTCAGAATATAGTGATAAATTGTTAGTCATAGTGTCGGGGCTGTTTATATTCAGGTGCACTTTAAACTTTCAATAACCATAGAGAGTATTTTCTTTTATGGTGTAGTTTCACCATGTCAGACAGTTGCTGTGTTTTCTGCAAACCACTACTGCAATTTTGAGTCATGTTAATCAGGCTGGGTTTTTTTGCACTTCGAAACACAGGAAGTGTCAGCGTCATACTGAAGGGCTGCTTTCAAAAAACATCCAACAACCTTCACTCTTTCATAATATCACTTTAATGTAGATGTCTACTATATCAAGAGATTAGTATACCATAGCTTCCTGTTCAAATTGGGGTTGACATGTTTGAATGACTGGAACCTGGTGGAATGTTGCAGGCTGTCACAGGCGTCATGAACTTAGCCATAAACTCTTTCGCTCTATTATTTTGAAGAGAGGAAGGGGGGCATTAACCTTGATTATTAACCTCCCTGGATTACCTTATCCAATCAGATTCCATGTTCAGGGCCTCTTATCCCATCAGTGGATGCCTGCTAATCTTAAGACGGTTTGGAAATCCTGGAATCCTCGGAGATGCAGCTCAGTGTGTATGAGCCAGTGGTAAAACACAGGGGAACAAACAAACAGGGGTGCTGAAAAATATATTTTTCATAAGAGAGGTGTGTTTTTATTAAACATACCTCACTTAAATATTCCAAGCTTGAATTTACAGTTTGTTTTCATGTCCTGTTAAAGATAGCTTTGGAGAAGGCCTATAGACAAGTTGAATAAAGTGAAAATGATAGAGCACAGAAATGAAATATGCACTTTACTATGTTACAGCTCTCTGTAATTTGAGTATCTGTACTAAACCACTCAATACACACAAATTAGAAGTGTTCATATAGTATAAAGACTTTTTTGCAATATACGTTTCTTAAAAGACTTCAAAGATTTGTGAGGTTTGGAAATGGTGTACATTTAGCTGGAAATCTGGAAATACACATATAAAAGCCTAACACAGTTTTTCTGTATTAATTATCCAAAACAAATGTTTGAATATTAGTAAAGCTGCTTTGACAGGATACACAAGTAATGGCACAAAAACTTGTATTTATAGATCTTGTCAACATTTCACCAGTGGGGACATAATGTGAAACTCTACACGTTGCTTCTAAACTTTAAAATATCTGCCCAGTGACTAATAAACAAAGTCGTCCTCTTAGCCCAATTTGCATTCAGAGCGTCCAATTTTCGTATTGTGACCTACTGTCTAAAAACGGATGTTCTCTGTAGAGGATGCAAGGCCGTAGCCAAATCCCTACCGACTGAAACTAATTATCCTCCCAGGTTTTCACCATTATATATAGAATTATTGAAAACACGGCTGTGCATTAATATATATGTCAAGCAATCATGGTGTGCAGCGTGTGTGCAGTTTTGGAGAGTTTTTCACAGTTGCAAATCATGAAACATTTCAATCGTTTTGTAATGAAACACATTGCGCATACAATGTTAGTTGTTACTATCAATAACAAGCTGCGGTATTTTGCATTAATGCTACATTGATGGATGGGGTTTGGCACTGCGCACACATGGTTCATGTGCTCCATGCCTGTTCTTTTGTTAACAGCTCTGTGTCACATAACATACATACGCAACAGTAAATCATCTGAAATGCCAGCTTAACTATAAGGTATGTGTGTTCACTTAGCAACATGGAATTAAATGAAATAAAGGAATAAATAAGCCATAATTTAGGCATGTGTTTCTAATATCACATCTTTGATGTGTAATCAATTGTAGCAGGCTGAAAAGCATCGATATTACGTTCATTTATTGTGTTTGGAGCGACAGCACTGGATGTAAATTAACTGAATGTGTGATACACTTGTAGGCATGTTAGCTCACACGGAGTAACCTGTAACTCTGCCAAATACAGCTGTATATTATAGGTGACAGTATTATTTGTGACTACACTGAGACACTTGGTCTCAAAATTATTTACAACACAGGGAGATTTGGAATGTAAAAGGCTGAGCGCAAATGATGAATGTCTTCACTTCAGTGATTCACTGTACGTACCCGTCCAAATGTGTGCCTTCAATTTAGTCTGTTTAAAGAGGCACCCTTTAGCAAAATACTAATAGAATTCCATTTGCTTGCTCAGGCAAACACAGTTAGAGGCATGTTAGTTATTATTTTACTGTATGAAGCTTTTCCTTGTATTGTTTATGTAAACATATCCCCCTCCTTCTCGACAACAGTTATCAAGCCATTAATTTGGAAAGTGGGGCTGTCTTTGGTCTTCTGGTGTTTTGAATGACCTCTAATCCGTATAAGCTGCTCTACCCTCCCACCTGGACAGTTGCAGGTCTGCGCACAGGCTTGAACTTTGCCATCCATTGTATAATAAATGCAGTTTTGCAGTATTTTAAGGCATAAACTGTTGGATATACACTACTTTTATGGGTTTTTGTATGGGGTTTTTCTTGATATGTACTGTATGTTTCCATTTTTGACAGATTGGAATGGATATTTTTTAAAATTTATTTATTTATTAGGGACATAAGCATTGTTAAAACAAACACCAGATGCATTGTTTTAAGTGTTTATAGCCAAAGGCTCATTTCCAACACCTGTTCACAATAAACATTAATAAATATATACATTTTGACCTGTTTATACATTGAGCAAACTCCCTTGGAGGCTGACTTGCATCAGGTGTCGTTTACGCGACTGTGTTTTTGACTAAATGTTTCTCTGTTTCTGATTCTCCTCTTTCTCTCTGACACACACTTTCCACAATGTTCACTGTGCCTGTCATTGTGAGCAACCCAGAAGGCGGATTGGGTTTTGTGTTTAATGAGTTTAATCCAGTGTTAAAAAGGGCCAAAGTGTAGTAGCAAGAATGCAACACACCACGGGTTGGAATGTAAGATTGTAAGTGGTAAATTGTCCAAGGCCTGAAAGATGCTTGATGCCTGTTAAATCCTTGTGTGTGTGTGTGTGTGTGCATCCTGTGAGCCCAGAATTGAACTCTCTCTTTAACCTCCTCTTCAAACAGGTGGCACCGCGTCGCGATCAGCGTCCATAAGAAAACTGTAACCATCATTGTCGACTGTAAAAAGAAAATCACAAAACCACTCGGCAGAAGTGACCATGCAACCATTAACACCAACGGCATCACTGTTTTCGGTACCAGGATTCTAGATGAAGACGTCTTTCAGGTAAAGCAATCCTAATTCTGTTTATCTGTTTGTTTTGGAGTGTACTAGATTGAAAATTGAACTTTAGTTGTTTGAATTGGAATGGTTATTTAAACAGAAAGCTAGACATTTGAACATTGAGTGACAGTGAAAACAAGGATACCACTTTGTCAAGTGGTTTTAATGAATATATATTTTGAGAGTATTATTGCTGATTAGTTGACCAAGCTACTATATCTGTGAGTCTTATCATGTCACTGTAAGCAATCTATATTATACATTATGCAAGCTATAAGCACACTCTTTTGATAATTACCATAGATAACAGATTAACTCCTAGAGTGGGGACCTATATTGTCTGAAGAGTACTATTTATACAAATCTGGAGTGAGATTTGTGCTAATTTGACCTCCTTATTGTGACCTATCTAGCTCCTAATTTCATGAACTAAATATTCCAATATTCTTGAGTTTTTTAGCAGAGATATTATAAGGTTGTTTGCTATTAACAGTCAAGCTACATTATGAACTGTTTGATTTGGAAGCTGCTAAATAGCCAAACCATAGGAGATAGAACAAGTTGTGGTGATAAATGTCTAGAAAGCCAAGAGGATAAAGCAAAACATAAATACAGAGTAATAAAAAGGCATGATTTATATTGAATTTGCTCAAAGGCTGATTCCAGGGCTGCTCATTTTTACGACAAATGAAACAACATGTGGCAAGAGTTTATTGGCTCATAAATGAGGAGAATGGGTGCCTTACATTTCCACCAATGAAAATGTGATACAATAGTAATGCCTTAATGGCTTGTAATGTGAGCTTAAACATTCAAAACACTGACACATGCAGGTAATTCATATACTCTGGTTTTGAATTAATTAGATTTTCTGAAAGCCCACGCAAGGGAGAAGCTGTAGAAGTATTCTACCTCATCTGATGTCACCATTCAATTGTGAATAGACATGTTTTTCAGAATGATCAAAGGCATACCTGATCTTTCTTACCTCATAATCTCACCATAAAGAAATGAAAGAAAGATGCGTTCGGCTGTTTTTACTGTTCGCAGTCATAACCTGGAGAGATTTGGTCTCTCTTTCTTTCTTGTTCTCATTTTTGGTTTAAATTTCTTTATTAAAAATTCCACGTTGGCATCCTTGCAAATGAAACATTAACTTAAAATTGAATCCCGTCAGCCTCCCAAGATTTTTGTGCAATATGGACAAAAAGCACAACGAAACAAAAAAGATGTCTCCGTGGTGCAGTGTTAGCGTCTTGGGCGATGCGCTACACTGCGCTGATACGGCCAGAGCAACATAGGACAATACGAATGGGAGCCAACTAAATGTTTGCCTTTGGGGTCAGATGGATGCCTTGGAACACGCCGGCCAAATCAATTTCCCCTACTTAAACCGTCCCTTACTCCGGCTTTCGTCTGCCTTATTTATCCACAGCGCAGGAATGAATCATGCACATGCTTGACGCAGTGGCCTAAGACGGGGATAAAATGTCCAGTGTGCTGGGATTTACAATGACGTAAAGTACCCGAGCCTGTGAATGGCCTTTTGCACTCCCAGCATTTAACTTTACCTTCAGCAGTTGGTTTTTAGTCCGTCATTCCCGCACTTCCTGCCATGATGGCCCTTTTTTTTACCTTGTAATTAAAGTCACTTAAGGCGAGAGGAGCTGTTCTGTGCTCTAAGCCTGCTTTTAGTCACAGCGCAGCTTGTGAGTGGTTCTAAAAGAAGACAGTGTACCGAAAGACTGTCTTTTGTTGTTTTTCAGTGTCATAAGTAGACCTTAGATTTAGTCAAATAAATGATCCACTGTGACTTGACGCTTTATTGATTATTTATCATAAGCAAGAGTTGAAGGACACTGCCTTGTCTTTGGTGTGCTTGAGACATTTTGTTTACATGTCTTGAGTTTGTGTGAGCATTCAACATTTGCATAGCATGATGTGGTGCATTGGCCTGTGTATTCTTTTTAGGCTACAGTTTTTCTGTCTTGAATAAACTCAATTGCTTTTTTTCTTGTTTCCAATTGCACTGAATGGAGCTCTGTTAACAATCTGTGAAATAAAACAGTTTTCTTTGACATTTATCAGGGATGATTAACTAGAAGGAAAAACAGTGGTGCACTTACCTGATTGCAAATCTGACAGGAAATTAAATTTTTTATGCAAGACCACTGAAAATTGATTTGTGGTGATGTTTTTCTCTTCATTCAAGGTAAACAATAACATTTTAAAATGGAAAAGCTGAAGGAAGTCCAAATCAGGACCTTCACACCTTTACGCATGTATTTTGAAGGTTTTACAACTGAAACCTTGAGCCAATATGTCTTTGTCCTGAAAGTTTGGTCTTTAGAAGAGACACATCTTTTGGTAAAGCATGGCCTACCTACAGAATGCCAGAAAAACTCATTGCACTTCAGAAACATCACTGTTGATGTGACTTCTGCCACTTTGTACACACCATGTCTGGCAGGACAGTTGCATCTTTGATTACCAAAGTATCAAAGTAATTATCAATTAGTGTGCCTTGGAAAACATCTGTTATTCATTTTGGGATAGCACACAGTCAGCAATCTGTAATCATTTGGAACTGTTGTGGTAACCTTACAAATCCGTCCGTTTTAATTAATGATAATTGCTTTCACTTGCTCCGCCATTTTGTCACGTCATTTTAGGAACCAGTTGCTTTGAAAAAAGAACCCGTTTTCCCTATTTCCTGTGATGTTTATGATATACTGCCATTTCACTTTCTCTGTATTGTCCCTCTTGCTCCTGTTGCCTTAGTCCAGCTCACGCTTGTGAACGTTGTATACCTTGACAAGGTCACAGCTAAGTCAACTTAGCGGGAGTTGCAATCAGTGAAAATTGTCTGGAATGCAATTAATGTAGACAGAGCCTAACTGTCACTTGTGCGTGTAAACACCTCACGGAGGGGTGAGGAAGGGGACATCTGGGTCACAGTGGGGTTCCGGCAATTGTGTACCCTGTGGCCGAGAGTTTGTTTGGAGGAGACTTGCAAGCATTATTCACTGTCGGCCGCGATGGCCCTCAGCTGGCTCACAAGTGGCTTTAATTTGTCTTCAAAGCAATCCTTGACACGGCTGCGCCATCGCCCCGGTGACAGCCGAGTCAGCAGGAAGCGCACCGGGCGACGCCCCCCCGAAGGCAGAGAAGTCTCTGCGTGCAGCCTTTTCTTTGTGCCAGGGCAGACGGGGGTGGCGGGGTGTGAGTGGGCGGACGCCTTGCTCACTGAGCCGTGCCGGAAGTCGTGCTGTACTCGGGACGCTAATGCCCTATGCTGGGGGAAGCCCGATTAGCTTTGGCAGTGGATTACTCAAAGCTCTCATTCTTGTTGCGCTGCATATGAGGGGAATACAAGTTATTAAGGCTAGAGGCAGAGGAGGAGGGGGGTGTGGGGGTGGGGGTGGGGGTTCCAGGTGTGCTTTGCTGGTACATACCAAAGAGAGGAGTGTTCCCAGATGTCTCTTGTAAATTCCCTGTTAAGAGTGGTTGTATTTTTAGCAAAAGAAAAAAAAACTGAAAAGAAATGTTAATGAATTCATAAGGATGCTGTGGAGCAGTCAGTTATTCTGATATGCATTTATGATCACATTGCATGCAGCTCTTTTTCTCCACCGAATCCTCCGCTTCCCCTTTTGCACTGGATTGCGTTTGCACTTTTAATGTGTTGTAGTTGTATAAATGGGAGTGTAAAGCACATGTAGGAGAGCCAAATACTGGCATGTCTTTTTGGCCAGATATCAGCAGCTCTGACACCATGTGTGGATAGTCTGGATTTGAACGTTTGCATAATCCTAACCGACAGGATGTGACTGTGTGCCCAGTGTGTGATTTTGACCATTTGTTAATTGTTTTATGGCCATGTCGGAAATGGACAGCCTGTGTGGGGTTTGGCCAGACTCGGAGAGGCAGTGCTCTCTCAAAAATATACGGTCTGATGGTCTAACATGCGGACGGCCGTCCTAGACACAGTTTCATGCTTCTGCCCACATTATTCTACCTTCATTTGGATCATAGCTCCGTGCCTAGCAGATATCAGATTTTGCCATTCAGTGCAATGAGGTTAGATTGGACATCTTTTGAATATGATGCTTTTCCAGCCATGTTAACCCTTTTTAAATAAATATTTGTGATATAAATGCAGACAATATTTACAGACTTGGGTAGAAGTTCTTACTGTATTATTCTTCTTGTATTTTTAAATAACTGTTTAAGATATATAAAGGTGCACAATTATGATGACAAAATAATAAGAGTCATATAGATGATCCTTAGTATTAAAATCTTACCATTTATTATCATTATTTTATTTTTGTACATTTATTTGGGGGACAATGCACAATGCTCAATTTCCACAAATGCATCAATTATAAACTTGGATAGTTTTCATCTGTAGTTGAAAGCAGGTTAAAAAAAAAGAGGTAAAATTATGTTACGTACATTATGTCCATTATAAAATACATATGACTGTTTTAATGAACAGCTTTCAGAGGTGTTCCACGCTTGGTGAATGAATGCCTTTCATTGGGCTGTGGCCCTTCCTCGTCCCTAACTCTCCCCCAACACTCCCACTCCCTCAGTCTCGAGCCAGAGCAATAAGACTGTCTATTCAGACCCTAACATTACTTTTCAGACACGTCAGTGGTATCCCTCCGCCCCCAACACCCCTCCCCCTGTCAAATATCCTCCTCCGTTCCTGTCCCCTGCACTCCTGCCTACATTCTTCATTGCTTAACATGTCCCAGGAGAACTATGAGACATTGGTTGTCTGTTGACAGTGTTCACTGACAGTCATTCAGCAGGTTCAGAAGGTTGTGTGTGTCTGTTTGTGTGTGTGTGTGTGTGTGTGTGTGTGTGTGTGTGTGTGTGTGTGTGTGTGCCCGTGTGTGTGCAAGCGTGTGCGTGTGTGAAGGGGGCTTTGGCATATAATCCATAACAGTTATTGAGGTGATGCGCTGTGATAGAGAGACTGCTTGGAAACAGTATCAACATCCAGCTGCCTGCCCTCCATGACAGTTAAAAAAAACTTTTTAAGTCTTCCTTTGTGGCCATTACTTCCTTTCATCGAAAGGCTGCATTCGATGAAAGGAAGGAGTAAGCCTTTCCGTACTCCCGGGGCTGTGCCGCTTCCCAACGCTCCTGATCTGTTTAGTGCTGTCCACCATCCTCCCGCCGAGGGCCTGGACTGTCATTACAATGCGGGTGTGTTTGTGGGATGGCTGGCACGAGGCCTAGGGCAGGTGGACATCAAAGGTGATGTCTTCTTTATGTTTTAATTTGGAGCTATCCTCGCAGTCATGCCACAGGTCTGTAATTAAACACGTAAGAGGATATAACTGGAAATGGCAAAATGTCTCATCTCTTAATGGCTTAATATGAAACCATGCCCACGTCTGGGTTGTGTAGTCTTTTTGTCTTATTTGATCAATGAATTATACATTGTGGAGCTTAGCTTCTCTCATGTTTATGTTGTAATGTTGATTATATATTTTATTCATGTAAATTGGCAGTTCTGAAGGCATTTTTTGCCCATTATAACGTTTTTCCATCCTTATAATTGGAGCAGTTACCCATGCACAGCATCTTAAAGAGTTGCTTTCCTTTTTGCCTTAATTAGTAACAGACACTTTGACATTGACTCCACTGTAGTTCTAAACTATTATGATATGTTGATACTCAAATTTGTCCTGGACCTCTGACAAAAAAACATATACCACAGAGCTCTGCGGACCAAAAGAAAAGGCACTTTGGGGCTTACAATGCCACTACTAAAAAGTAGGGAGTTGGTTTAAAGCCCTTATCATCAAGCTGGTTTTGTGTCTGACTTCACCACTCATTAACCTACCTGATCTGTGGCCTCTGCTCTATCTGTGAAGAAGACGTGGAGACTTCTCTGTGTGCAGTAGCCGTGGTCATAGCGTGTTCAGCACCGACTTCTGTAACTTGCCAGCTCTTATCTCAGGACGCATCAAGCTCTAGAAATGCATTAATGTTCCGCAGGTGTGCACAAAGAGCTAGCAATTTAGTCTAAGCCATCTACGCTGACTGTCTGCACTCTCCCCCCTCTCTCTCTCAGGCATTAATTTCTCAGTATGCATGGACGCATATCTCTAGGCATGGAACCACCCAGTAATGCACACTTTAAACTGACAGTTCTTTCTCTTTTTTTCTTTCTTTCTTTCACTCACACACACACACACACACTCTGAACTGAATGAATGATGGATGGCTAGATATACACAGCTATACAGTATATTTAAGGTTCAAAAGATGTTTAAAATAACAGCTTCAGACACCTCTGGGGACATCAGATCTTGAAAGCACTTGGAAACACAATACATGGAGTACTTGCAACAATGACTGATGTGGGATACGGTGTTATAATTTCACAGTGCCAATACATTGATTAAATGACTGTAGTCCCTGCTTGCCTGCAGGCTCACAGCTTGGTCTCATGCATGGACTAATTCAAGTTGACTCCTTGCAAGGTCAAGCGCTTGCAGTAGGTGTATGGGTGACAGATGAGGTAATGCCCATCAACTTGACTCAGGCCCAGGCTTGAGCTTACTAATTTCATCAACGTTCCTTCCAGACTTGGCACACGGGTTAACCACCAAGTCTGGTTATTGGGCCAACCCAGGCTTCCATTGTCTAATTATTGTGTGAAACATTGCCTTCTTGCAGTTGATATAACAATATAGCCTGTGACAACTTTAATCATGGTGTAATACATTATATGCGAGTAGTGACTAAAAAGGTTTGCCAATTTTTTTGTGAGTTAGTCTTTTTTTTTCTTTTTGTCTGTCTAAACAACCAGGATCATTGTCTGGATAGATTGCATTTTATTCATTGTGGTTAAAAATACATTTTTGTGGTGGCATGCCTCATTTTCACGTATATAATCCACCAACACCATGGAAAATTGACAGATGGCTTTTTTTTTTTAAAGACTCGGCTGTGTTGTGTTTTCCTCATTCCTGAGATGAGGGTTGTCAGAATCTCTCGGCATGGCTGTTTTCACCTGAGCTCCACTGAGATGCTCTGACAAGTTTCAGCCCGCACCTTTCCTCTCCCATTCCTCTGCAGAGCTCCTCTCCTGCCACTCAAACTAAAAAGCCTTCCAGAGTGCACTCTGTACACGCAGTATAACAAGAGTAGGCAGCTCATGTAGATTACCTGAGGGCAGATTTATTCCGCTGTGTCTTCAGCAAAGCGCACAGCCAAGAAACCAGGCTAGTATATCTTCTCAGGAACTGCAATAGTACTCACAGGATGCCAGTAAGGCAGAGTGCGAGTTCCAGAAAGTTCTATGAGCGATTACTCCTTGAGAAGTATTTTGATTCCGAGGCCAAGTTGAATGTAATGAGCCTGACTTTTGTTGTGAAAGGAGGACCCGTGTTTGGCTGTGGTTCCTATTATTCCAGGGAAGAGAGACTTCCATAAACTGTAACCGCAAAGGAAACATGAATGGATGTCAGCATGGTATTGTTGCCATGAGCCAAGAACAGTTTTATTAGCCCTGCCAACCAATATAGAAACTCTGTAGAGAACCTGTGAAATTGTGAGGAGAACATATGAGTTATGATACTTAATACGTAACTTGATCTATTTAATCAAATTAACCTAGCAGAAAATATTGTATTAGTGTAGATTATGTGAAATATGCAAACATTATACTTACAATATACAACACGCGGAAGATGTAGGGTTCCTTCTTTCACCAAGGCCATCTTGATCCACTATTTATTTCCACAGAGGGACAAGTGGTGGTGGCTGATGGAAGTGGGGGTGTGCTTTCATGGCATTGGTTTACTGTGACACAATAATCCCTCAGAGCAAACGCAGGTCACATAAGGTATTCCTGAAGCCTTGTGGTGGTAGTTAACATTCCCTGCTGTTGCAGGGGAAAAGGTATCTGGTGAAGATTCCATGAGATCAGATCATGCAAAGAACCCTTGGCTTGTAGACCCTTGGCTCATTTCCGTCTTGTGAAGATTCAGAAAAGCATCCACAAAAATGGTCTGTTTTAGATTAAGTATGCCTTAAGCAGTATTTATATCTATCACTGCTGTTGCTATTAAAACATGATTGCACTGTGTCATGAAACAGCCTTGCAAATTAGATATGAGCCCCACCCACCCAATGTCCTTTGAAAATCCAAATTAGTTGGTTTATTTACTCAGTTAAAGACCTTCATGTTCTCTCTGTATGTGGTCTTTGCCCAAATTAAAACACAGTAGATGTTAATTTAATTGGATCTAATTTATAATTAGTCTTTTTTTAATCACTATTTTGGGGAGACAGAGGCGTAAGTATTTGTCTGTCGATACATGCACCTGGGCATGAAGTCCTCTGCTTGTAAGTTTTGTTCAGTTCTCTTGTGAGTAGTAGTAGTAGTAGTAAGCAGTAAGTAGCAGGGATCATTAACTTCACCAGTTGCCAAATCCTATTGCTTTCCTTTGTGTAAGTAGCCATGTGGCACATGTGAGAGTGTGAACTGGGGGGTGATTTATGATGGCACTTCCCTATGGGGCCTGAGAACTTCTGTAAGGCCGGATCCATGATTAAAAATAAACTGGAATCCGATAGCTTGGTTGTATTTAGTACCACGTTTCCGGTCAAGCTACTATGAAAGGAGAGTTCACTATCAATAATATTAACACTGATTATTAACTACAATGTTAATTAAGCTCCTCTGGGCTGCATGGTTCATTGGACCATGGACCTGATTCATTTAGGTGTCTTCTGTGTGTATCCCTTTGCTGCGTTAAGGAATATTGAAATTCCAGTGTTGCCATGGCAGCGTGGACAGGGTGTGGAGGGGTTGGAGGTGGTAACACGTTGTCTCGAATGCTGTTGGTTTCCAGGGCGACATCCAGCAGCTACTGATTGTGTCCGACTCCAGAGCAGCGTATGATTACTGTGAACACTACAGCCCAGAGTGTGAAACGCCCCAGCGCCACAAGCCCCAGGCCCAGCAACCTGAAGATGAGGTGAGTATCCAAACAGTCTTTAGGAGCTCCGTTCCGGCTTTGAGGGCCTTTGCCCCTTCCACCCTCAACCTCTGGACTCATGCAGCCCTGAGTGGAGTGATCTACACTGAAGCTCAGTTATTCAATTAATTGCAAATGGAGTCAACCGTGCCCGTGTAGTTGCTACCACTAAAAAGTGTATGGTAGCGAAATGTAGCGGGAAGAAAGATGTGTCCGTTTGATACCCGTTAGATGCATATCTTGGTCTTATACTTCCATGATGACACATATATACCTATGTCACACATAAAATAAAATACATTTTAATTTGAGCTTTATGATAATTGTCTGTTCCTACTGTTAAAATTATACTATAAAATATGACAGGGTTTAAATAAGCAGCCAGGTACACATCTAGATACATTGTGCCTGGCCTTTTTGGTGTTTGTCTTTTGCTAGTTCGCTTACATGTTCCTATGGTGTTTAGCTAAATGACTGATGAGATCACAGTGGAAATTGGTTCTTGCCATAAGTCTGAGCCCACTTTGGAAACTAGCAGCCTGTGCCATGGCCCTTTGACACAGCCAACGCACAATAACGGAACATTATTTCCCTGGATGTAGTTAAAAACAGCTATTCCAAGCGTAATTAGCAGAAGTACAGCATAACAACAATTACAAATATATGACATTATCCAAAGAATAGCTATGGCAGCAAAATCGAATTACTTCTGAAAAAAGTCTACTTTATCACCGTTATTATCTTGAGGCCAAAAACTGGATCATGAAAAATGTGATTATCTTGGATGCCAAATCATTATTGAATCCTTATTGAAAAAACAGCTATGACAAAAAGATTGTGCTGCTTCTTAAAAGTTGCAGTTGCTATTGCCATGAGACCAAAAAAATCATACTTTTTGGTTGGATTTCTTTGGATAAACAGATGATCGTAAGAAAATACTACATAGGAGCGAGCTTACCATTATCACTATGCGTAATGCATAAAACAACACACAAGACGGGTACAATGCTAAAGGGCTCTACATACCTTCAAAGGAAAGACCTCCCCATCAGTTTGGCAGCTGATGAAAGAAGATGGTTTCCAGAGCTGTAACAGGCCGAGCCTTCCCTCAAGTGCGCTCCCATGATGTTCCCTAGCACAGTGCTACACGCGAGACAGATAAACCTGTTAGCACGCACTCAGGGAAGGGGGGATTCTTCTCAGATATTTATGCCTTTCGCTGAGCGGGCCTGCTGCTTGCAGCAACAGCTTTTGGCTGGGTTACCTCCGACAGCATAAATCTGCCTGGCCCACTAGATTCTCCTCCTTGAAGTGCCTGCTCATCAGGACCCCTGTAGTTAAAGGGCTAAGCCGCTGGATTGGGACTAACCTTAAGTCATCTCTGATGGATGAAGTTGTATAAGGGTCAGTATGTTAACTTCATCTACCTCAGTTTTGACTACTGACATTTAAAATAAAGAGAGAGAGAGAGAGCAAAATGGAAACATAATGCGTTTCCTTGCAAGTACATTCCTTCATGAATTGCTTAACTCAATAATTCATGTATATTCATATCTCATCGCTGTTTTAATTCACTGCCAGGCTTTAGCTTTTCTTTGATGTGTTCTCAATGACATAAATTAAACAGCAAAACAGACTTTATGCAAACTGAACACATCCCTCACTAATACAAAATCTTTGATGGTTTTAATGATTATAGTCCAGTGACACAAAATATGCATCCACCTTTGATATTGTAGGCTTTATGCAAGAGATGCATAACAATTCCAAAACATACATGGCAAACATGTCCATACTGTTTGTATGTTTGTTCGGCCAGTAGGGTTCTTTTGTAGCACAAATACCTTCAAATCAAATAAAAATAAAAGCCAGAAGCTGCCAAAAGCCATCTGGGCACCATTATGTCACAAACAAAAATGTGCATTAATGTGCATTAATTGCTGTTTGTTTCCTGAAATATAATGTTTCATGCTTGTATAATGTTGTTTGCTGTGTGTGGTTCCTGATTGTAACTCCTGGGGAGAGTCAACAAACACACACAGCTCCTTGGGTGTGAAATGCCATATTGAGGGATGGACAAATTAAATAACAGCAAAATGCACATTCCATAAACCAAACATTTTAGGCTTTTTTGTAATGAAACGCTGCTAATATTATGCATACCCCAGACAATAAACTATCTCCATTACAGAATATCTCAACACTTTATATGACATGTCAATTGCTGGTTGTTCCAGTTTATTACATGTGACACCAAGCTTGTATACAGTTATTTGCAATTAGATTTAGTAAAATTGTTTATTGTGTTTGATGCTATGATATGATTATTCTTGAATGTTTTTCAAGTTTAATCATCATTTGAACCGTCCATGTGCACATGCACTAATCTTGCTTTTGCAATTGTATTTATATTTCAAAGCTGTGTTCTTAAATTAAAGCCTTTGATTTCAGGAAAGCATCATCTCTCTTTTATGCTTGTTTAAACAGGCATGCACACAATGGATTAAGGATTCAAAAGCAATTTCACACTCAGCAATTTGAAACTTGAGTTGAGAAGTCCTGCGTTGTGCCCAAGTGCTCCAGGGACACAGCTCCCAAACTAAACACCAAACAATTTAAACACAATTAGCCTTCAAAGATGGCATGTTAATTGAATGGAAAAATCAGTCATGCTGTTCAGCAGACCATGGAAGATGATGCTTTGATGAATTCAATTGTGTGTGAAAAATCTCATAACTCAAAAACCTCATACCTTTTGTCATATCTAGGTAAATACAAATTCAATATGTCTGAAGTTCCAGAAGACATATGATATCACCTTTTTGGTTAAAAAGGGTACTTTTTAATGTACATTTTGTGATTGACTCATGCTAACATAACTGTGCTTGACCTCTCTCCCTCTCACAATCCAGTACACTACTGATGACTTAGAATACAGTGAATTCTATGATTACAATGAAGGAGACTTAAGTGAAACTGGGAGCCCTACTGAAGAAGCGTATCCTGAACTGGAGGTAAAATAATAAAACAAACACAATTTTTGGCCTGTTTGTAATGTGGTGTCTTACTTGGTGTCCATCATCATGGGACCCCCTTGCCTTGTCCATCACAGCACCTATCTGTGTGACCCCGCCCACCACGAATGCCAACCGCTCTGCCCTGTGTTCACCCTGAGGTGGAAAACAACCTTAAAATGCCAGGTCTTCTGTCTTCTCCCCCTGGCTCCTGTTCACACATGACCCCTTCTTCCTTACCCCCCCACATTCATGTTGTGTCCATGTCCTTCTGTCGCCACACTCTTTTCAGAGAAAGAAACGTAATTCCTTCATCAAAAAGAAGAGGATGAGAAAGTCCCCTAAATCTAAGGCTAAAACCTTAAAGGTCACATCCTCAAAAAAGTCAGCAGCTAGAATGTTGGCAGCTAAGAAGAAGAGACTGATGCCTGGCTACCAAGCTACTGCACCAGCAAGACCAGCAGTCATTCTAGGGGTAACAATAGACCGGAACCATCCCATCGAGATCTTTCCTTTGACAACGGCAGGAAAATCTCTGATGATAGACCGGACTCTGCCTAACCCCTTCTAGATAAGCACAAACCTAGACAGCGCTAGATCCTAGCAAATAACTCCCGTGACATGCTCTTTCTGTTTTAATTCTCCATTTGTTATTCTTCTTTCTTTCCTTTCAATTTTGACATGAATTCAGCTAGACAATGTAGCCGAAGAGTACTATACTGACAGTGAACTTGACCAAGGAACAGTAGGCGGTACTCACACTCAGTCTCCCTATGAAACTACCGGACCAAATGAGGTAAATATCTCAGCTTTTTATTGTCTAATTATGATAGGGAACCCATGAAACAAAAGTACTTGCCTCCCGGGGCAATAGGAAGAGAAATCCGGGAAGAGCTATGACCCAAGGAAGTATGTGGTATGAAATGACAAAGACAGAACGATTGAGAGCAATCGCTCTGTTTAACTCCATAATCTGAACAGTAGAGCTCCCGGATAGAAGGGAGGTATTAAACAACAAAGCTTAAAGAGGTGTCATGTTGAACCTGCCCACAATCCACCAGTTCTTATTTTGAGGTCTGCCATGTTCTTCACCCTGCTCATGTCAGCCTCATAGAACTGTTCCACAGACATGGTCCGAGTGGATTGTTATGTTCATTCTTACATATTGGCAGGTTTTTATGTTGTTTAAGTTAATGATGGGTAAGGCTGCATATCTTTTCTGTAGTTGTTTGATTCGTGTTTGTATGAATGTGTGTCTTTCATATTTATGTTGAATCATAACATTTACTATTATAGATTAGTCACTAGGAGGAGCTAATGATTGACCGTATCTATTATTTTAATGTTTTATAATAAATATGACTTTTGGTTTATTAGTGTAGTGCTATATGTGTAATTTTACCCATAGTATTATTTTTTAAAGCATTATTGAAAAGAAACTTACTTTCAAATGGCAACACACACACACACACACACACACACACACACACACACACACACACACACACACACACACACACACACACACACACACACACACACACACACACAGCTATATGGACTCACATTACTGTGAATGCTTTTCTGATTTCCGAGATTCACTGGACTGGGACAACACCATGGCAGTCTTTACAACTGTACCACTTGAACTGAAGAAGTGCATGTTCCTGGAGATCCCAGTTAAAGATTAAATGGCTGGCAGCTGTGCTTGTGCACAGTGTCGAAATCCATGAACTCTGTAACATTCTGTCACAACCAGCCACAATGAGCACAACTTGACTGCATTCATGACTGTGTGGTATCTTGGTTTGATTGAGTTACAAGCCACTGAGTAATTTATGGGACTTCTGATACATACACGCTGCTCTGCATTAACTCTTCATTGCGTATACAGATAGCATATACATGCGGTAAACTGCATGCACCGTACATTATTAAATCAAATATGCTGGAGTGAAATTAAAAGTAGCGTGAACTCTGCATGTCAATTTGTGTCTGATCATCACGACGTTCTCATCCTAAAGTTTCGATTAAGGAGTATTTGAGATGCGTAAATTGAGTTTCATACTGGAAAAAGCAAGGAAAGGAAGGAAAGGAAGGAAAGAGACTGAACTCTCAGTTTGGTTTTGATTAGAAAGTGCATATTTCTGAAATCTGGCAGTTCACATATTAATTTGTGCGCAACCTTCATAAAAATTGATCCATAATCAAAGCCGTGCTGAGCTAAACTCAAGCAATATGCTTGCTTGTTTCTGGGAGCCAATTGTCTGCTTTTCATGATACACCTCAAACAGCAAAACACTGTGTGCTCCTTCTATTTTTCTTTTTCATTTTAGCCTTAGGATTAATGAGGAAATAATGTCATGGCAGTTGTTAAAGTCTCATCTGCTTCTTGCTTGAAGTGAAATATGGAGAAAATAAAATGTGTTATGTATGACTGTTTAGTTGCAGCCTTACCCATGATTGACAATATAATGTGGCAGGCCGGTACTGGGCAAAACAACTTTTAGGCCTTTTAGCAAATTAGGCCTGTTAGCTTCAAAGTTAACCTGTGTGAAATCAAGTTTTATTCTACCTCCAGTGGAATACGGCATCACAGCAATTGCCACTGCTCAGTCGTAGCTTGCGAATCCCCTGCAACGGTGTGATTTGATAGCCCTGAAGCTAACTTTCAGCAATGGACCTATGATCAACGTTGGGGATGCCAATTTTAAAGCCGAGCGCTCAAGCTGTGTTGCTAACGCGTCCTACACCATGCAATGCGACAGGGACGCAAACCGCACACCAATGCAGAGCACCAGTGAACACGGAAAATGTGTCATAGAACAGCGTTATGTGTACATAATAAACAGCGTTTCTGTGTCCAAGTAGCATTTTATTTTATTGTTTTATTGTTAGTTTTTTTGTTCTTTTCTTTCATTTGTGGAAGTTGAATTCCACCTGTTGTATTGCATTTGTGTGTTCACTTCAAATTGGACGAAAAGCAAAGCCCTGCATACAGTTCCTGTCCATTGCATAGTGTAAATGTGTTACAACTGTTGATTTGTGGGTATAGAGTTGTGAGAAATGCAGAGAACTTTAGTAACCATTTTAGATCCTCAAATATGACTTATTTTTATTTTTATAGGATTATGTAGTATGTTTTGGGCCTTTGAAGGGTCTACAAAAAAGAAAGATATGGTTCTGGTTTTGGGTCAACTTATTTTTATTGTACAAATTAAAGGACCTTTTTACTCTTAACTTTACTTTAGATTTTTCACCAAGTACTAATGTTGTTGCTAATGTTTTTCTGCATTTTTCCACAACTCTATTGTTATAATTTTCATCATGAACCATTTATAAAGCACGCTTTTAGTGTCATTTCAGACTTACTTCAGATATCTATTTTTGTCCTTTTTTCACCTTTGTACATAATTTTAGTGCCAAACCCAATGATTATTATGTATATTGGTCTGAAAAGAGAGACTTAAATAGCCCTAAAGTCTGTCTTAGACTTGTATGATTGATTTATATTTGATCATCGAAATTCCTCATGCTTTCTCAAATCATCAAGGTAACACTTTATTTGTACCCACCTGTCAATTATAGATGTACGTTTCAAGCACTCAATTCTCAATGCAAATACATTTAAGATTATAGGCATATTATTTTTACATTTGCATTTATTATTATTATTATTATTTTTATTATTATTAGTTGTAGTAGTAGTATTTTATTTGACAAAATAAATGTATCGTTACAATATTAACATATCAAAATTCTAATACATTTGAAATAATAACCTGGGGATGTCACTAAATGGGCTTAAAATAAGGTGTTACCCTGTTACCATCCAAATTATACCTACAATACTGCTTTTTATATTCATCATCCTTGATTAATTGATCTGCTAAGCTGTAGAATATGAATACATAGTCCAGGCTTTAACTGCTTAACTAACAACCATGTTCCCTCCATTGCTCAACCCTCCGCTTCATGGCTTGGGTAAACTAAGGCTGCAGAAGAGGAAATTGTTGATGACTATTTTACTGGAGTGGACCCGGTCGGTCTGGAGCCCACCCTCGCACCGGAGACAGTGGAGACCCACACCCAGGACAAAGTGGACCCAGGGACCGATTCATATGACTTTAAGGAGTATGACCTTAAGGAGTACGATACCGCTGAGTTTGATAAAAAGCAGTACGAGTACGGGTTGTATGACGAGTATGGCACAAACGAGGCGAAGTCTACCGCCTCCACTTATGAGGATGAGATTGGGCTGGGTTTCCCCGCGGAGACTGACATCACAGAGAGCGACGTAAGTACCTCCCCTAGCCCCGCCCCCAACCCCCTTTCTGCACGATTTCGCCGGTGCAAGCTGTCCCTGCCAGTAAGGTGTCAGGGTGCCAAACCGCCTGAGACGCGCGGTCGTACAGTACACTGCTTGGCACGGTGAATTTGTCATTGTCACTTCATGTTGTCTGTTCAGCCTGCTTTTGAAACATCAGTTTTGCGCTCTGGCTGCGGGGTTTCATGTTCTTCACCCATGCTGCCTTTGAGACACCGACCTGTCAATCGTCTTTCACCGGGTTGTTGTGGAATGAATCCTACACAAAAATAATCGAGAGTCCAAGGAATGGAAACAAGAAAGTGTCCAAGATTTTGTGGTGTTTACCTATGCATAAGAAACTTCCCCTGCCTGTACACACACACAGACACACACACACACACACACACACACACAAGTTTCTGTATCCAGCTGTATCCAATGTTCTGTCAGTACCATATATCTCACAAGGCCTGAAGACATGGCAATTACTCCATACCGAAGACCCAGCTGTCTGTGAATGCACACCCTTACACTCAGCCTCCAAGGCACACACAAAACACAATTTATCTCTCACCTTCTCCAACCTCCACCTACACTGTGCTCAGAGATGAGACCATAGAGCCATTCAGGAGCAGATTTTAAACAGTGCCCATTGATTAACTCTTATGTGCTGCCTTCCAGAAATCAAATACTAAGAATTATGACCCTTGGAAGACAAATACTTTGTGCTATGTGACCATTTCCTACATCACTTTTTCCATTGACGTTTATGTGCCTGTGAGACAGTAAATCAAACGGTGTCTGCCTCAGCCTGGCTCCTCATTACTGTGGCTTTCCAGTCTTCTGGCTCTCAGTGAGCTCTTACAGCCCTATTGCAGATATGAGCCCCAACCACAGCAGCCGATCTGAGATCGTTACTCCTTGACACAAGGGCTGGAGTTCCCCCATGCTGATTGGTTTGATTCTTGAGTGAAATAATTGTTGGATAATTGCAGAAATAACATCAGCTGGCAGCTCCAGCTCAAGTTCATCCCCGCTGCGGTTGTACATGCTTACATCTTAAAAACATTTTAAAAAACAATTTTGGGGCTAAAAAAAGCTGTTGGTAAAGATTTATAATGTTCAGATACTGTTCATTTGTTCTCGTATCACGGAAAGATTTTGAGATCAGAATTCCCTGGGGGTCCCTTTATTGAATGGCACAAACCATACCAATTTTACATACAGTATAGCCAAATCAACAACTATGAGAACAGTGATACATTTTTAACTATCCCCCAAGGTAGGACTAAGGGATGGATAATACCATTTGTGTAGTATACAATTCAAAAGGTAGTGTCTAACGAGATAGCTATAAACCCAAATTATTTTGGAACTGAAGACTAGAAGCAAAACTTCTCTTTGGAACACCTTTGTTCATTTCACTGATGTTCATGAATTTATTTTGTTAATGGATATTAACATACAGTTTTGTCTTGGAATGTTTCATTTGGTATTGGAACACAGTACAACCTTATGAGTGCAATGACCCAGACATTAATTTCAAGCTCATTGGGTAAACCACCCAGTGCCACGGCACTAGCATGTTATGCCTGTTGATCTTTCAGCCTCTCAATCTGGTGCCTTCTGAACTAACTGTGTTATGCGGCTCTCTCTAGTGCATCCGTGTAAGAACATTTTATTGGAGACACTAAATAATTGAAATGTACTTGTTTTATGCCACCAAACTCTTATCCATATTGCAGACTTTTTTGTTTAACTAGCATAGGATTAAAAATTTACTTTATGTGCTTGCTTATGTGCTTACTTTTGGAGTTTAATGGACTGTTTAATGCCTATGTAATAAATAAATACAAAAAAGTATTAAATATAAACCAGCCCATTATTACCATTCATTAAACTTAATGGAGGGAGCTGTATATTTTGTAACAGTTTGATCAGAAAGTTTGGCTCCACAAGTTACGAACATCCAAGTATGGCACTTGAGATGGGATAGGGCACTTTATCTAGCATGTATTCCATAAATGTACAACTTATTACAATTCGTATGTGATCATATGAATTTGATACCAAAGGTGCAGTTTCCACTCATAATGTGTGCCTCATTCAGCGATAAACTCGATTAGTTTTTCTTGGTGCATCACACATTGAGTGCCCAGTATTCTATTCTCACACTGATGCATTACATTTTTACTCATGTGAATGCGGCTGCCTTACTCTTGTAGATGCCATTATTGTTTCTGTGACTTCAGCAGAGGGAACATGTGTCATCCTTGACCTATTGTTTGCAGGTTGGGGGCGGCAATGGCTATTTCGGTGAGAAGGGGGAGAAAGGGGAACCAGCTGTCATTGAACCCGTGAGTGAAACCCTGACATGTCCCAAACATGACACTGCTAAGAGAAGGTACATATCTGCCCATAGAAAGGTCTAATTTGTTTATCCATAGCTAACAAAACAAACTATTTAGATTTTGTATCCATTCTGTATAGTTCTGTATATCCCAGGTGTAGATACCATATAAGCATTGTCCTGGGTATCACAATCTTTTCTATGCTGCTGATGGTTTGATTGAAACGTCTTTCATGAATGTTTTGTAGGAAAAGGAAAGACATTAGCAAAGAAATGGCGAAGACCGTAACTCTCAATCTCCACTTCCACTCTGTCACTCAGGAGATTTATGGTATGTTGTAAACACAAGTGTTTTCACTTTTTTCAGGGAATGCTGATAGAAGGACCCCCAGGACCAGCAGGCCCCGCCGTGAGTGTCACATTTTCCTAGAACTCTTTTCCTAAAAGAAGAGTTCTCCCATTATTCTATAACACCCTTTCTAAAGGAACCAGAGGTGTCCCATTCCTCTAGAGCTCTCTCATATAAAGAACCAGAGCTCTCACTTTCTTCAAGAATACTTTTACTAAAGGAAGCTGTTCTGTCATTCATGGTGGAACATTAATGAAAAAGCCTTGCCTGATATTCCAGTACCCAGCTGGCAAAGCTGGTAGACCCATTCCCATGCATTGTTCCATTGCTCTGACTAGAATGGGATGTACCATCATATAGAAGCAGGATTTTTTTTGTTTATGTTCCTCCACATAGTTGTTTGATTGGTTTGTGTTTCATTAGGGTCTTCCAGGCCCCCCAGGTCTACAAGGACCGCCAGGCACCACTGGTGATCCCGGTGACAGGGTAAGTTGCTATTTTAGTCCCTCACCACCTCAGCTCTCAGTGGACATTGGATATGTGACTCCTAAAAACCATGTGTGCTTCAGTTCCTCATTCCAGACACTTGTGAGTGTCCTTCTACGGGACATCGTGCAGCCTTCCCTGCCTTGTTTTGTTGATGCTGGTCAGAATGAGTGATGTGACCAACATCAAACAGGCCACTCGCTCAAAGTGATCTTCGCTTTGTGAAGGTGCCACTTTGGGATTTTGCCCAACAAGATGTGCTTTTATACTTTATACTAAAAATAAGTCTGACCCATCACAAAAACACTATGCACACATGTCTGTGCTGTAAATGTTCTTCTATTTATGCTAAATAGTACACTGGAAATAAGATATACGTTGCAAACCAATAAGATAAATATGTGTTAGAAAGCCATATCTGCCAGAACCAAATAAAATTTGACTCAAGAGTCCTGCCCAGTGGAAATGAACCTTGTACGTTCTTTCAGATGGCCTGAAGAGATGACTAAATATCCTTCTGTGTGGAAAAGTAGGCAATCTTCATGAGTGCAGCATGCAGCTGTAGTCGGAATGAGTGTACAAAGAAAACAGATAAAAACATGACTGCAGGGCAGGGAGAAACCAGATCGCCCAAATGCTGTTTTCATTATCGCAACACTGTTTCCTTGGACCCAGTATTAATTATTGTTTCTGGGCCAAAAGCAGGGCCACTTGCATCCAAAAATCTACTCCTTTGTGAATGCGGCAGTGCCCCTAAACTTTTGCTTGATTGATTGTGAAACGGGGTGGGGGAGGGATAAGAGGTCCTTACAAGCTGGATTTAATTTTTTTGTTGTTTTCTGAGTGATACCACAAATTGTACACACTTCTTTAAAAAGACTAATGCCCTCAAAAACACAGATTGGACCTAGCGTGAACTCTGCCAAGGAAATGAGCCTGTGTCACCACTGGGAAATCCATCAAGTGATTAAAACTGACACATTGTTCGCAGTGTCACATTATTGCTTGTTTATATTATTCAGAGTGTCCATTGTTCTCTGTCTGTAATCAGAAGTGTTTCTCGCCTCTGCACTACATAAAATATATGTGCACTAGATGGCACTATGTCTGCTATGTGCTCTCAGAGAATGTATTTTCTTTGCATGTCTTGGTCAGAGAACACATGGGAACAAGGGGATGTGAATAATATGTGTAAGATGTGACCAGCATACTGAATGCTAGTTCATAGGATATTGGAACTTTAGATACACATATTTGCCAACTTTTTTATTGCACATAATATTGCTTTATATTTTCTGTTTGACATATTTTGATGTAGAGGTCTTCATGTCTGATTTGTCAGTGACAATGGTTTTACAGTTTGTTGACATATTGACATATTTTTACATTTATGAATGAAGAAAATAGACATAGTGCCCATATTGTTAATCACAACAAAGCAAGTTAGGAACAACAGTGGTATAAAACACATAGCAAGGTGCACAAGACACATAAATCACTGCAAATGAGTGACCGTTTCGAACAAAGTGGTTTTCCAAGACCAAACTTTTCCAGACTTTTTTTCTGAATAATCAAGTGATTAAATATTGTACATTAAATGAATGAGATTGGAAATGTTAAAGTAATTGTATTATCATGATATATTATATGAATTAATTAATCATAACGTGTTGTTTTAGCTTTGGAATGCCCTACCATTAACATTGCATTCGAACAATTTCAATGTGGTAAAGAAAATCATAATAAAGTACCGTAAACCTATACAGAAGCTGCATTGAATGCATAAATGCACACATTATTATTATTATTTTTGTCAGTGTGTGTTTTTGCATATTTTTCTTGGAAAGGCTTCAATTGTTTATCAAGTGGAAGAGATGATTATGAGGTACAGAACAGTATTTTTAATGTACAGCACAGAAAGACTATCTGGCACTTCCGTGTTAGTTCTGGAGTGAATACAGTGCAAGTCTCATAAACTACGCTTGTGCTGTGGGGTACTTATAGCGAGCCTGCTAATGGTGCCGATCATTACTGTATAAACAAGCCTGCAGTTCTGCGCTGCAGAACACAAATATGCTTTCAGCCTGGGCACACTTCAGGGTTTTTGGATGTCATGGGACACTGACATGTGTACATATGTGGGCGTGTGTGTAGTTGTGTGCGTGCGTGTTCTCACGAGCGAGTGTACGTATGTTTGTGTGCGTTTTATTAATATGTTTGTATACAGAGAGCCAGGTGAAACTCATGCTGGATTCCCCCCCCCCCACCTCCCTCCCTCACACACACCTTACCAAACTATTATCTATGATGATTTGAAATTGCCAATATATTTGGGCACTGTCTGGTTTCACAAACTGGGGGAAGCACATGTGATTTCGCTGCACCAGATGGTCATAGGTTCAGATGGTCCCTGGTTTATTACTGTCGCGCCCCAGAGTGAATCTGTAAAAACCCTACTGATTGTGTTGCCCTGGATCAGTGCACTTGTTTTGCTAATTTAATTAAACACTAAATCATTTGTAGGCTACCTATTATGTTGACACGCATGTACTAACTTTTCATAGTTTCCTAGTGGTTTGGAATATTGTCAAGTTTATTTTAAAATAGCCTATTACTTTTAGCGTGCTGCAATGCAATAAAAGCAGAGTGTCCCTGATAATGTTTTATGGCCTTCTGTACTGCCTCTGTAAGGCAAGTCTTTTCCTGACACCCCGGATGGATCTTCTGTGTGCTCTCTTTCTCATCTCTTCCACTCCCCAGGGTCCCAATGGTCGCGCTGGTCTTCCAGGAGCAGACGGCTTGCCAGGGCCTCCAGGCACCATGCTAATGCTGCCAGTGAGTCCCACTAATGCCCTGGCCTGTACAGCCATGTTCTAAGGAAACAAAATATCACAAGCACACAATCATATCATCAAGATTCCAACGAGATCTAAAAGCGTATTATTTGCTCTTATTTTCTTTCTTTCTTTTTTCTGTCTTTCGTTCTTTATTTCTTCCACACATTACTTTTTTGGGACTCGCTCAGATTTGACACACTTATTGTTTTTTTGTCTTTAGATGCTCCCTGGCCACACCTAACCACAACCAATATGGTTTTATTATTTGATAATGTTTTCATATTTACCACATTTCTCTAATCTATAGTTGTTCTTTTGACCATAGCTCAGAAGACACCATCTGTTGATTTTGAAAGCATTGTGTGTAGTGTTAATATTGTATTATTTAATGTGGAGAAAATGTAAGAAGTCATCCACATTTTCAAGAACTTTTTTATGGTAATAATATTACCTGTATTCAAACTTCACAGTATCTACTTCAAAGCAGTTTTTCCACCATAGCACATAGGCCTGGATTCAGTCAACTTTTGCCCTTTTTCACCAATAATTTAATGCAACTGCTATTGTTTTTTAAATGCAACTGTTATTATGTATTCATGAAGACAGATGGCGAATTCAGCAATCACCACAATGACAAGGGCACATTTTGATTGAATCCCAGCCAACGTTTAGTAAAAAACACCCCCGTTTTCATTGATAAAAATCGGTGTTCTCCCAAGCTCTCAATGAACACCCAAGTGGTGATGGAGAGGAAGAGCCAATGAACCCGCGCTGGCTGCCATGGAAGGCGCGGTTGGGTGGGGCGGCGTGTGATGGACTACAGCCGGTTTTTTGTGTTTTCCCTGGAGTGGAAAAAAAAGTTCCTGCTTTTGTTCTGACAGTTCCGCTTCGGTGGGGACGGTGAGAAGGGGCCGGTGGTCTCTGCCCAGGAGGCCCAAGCTCAGGCCATTCTCTCCCAGGCCAGGGTGAGTAGCCTCCCGCAGCCAAATGGCCCTGCACTTTACACAGCTGCTTGGGGCAGTCCCAGCCCACGTTATGAGCTTTTATTACCTCAGGGTGGGTTTACTCAACCTCGGTCGTGCTAAAACAAGCCACACTAAGAGGTTCTGGGAAGACGGTCTGTTTGGACAGATGTAGGACCCGGTTAAAAATACCACGGGGGTTCACGACCCACATGTGGCTAAGGGGACAGGTGTCGGAGGCTAGGGGGATTGTGAAATGCATACAGGGCTGGCCTTAAATATCACTTTCTGGTACTGAATCTCTTAATGTAGATCCATTGCTTTTAGCGAAGGAGTTGTGAAATTATGGATGCCCATTTATTCAGTCATTCATTATAAATACATTTTTATATTTTGTGAATTTAAAAAACGAACAAAAAATGTCATGGTTCACTGACTTGTTATCAGCATGCTCCTATTAATGTCATTGTTTGAATATTAACATGAGAGAACCATGTGATGCCCCCTGTGCTATATTGGGGGATATTTTGTATTTTATGTATGAGTTGTGGAGACCTGTGACTGTGCTTTGAATTTTGGGACATGTTATGAATGTAAACATGTGGAGGCTGTGACTGTGCTCTTGTGTCATTTTCCAGCTTGCCATGCGAGGTCCTCCGGGCCCTATGGGTCTGACAGGAAGATCTGGACCTGTGGTAAGTGTCCCACCGCTATAGAGAAAAGCTTTCAACCAGAGCCTGTTAATGAGACAGTGCTATTAACTTCCCTTCCAAAAATCGTAAAACCTTTCCTGGCTCTCCTAGTGTCCTTTACAGACCTGCTGGTATTCTGCTGGTATTCCCCCCCAGCCCCGGAACATGTATAATACAGATGTACATACGCGTCTGTTTCCTTCAGCCCACATGCTGAGGTTCAACTTTTTTCACGCGGTGGACTGTGCGCAGTAGTCGCTGGGCAGCACACAGTTGAAGCAGGTGCATTTATTTTCCCTGAAGGTTGAAGGCTGCTGAAGGTTCCCTTGTTTTTTCCACCTGAGTCATTAGGCTTTTCCAGCTCTCGTCAGCCCAGTAGCCGACCGGCCTAATGTCTGCACTATCTCTCTGCTTCATCTCTCTTCCCCCACTGCCAAGAGAAAAGTGCTCCCTCTCTGTCAGCTGGCTCCGAGGACTTGTTGATACTTGATCTTCCATTTAAGTTGAGGCAAGGCACTTCAGGCAAAGCAACGCTGATTTTTTCCCCCCCAGTAACAGCTTTATGATGTAGGGCAGGGTTATGAAGAGGATATATGGTTTATGTTTTAGCTGTGTGTTTTTTCCCTGATGCATGAATGCGCCGGTTTCATATTACCATTAAAATGGCGAATGATGGCCATTCCAATTGTTTTCTCTTACTGCTTGTTGAGATTTCCCAAAGAAATCCCTGCTAGGTTTAAATTCAGAGCAGTTCTTCCTGTATTCTCAGTTAACAGTGTTTAGGTCACCCCGAAGGTAAAAGGGAAAAGCCATGCCACATTCCTCTGGCTCTTCTGAAACCAATGTTGTGATAGATAAGAGCACTGCTTTAGTTTGCGGGATGCTCCCTTAAATTGTATATGATAACTATGTCTCCTGAAAGAATGTTACATGCAGGTATGACAATAGGAGTCATTTAGGAGCACTTTTAGAAAGGTTGTTATATTTCAGAACACTTCAAACTTGCATTTCTTTAAGATTTTTGAGAATAATTCATATCATTTATGGAGTAGACATTGTGGCTGTAATTGTAAAATAACTACCTATGGATCTTCAGAGGAATGATTCAAATTGCAGGGTGCACAGTGTATCATTTCAGCTAGCACACATGCAACCTCATGATGAAGAATTTTTTAAATGATAGATAGATAGAGAAAGTGAAATTGGCCTCATTAATGTAAAAAATAAAATATTTTTGAAAATTTTTCAGTTTTTTATCATTTCAAATATCTAACACAGGGTGGTGCTAGAAAGACAGACAAGACAAAACACATCTTATTCGCTTGGTACGATGTAGTTTTGTTTGTGCCCAATGTCAGAAACAGTGCAAATTACCCTTTACTCTTCTGCAGTGTAAATTCAGCATTTTCACATTAAATACCTCCATTATTATACACATTTATCATAATTAGGAGATTTAAATACTGTGTGTCCTCAATCAGTGTTGGCAAACCATATGTAACTGCTGGGCCTGTTGAACATCGCCACCTACTGCTTATTTGTATGTAATCCACCCTTTCTGTCCTATTCATATGAACAATGCCATGACTAAACCAGAAAACGTGACCTAGCACATAGCAGCACATCTCCCTTCTCGTGTGTTTCCTTAACCCTCCGTTCCTTAAGTCTCTTGAATGGATGACAAAGCTGTTTATTTGAGTTGATTTTCCTCTCTGATGTGTGTCGTTTTCAGGGCCTTCACGGTCCTCCTGGTCTTAAAGGTGACAGCGGGGATCCTGGGCCCCAGGTGAGAGACGTGCAGCGCAGCCTGTACAGCTGATGCGCATGCAAAACCGCATGTCAGACTGCGCACCTGCATGGAAAACAAAGGCTGTCCAGTTAGTGCACAGGAGTGGAATATTTCAACTGCAAGATGAACAACAACGCAGATGTAATCTGGAGATATACAGGGATCAATTCAAATGAAATTCTTTATAATAATGTATGACGTACGCAATATATTACATATGTACCGGTAATACAGATTATGTATATATGTACATTTAAAAAACAATACAATTATTCTTTGAATGAAAGAACCACTCAGGCAAAAGTATGCTTTTAACGTAAATGAAACCAGTTATTTGTTTACACTGAGTTTTCATTCAAAACTCAATGTAATATGAGAGTAGGTAAAATATCTGTGATAGAGACTATATAGACTATGTAAATGCGTGTCACATAACGCTTGCCTATCAGCAAATACGTACACTCAAATACTGTCTGCCCTTTGCCTGATCATCAGACTGACATTAACACCATATGAAAATGTATAACTATCCACAGAGTTTTTAACAAGGGAAAATACAAAGAGGGGATTCATAGCCTACAGTGGCTGCCCCTGCAGACAGTGTGACACTGTGACTGTGCTGATTGATGATCTGTCTATTGTAGGGTCCCAGGGGTATCCAAGGGCCTCCGGGTCAAACAGGAAAAGCTGGAAAACGGGTAAGTCAGCTCAGCTGCGTGTGTTTGGGGGTTATTTTCAAAGGATGCCAGATCATTTCAACCAAACAAGTCAAACTTCAAAAGTGCAGATCATTTCCTGTTGCCTGCCAGAAAGGAAAAAACAAGAAAACAAACAAAACCCAAATCTTTTCCAAAATACCATCTGAAAATGCCAAATCTGGCAACCTTGCAAATGACTTCAGGTGTATAATTGGCCACCCATACTTGAGCCAGCAGTCTGCTGTATGCCAGCCAATCAGCCAATGGGGCCCTCCAGACAGGCTTGGCCAGGACTTCAAAATAAAGGATGTTAACCACATTAAAGGGCTTTAGTGGCAGGAAGGACCTCCCGAATATTAACTGTAATTCACCTGCCGCGATGCTTACAGTAAGAAATACACCTTTTCCACCGGTTCGGTGTTTAACTGACATATAGCTCAAGTGGTAATCCAGAAGGTTTTTGTGCCACTTCAGTAACACGCTGAAGCTTAGCGCTTTGTGTCCTGTTCGTTTTATCTCAAGTGCATGTGTTCTGACTCATACTGAAAGGGTCGGGGAGGAGCCGACGGGGCCAGGGGAATGCCGGGCGAATCAGGAGGCAAGGTAGGACATCTCTGCTCCTCCGTATACATCTCAACTCTGGCTTGGTTCGGTCACGTGCATGGGATGATGAGAGATGAGATGAGATAATACTGAATTGTCTGCTAACACAGAAAAGTGTCTTGCATCCAAACAGATTCCCATACACCACCATATTACATACACAAACCATAACAACGCAAAACATCAGTACATATTATTGCACTTCCCTAGTTATTGTACATGGCCTGTACTATTGTGGATTCAGCATTTTAATAGAATACAGAACAAAATAGTTTTTAAATTAGTTTTTATTTGCATTGAGGAGCCTAAAGCACCTTCCCGAGAGCATAAGATACTCGCTATTTAAAACATGGCTGGGGTCCGATTAAATCTTGTTGGCCTGTCTATGATATCGCACTGCAGATGAACATGCACTTCATGCAAGGCCAGTTTCATTGTTCCTGTGAATGACGAGAGCCTAGGCACAGGGGGGGATGGTTTCAGCCACGAACATTGTGTCTCTGTCCTTTGCAGGGTGACAGAGGCTTTGACGGACTTCCCGGGCTGCCTGGTGAGAAGGGTCATAGGGTGAGTATCGATCTGCTCAAAAGTTTAGGACGGTAACAGAGACAGATTCTCAGTTTCGCGGTCCACAGGGGTGCATAGCTTTGGTGTTCCATAAGTGTTGCCCACTAGACGCCTGAGCAATAGAGGAGGAAGCCTTAGGGCAGATTGTGAAGGAGCAGGTGAGGGTTTATTTAGTCAGCGTTGAGTTCAGGCAAGTTGACGGAGATCACAATCCCTCACCTCCGATAATTCATCATATATACGTTTTTCGTTTCCTGTGGAGGCAGTACAAAATGCCTGGGTGTCGGTGCTAGGGAGGGACACTGAGGCTTGTGGAATTTCCCTGTCTCACACTGACCAGCATTTGATACACTCAAACAAAGACTGAGTCTGTCGTAACCGGGCGCACGGACAATCTCGCCCCATCCTCACAACCCACAGTGTCAATGCATGGCTTGGCCTTCTTTAGAGAATCAGCAGGTCTCAACTAGGAAGGAAGCCATGGCACCATGCCCTTGAAAATTCCCAAAGCCATTGCATTCCACATTTGTGAAACATTTGTCTCTAGTTGTGCGAGTCTCCAGGTTGAGAGTTATGTTACAGGTAACATTGAACGACTTGCACAGACTCTTCAGAACAATGTGCCCAAACACAAGGCCAGGGCTGGCAAAGCCCCACCATATGTTTTCAAAACATTGGACTTCTCTGTCATTCATTTTGCAAGATTTAACTAATTAAATCTGGATTTAGAGAATATGGTAATAAGCGGTGTTTACATTCTAATAGTTTTGCCAAACGATGTCTGTCTCTGAGAGTAGAATTGAGTATTTAGTGCATTACATTTCTAAACACTAATGGCTATCTGGTTAACATCCATAGATGAATCAATACTATATTTTCTCTCTCATTAGTGTGCATACAGTAGAATAAATATGTATCTAGAGATAGAATCTACAAAGATCCTATTGAAATTCTAAATGAAATGATATTTTAAAATATTACAAATATATTATCGCACTGTACATCTTAGGGCTACTTGGATTTCATACTACAGTACTTGTGAAATGTAGGGCCTGTGTGACTCTCTTATGTAACAACCAGAGGGACTTAGTTCAGCTATACTCTATATTCTATATCATGTTTTTGTCTGTGCCAGTCCCAGGTCATTGAGTTTATGCCTGGCTACATTAGGGGCCTACAGACTGGTTCTACTTGTAAGTGTTGTTAAAGACACTTAAACAAATACTATTTCCTTGTTATTGTATGCTGTTCTGTACTACTTTATATTTCCTTGTTTTTAGTGTTTATACATTAACACCTCAAATATTGTGAATTGTTTGCCTTCATTTTGTGCTGACTGTGGGAATGTCTGTTTTTACTGGAAAGAGCTTTGAGCATCCGCGAGCAAAAGTCCCTCTGGTTGTTACATAAGAGAGATTAAATTTAATTGAATTAAGATGTAGTTCGCCTCTCAGCATATTTTTTGGCCCAGACACACCCGACTTTGACCTCAGCGACTTTTATGCTCCAGCTAATTCTGGCCAGAAGGGATTTTACAGCTGACTGTCTGCTAAAGTGGGCTTTCAAGAAAAGGAACCAAATGGAGCTCTTCATAGGCTACCTCAGGAGGCTGAGCCTCAAAGAGAGAGGGACAGGGCCCTGGATCACAGGGGGGATATTTTCAGTTACTGCGCTGGGCTCCTAATCCTGGCCTGGCTAATTACAGGCTCCTGCCGAGAAGGCCAGGCAAGAGGGAGCTATAAATAATGGTTATGAACCCAAACGATACTGTAGGCCCAATCCAGTAGCCATGATAATAACACACACACATCTCTCTTTCTCTCTCTCTCCATCTCTCTCTCTCTCTCTCTCGTTGACAGGGAGAAACAGGATCAGCGGGCCCTCATGGGGCTCCTGGGGAGGACGGCCAGAGAGTGAGTAGCCCAGCGCACCTTCTGCTCCTAACCCATGACCGCTCTGTCCATGCTGGAGTGCTGACCTTCCTCAATGTGTCCCACAGGGGGAGGACGGAGAGATCGGACCAAGGGGACTGGCAGGAGAGAGCGTAAGGACTTTCCTTTCTATCGGCTTGCCAGAGTGTCTCACACCTTGGTGGAGTGGAGGAGTTTTTACAGCCCATTTACATGAGCATGGCTGTACAGCTTCCTTCCGCTCTCTCTCATTACTGCAAAGTGTGCTTGGCCATTTGGCATTCGCTAATTGCGATGTATTGCCCAGTTGTTTCAGCTGGGGTTTACATTTCTCATTTTTTCCAATTATATTTGGCATGTGAGCCATGTTTTATTACTCACACAGAGGCTTCTAAACTGCACATTTTAAATGTGATGAAATGCCTTTCTGTGAATCCTCCTTACTCCATAGCAACTATTCAAAGTGATTTAAAATGGTGAAACTCAATTATGCGCACTGGGGCTGAATGACTAATAAAGTAAGTATACAGTTTAAATGAATATAAACAGTTTAAATTATTATTTCTTAAGAGCACCCAAAGTAAAACAGATGAGTCTTGCTTCTTAAGTGTTGGATCGCTTATTGCTTGAGCTGTTCTTATTGCACCACTAGAGGGCAGCGTTTACAAAGTGACCTTTTATAGTCGAGCCCTTCATAAGCATCTACCCGACTTCAAAAGACATCACCCGACAGGCTTGCTCTTCTTAATTGCACAATGCTTTTTATTAAATTGAATATTGCTTTTTAATGTATTTGTTGACTGATTAACTTTTTTTGTTCCTCTGTAATTAGGGTCCAAGAGGGTTGCTGGGACCTAGAGGACCTCCTGGTCCAACTGGGCAGCCTGTATGTACTTACTTTTATGCTTAATGTAATTTAACAACATTTAATATTATCTCGAACTCAAACAAACCAGTCAACTGTTGTGGATTTCCTCAGGGTGTTGCTGGCGTTGATGGCCCTCCCGGACCGAAAGGGAACATGGTACGAACAGATTTATTTATTTTTATGAATTCATTCTTTTCTCAAGCAAAACAAGCTTGCCAATGTCCACCTCCACAATGCAGTCAGCCAGGATGCTACCCATTATTAGTGATGTGGCATGAGCCTCTACAACGTGCATTTTTCAATCCGCACAATGTGCACAGTTATTGCAGCATGTACACTACGCATGGCCCTTCATTGCACTTTTGCCCTTTTGAACCTCAGAGATCTGAGGTCAAAGTTCAGATTAGCATCTGAGGATAAATGAGGTGACATCACCCTGGCTGAAGGGCACTAGGAGATGATGTGCCCACCTACCGACAGAGACAGCACATTGAGAGATGTCAAAGAATGGGAGAGATGCCCTCTCACTCTCACAGTGTGGACAGCAGGCAGTGTGTGGCTCAGGAGTCAGGGGCCATAGTAGATCTGGCTACTGTTGGGCATTCCACAAATCCGCATCCATGCTGTTCATACTGCACGGCTGTGCCGAGGAGGCCAGCTTGAAAACAAATATCAGTGCAACAAATATAAGAACACTGGTGTGTCGTGAAAACCGTGTGCATACACAGAAGCACACTCACCACAGCTCAAATGAACATGACAGTGTGTTTGCATGTTCATGTTTTTTTTTTTTTTATGCTTGTTTTGGGAAATCATTGCAAAGATAATACACATAGATAATGTATTTATTCATTTTCGCCTATCATATTTGTTCGTTGCTTTACTCATTCATTTTTTGTTATGAAACCCACACTCAAGCCTTTACGTGAGTAAATGTGTTTACCCGAGGTTGCTTACATCACCACATTAAGGCCATTGCCCCTGAGTACCTGTTTGATACTTTCTTGCACATGAGGATGATGAAGATTTGTCTTTCTTCCTGCAGGGACCTCAAGGAGAGCCGGGGCCTCCAGGCCAGCAGGGAATCCCCGGAACCCAGGTGAGAATCAGGAACGCGGCGCCGCAGGGCGCGGGGCGATCGACACCCTCGTACCGACGCCCTCTCGGTGCCTCCATTTACTCGCGCAGCGCAGCAAGTGGCCATTGTCAAGATTACCTCAGATAATCTTCACCTGCTTTGAGGAGTCAGTTTAATTTCACCCCTCTTCCTCTCCCTCTCTGCCATTTGGGCCTGGAGTACTTACGTGTTTGTGTCAGGGCAGAGTGTGGCTGAAAGCATCTCATTCATGCTGCTGGAATTCCAGCGGAGAGACACACACCTGGCAGTGGGAGCTGGCTCAGGTTTCCATATGCGGTCCAGAGCATCCCAGGAATCGCAGGCCAGAGTGGACAGTCATCACATTATTACCCCCATGGCGTCAGTTAGCAAGTTTGACCCCCATGTAAAATGTGTGCCCCGTGCCAGTGTTTGGCTTGTACCTGTCGCGTAAAGACAAAGCATGAAACGTCTTGTTTGCTTCCCACATTTAGGGTCTTCCTGGTCCCCAAGGCCCCATCGGACCACCCGGTGAAAAAGTAAGTGTAAAGTGCTTGAAACTGTCATTAACCACAAGTTTTCTCTGTGATTTAAGACAATGTCCAGTCCCACTTTGTGAAAGGTATTTGCTTCCAGGCACTGCCTCCTGTGCATACTAACACATGAACACATGCGTGCGCACATGCACTTGCATGAAAAACATGAAATCGCACAGGTGACATTGAGTCAGTTGGACTTGCCTGGAAACAACTGCACTGAATCAATACTAAGAGATGCCAGATAATGAGGGGAAATTGTAGTTTGAGAAAATTGTTACAAATGTAGCAAAGCTCATTAGCAGCCTCGGCAGGTCTTAAAATCAATTGTTTGCCACTGACATGAGTTATTCTAGATATGTGGTATAATTATGTTTAGTTTTTTTTCGTGCATGGCAATTTGAAAACACGTAAGAATTTTCATTTGCTTCAGTTCTGAGGACACTGAGCTCAGACAGACTGTCCAGAGGAAATGTGTGAGATTGTCCCTCAGAGACGAGCTCGGTTTTTATTTGTTCCTGCATTAGAAATGTCACCCAGTGCTCTGACATTTAACTTGCTCTATTTTGCCCCTTTCTGTGTGCAGGGACCCCAGGGCCGGACGGGGTTGGCCGGTCTGCCTGGCTCTGATGGGCCTCCCGTGAGTCTCTCCTTCGTTATTTCCCTCTCACGGCTTCGCTCTACACCGCTTATGCGGACGTGGTGATGTCCATTCATAGCCTACGTAATTGTGTGTGACCCTAATCTACAGGAGATGCTTGTAATAAGTAACAAAGTGTGGCCCGTGACTGGTGTAGCTAAGCTAATTTGATCAACTCAGCATGGATAACCATGTAATCCAGTGCTGAGCACTGATTGTCTGCCAGACTAGCTTAGCGACGAGCCGCTGGATCTATAAGATCTTGTGCTATTAGTATCCCCAGTAATGCAGTGCAAAAAGATTGCTGTAGACATTACATGTCAAGCTAATTCCCTGATTATGCTACAAAGCGCTAAGGTATCCCTTAGCGACCGCCGCTGCACATGCGGTCGCCTCTACGGCGCTCTCCCTTTGACTGCCTGTGAAGCGCGGCTCGCCTTAGTGCTTAATGAGGCTTGCGAGGCTCCTGGGTTGCACGTGGAGGTGCGCCGGTTTACAACGCGCCCACAGGTGACGGCTTAAGACTGAGCAGCCAGGTGCGTGAGTGAAGGGTGCCGTGAGCGAGCTGCTCTCAGCCCCTGCGCTCTAAAGCAGCGACGTCCGTCCCTTCACAGCGCAACGAACCTTCCGGACCTCGAGCACAACGATGGTTCCGTCAGTGGAAAATCTCATCGCCACACGACCGCGTCCGTCAATCCGATCATTCAAGTGTCCTCGTTAACCAGTCCCATAAACCGTGTACACATTTGTGTGCGGCTGCATGCGGGGGCTCTGTTTCAAGCCTCAACTGACACTTCCCATTGCGGTGCTTCATTAATGCGCCATGCCATGCCTGCCTCTGATTTTGCCCATGCCCGACGGGCGAGCAGCAGCTGCTCCGACCCCCACGACTCAGAGCAACCCCCCCCCAAATGGTAGGGCCAAAAGGACGAAACTGTGCTTCATCCTCCACGATTCCCTGTGGGAAAAAAGTGCACGGTCGACCGTTTTGTGACAGTACAGTTGTATAGAACTGCCGTGACGAATAAACGGCGTGCGATTTTTTGCTTGATTGGTTGATTTGTTCAGACGTAGCTCCCTTCACCGTCACAATCAACAGAGAGTTTTCTGAAAGCGCAAGCGTCCATCCAGATATTGCGGTGTGCAGAGGGCCCATTGTATTTCGCACGTGCAATTCAGATACGTTGAAATTAACTTCTATGGTGTAATAGAATGTCTAGGGCCATTCAGTGTCTGTGTTTTGAAGTGCGCTCGTTTCTTGGCAGGGCCATCCTGGCAAAGAGGAACCCCCCGGAGAGAAGGGTGCATTAGTAAGTACACTTTCTACTTTTCCAACGGTGCAAAAACTGCAGCTTTATTTTAACAATGTGTTCAATTTCATAAAAGACTTGGGAAAAGCCTTGAGTGTAAATCAAAGGAGGTTATGTTGATGTTATACAATGGCTTTGTCAAACCACGCTTTATTAAGTGGATTAAGTATTAAGTGGATTAACTTTTTCTAATGTGTTCATGCGTATATTTTGTTCTCTTTGTTTTAATTTCTTGATACATATATATATTATTTTTTTTCCATTGTCGTTTATTGTGTGTTGGAAATTAACCTTTGGCTAGAGACACTTAATGCAATGCATCTGATGCTTATCTTTAACATTGTAACAATGTTTTCTGCTATGTCCCTGACAAATAAGCAAACAGACAAACAAAAATGACAAATCTTTAATTTTTAAATTAGTTCCAGGTGTGAAACCTTAAGGTTAGGAGGAAGGACTAGAGACACTTGAACTGTTCAGGCTTAGCAAAATGAGACGGACGGGGAGTTGAGGGGAGCGGATTTGATTGAGGTTTTTACATTCCTAAATGGGATCAACAAAGTGAACTACAAAAGATTTTCAGTTCACAGTTTTGTAATCAGACAAGGGGCATGGGTTTGGATTTGTTCAAGGTAAATCCCGCACTGAAATGAGGAAGTATTTCTTACACAGTGCTGAACTGCTCGCCAGGTCATGTAGTTGTGGCAGAGACCCTTGGGATGTTCAAGTCCAATGTTGGCACAGTGCTGGATACTCTAGTCTAGACTGTATGCCAAGGACTAGCCTGCTGCAGATTGCCGAGTTGCCTGTATTTGTCATTATGTATTCTCGTGCTCTTATGTAAGGCTCGATAAATGATTTCAGACAGTTTTGCCTAGAAGGAAATGTTCTCCACATCATATTGTTGTGTTTTATCTGCTCTGAAGTGCTGAATATGAGGGTCAGGGGTTCCGTTGAGGCACAGACTCTAAACGGGTTTGAAGCTGCCTTCATCTTTCCGAGAGGAGACTGAAACTAACGACTCGTGCTTTGTGTTTACAGGGTCAGTCTGGTCCTCAGGGGCCTATCGGCTATCCTGGCCCCCGCGGAGTGAAGGTAAGGTCACTTTGTCACTTCGCGATGACTTCATCATTGGCGCCTGCATCATGTTCCGTGTGCGTGTGACTCACAGGTCTCTCTCTGCGGTCTCTCACAAACAGGGTGCCGATGGAGTCCGTGGGCTTAAAGGAGGCAAAGGAGAGAAGGTAAAGATGAACAGAGACTTGTGTTTTTTTATTGATTGGCCATATACGTTTCATACAAAAGTGTGAGGAAAGAGATTTTCTAGGCACGCAGATGTATGAACGGACAGGGAGAGTATTTGCTTTGAGTCCAAATTGAAGTGGCTCCAGTCAGTTAGGGTGAAATTAGCTGTACAACGTTATAATGAAAGAATGGTCCGCTTCAAGCAGCTTGACACAATCTGGAGAGGAAATTGATTTCTTTCCTTTATTGCCCTCGGTTGAAGTGAGGAGGTTCCTCAAAACAACTACAATATACAGTACCTCCATCCCTAACAGACAAGATGGTTTGCCGGTTGAAGACCGGTAGGAGCACAGCTTGTGCCTCTGTTCAGCCAAAACCTCTGCAGTAATAAATCATACCCACAGAAATGTAATGCAGGTCCCCGTCTATGTCAAGAGAGTCAAGATTTGATTTGCTGAGGGAATACTGTGTGCAGTTATGATAATGCATTAGCATTCATAAAGGCCCTGTTCTTGTTAGAGCCCATTGTACAACCCAAGGAACATTAAGTTTGTCTTGATTTATGTGGTGTGAAAACCAGCACACCCCCTGAGCAGGACATCAGTGTATCTCTGGGACATTTTACTAAAACCATCTTCTCATACGGAGGACCAAAGAGGCTTGAAGCTTTCTGGTTGGCCTCTCATGGTGCCATCGCAAAAGTTGCTTCCAGTCTTGAATATGGCTGGTTATCCATGAAATTTGATAGGAAGTTCACACATTATAAATATTGCCAAAAAAGAGACAATGATGATTGCCTGACCACTGAAACATCAGTTTTTCTTCACAAGCTTTATGCGGTATGAAACTACAACAGTCACTTTAAGAGGTAAATACTTGTTTGTAGCTTTCTTCAGTAAAATCCAATGTGATCCAATTTTTCTATATTCGTATGGTTTATGCACCTACATTTTAGGGATTTAGCAGACGCTCATATATAGTCAAAGGGCAGTGGAATGGGACTATATATCTACACAAATATTGTCCCCCCTATTCACCAGAACCTTATTGATCCTCACTTTAAAAGGTAAAATCGCAAAGTCACAGAGGGCCCTGATAAATATTTATTGCTTGTGCTTTCATTATTCTTTCATGCTTTCGTATTCTCCTTCAACTAATCCGTGCGTGTATATTCTTCCAACTTTTTTACCCAACCGATGACAGTATGGTATGCATAATCGATTCCCTTACTCAAAGTTTGCTTAAAAACTGCTACGCTTTCTCAGTTAGCTTTCTCAGGGTCACCCATTTCCCCATCCTAGAGAGATGCCTGCTGTCTGATTTTCATTCCAGTCCATTCCATTCTCCAGTAGCTAAATTGACTAAATTAGCTGTTTAATTGGACGAGCGTGGCCACCGTCCTTGCCTCAGAGGAGTTATTAAGAAAGCCATGAACGCTCCATAATTTCACCCCTCGAAGCCCAGAGCTGAGAACGATTGCGCTATGTCCACAGGCATGTCCACAGGCGTGGCTCTAGCCTGCCGCTTCACATGCATTTTTCATTGTGCAGTACTTTGCATCACATTGTAAACACGGCCGAAGAAATGGTAATGCTAAATGAACATGAACATATGCTAATGGTAAATTAACATAAGCATATAGCAATAATTTCTCCGTGATTATGTGTTTTTTGTTTCATGTGTGCGGTACGTTTCATTTTGCCACTATTAATGCTTTCCCGTAATTATAATGAGACATTTAAATTGAGCTAATCCTATCTCTATTTTTGATCTATCCTCTATTTTTCTAGTTATATTTTTACCATATAGTGGGAATATAGGATTTTTTTTCTGGCTGGTAGTTAATTTAAGTGTGGTCATGCATTTATTCACAACACACAATTTGTCCATCTCTGGATGGTGGTACCTCTTGAATCTTGCATGACTTGGCTATTGTGGTTGCAGCTTGATACAAAAAACTGAAGACTATGTAAAGATGCACAGAGACAGGTAGCAGGATACTGACAGGAACTCCCACAAAGACTCATGCCTACATTATGATGTTGTATAGATTGATAGATGGCACCTGGTCCTATGTGTTTTGGAAATAAAATTGGATTAATTTATAATATATATAATAACATTGATTATTTTTGTCCACTGCATATTTATTTTTACTACAGAGAAATGTGTAATAAATTAACCCAACGTAACGTGAACAAGTAAATGTGTTATAGTATTGAGCCATTGGAAAGATTCTACGATAGTTCCTGTTCTTTTGGTACATTATATTTCATCAAATTGTATTATTTCATAATATTCTATGTAACATTGTAGGACTGTGGTGTAATCCAAATACTGGCCAAGTCTTTACGAATGTAAATCAATGGCCACTGAAGTGTCCAAGTGGTGGGGGTTTTGCAGTACCACAGTATGGCCAGTAGTGTGAATGCTTTGCCAGTAATGGACAATCATGCATTAGATTCCCCGAGTTCACCTGCAGTGACCTTTACGAATCTTTCAAAAATGAACAAGTCAGCTTTTTTAGTATGCATCTGTTTAACGTACACAAAGGGCTAATGGTTTTGTCATACTTCCAATTACAGTGAGACCTTTTAAACCTAGAATTTACTCTTCTACCACCAGTATTCATCGAATGTGCAAAGGATCAATCAACAAGTTTAAATTTGTTTGTGATTGTGATGTATTTGAAAATTCCCAAAGTATTTGCATTATTTGTCACTTTTTCTGTCACTTTTTCTTCTTGCGTGCAGTATTTTACTCACAATTAATGTCAATACGTTCATATGAGAATATGTTTTCAGAGAGTAGATGGGAACTAGTTTATATTTATGTTTCAAAGCAGTGAGTATCTGTTGCTCAATCATTTTACATTTTTAGTTCCCAGTTTTAAACAGAACATCATTTTAATATGTGTGTTACATTGTAGCCCTGTTATACCTGAAATAGGAACATTTCTGTGATACTTTAAAGTCTTCAGATATAATTCTCACTGGTTCCATTTTTATTTCAGGGTGAGGACGGTTTCCCCGGTTTCAAGGGCGACATGGGTCTCAAAGGCGACCGGGTAAGGGAAGATGACCAAACAACAGTGGCAGATTTGAAGCAGCCGACCTGCCTGTCTCTGTCACCGCTCTGCCTCCACCCCCGGCCCCCCCACCACTGTTTGAATCTCATTTGATGTGCTCTTTCAGGGTGAGCTTGGTGTTCTGGGGTCGAGAGGAGAAGATGGACCCGAGGGGCCAAAGGGTCGATCGGGGCCCAATGGAGAGTCTGGACCCATGGGACTAGCTGGGGAGAAGGTGCGTTTCAATCCACATCCAACCTCTCCTTGCCAGACATATTCTTTCTGTCTTAAGTGTTTAATTTTTAGGCCATGCAGAAGAGAGTTTTGCAGTGTAGATACATTTTGGGTTGCGTGTTTGTTTTATATGTAGAAAAATAGCTAATGGGTTACTTTGCATAAGGGAAAAAAACTGTTTCATTAAGTTGGTAAAGAACTTTGTGTTCATTTCAGGGAAAACTGGGTGTCCCAGGGTTACCCGGCTACCCAGGAAGACAAGGACCAAAGGTACGGTAACGCATTAGGGACCATGTGTGGGATGGCCCACACAAAATTGTCCATGAACCAGAACACTAGGCTGGATATGAATATTTAGAGCTGTGCTCCCTGAATAAATCATTAATTTGGCGCTTTGAAACTGTTCTGGCGGCTCATCGTGGCCCAACGCCGTATTAAGACAATTTATGTTGGTGTTTCCTTTATTTTGGAAGTTACCTGCAGGATGCCAGCATTCTACTAATGAGCAATTGCACCTCATATATTTATGGCCATGAGTGTTGAGATTACATCTTGGACAGCGGAGGTCATAATAAAGGACAGAGCCCTTATGTATAAAAGGATCAAAGCAGTATTTCCACGAGGCCTTTCCGGTTAGGAGTAGTGCATCCAGCACGGCTTCATAATTAAAATGTAAAACAGTGTGCTGATGATTATTTTATTGCTTACGTTGTCACCTGGATGAAACCACACGGGTAAGCTCTTTTGACTACTCTTCACCACAAAGCCAAGATGAGGGTAGCACACTGCATGTGTAAACACTTTGCCTGTTTAATCATTTATATTGACTGACAGATTGGGTCACTTTGTGATTGTTAGGGGTTGCCTGTTTCAGTAAGTAAGCACGTGTGGGATATTCATTGCCATTGCCCCATCTCTTTTCTTTTCTTTTCTCATAAGCATTATGTAAATAGCAACTAAACAGTTATTCAAAAATATAGCAATTTTTTGGGACTCATAGTAATATAAAGGCTGCAGTTTGTTTGATAGCTTGGACAGTGGATTCAAGGTTCCCTGTACCCTATTGTGACCTGAGAACAAGCGTGAAAGTAGAAGTTTGCTAATCATTTCAGGCTAACGTGCATTGCTAAGCCTCTCACTTTCCCGCTCTTCGATCCGTAGGGTTCGACTGGTTTCCCAGGATTCCCAGGAGCCAACGGGGAGAAAGGAGCCAGGGTAAGACAGATCGTTCTCCCGTTTTGTATGTACCGTGTGTCGTGCCTTATAGCAAACAATAGCAAATTGAATTGTATTACAAAAGGACTGGCACAAAACGGCCGTGAATCAATGTAGAAACAGATGATGAAAAGAGTGTGTCCACAATGATTTCCTTTCAGTTCTCAGCTTTTAAATTTAAACTCGCTCAGAGACTAGAGACTGAAGATTCCAGAAAAAATACTATTGGGAAGTTGAAACAGAATTTCAAAATGACATATTTGTATTGTAGAGCACTCCTGCCAGGTGTACGAGTTAAGAGATTCACAAGCCTCATGTTGGTATACGAGGCTTTAATATAGCCATAGTATCTGAACATGCTCATGTATGATTTTCATATATTATTATTAGAATATATATTTCATCTATTTTTTCATAGTTTCTTAAATAAATGTCACTCAGATGGCTTTTCCTTCCAATATATTACAATAAAAGTACTCTGTACAGAACACGGCTGGAAGTTACCTTCGAATGGGTCATGGACAACTTGTGGTAGATGTAATATTAGATTTGTTTACCCAAAATATTGTGACAGCATTGGCTCAGGGGGGAAAGTCTCCGCCAAAATGCTAAGCTCCTGTGGATTATTCATATCAAAATGTCAAATGTGCGAATCTCCTCTCACACTCCATCAAGTTTTCGGTCTAAACATCAGTATGTAGGACAGGAGGCGAGGTAGAGATGATGGGGAAGGCACGGGAGAAAATGTCAGCGTGATGTAGCCAGGCATCAGATGTAATATGCGCAGGTCAGAGTACCGACCTGTATCCCATTATCCCATGATCCTTGGAGGAATGAGCCTCCTCGCTCTGCCAGCCAGCCTACCTCCGCAGCCCCCTCACAACGGAGAACATTTCTCCCTCAGGACTGAACGCCTGAACAGTGTATTTCGCGAGTGCCAGATAGGGTCCATTTTATTTTCGGGGGATGTCATTTTTGTTTTGTTTTTTATATATTTAAAGCTCCTGGCACTAGTTATCTGGCCACATATCACACAGAAAATAGGAAAAAGTTAAAAATATTTCATGTTACTCATATGTTCAGTCAAAGTGCAGGTATTTCAGGTTCTTATTTTCTGAAGTGCCTTTATTGTAAACACTCTCCTTGTTGAAATGTAATTTATACCATCTTTCTAACAATGATCACCTTTTTTTGTTTCCTTGTTTTGAAAGGGTGTGGCAGGCAAACCTGGTCCAAGGGGGCAAAGAGGTCCAACGGTACTTTCACCCATATTAGTGTACACTCACTTCACTTTCACACATATTACTGTACACACACACTACTGTTCACACATACTTCACTTTCACACATATTACTGTACACACACACGTCACTTTCACACATATTACTGTACACACACACTTCACTTTCACACATATTACTGTACACACACTCTTCACTTTCACACATATTACTGTTCACACACACTTCACTTTCACACATATTACTGTACACACACACTTCACTTTCACACATATTACTGTACACACACTCTTCACTTTCACACATATTACTGTACACACACACTTCACTTTCACACATATTACTGTACACACACACTTCACTTTCACACATATTACTGTACACACACTCTTCACTTTCACACATATTACTGTTCACACACACTTCGCTTTCACCCATATTATAGTACACTCACTTCGCTTTCACACATATTAATGCATACATTCACTTTCTGGATGATTATCTCATTCCTGTCCTTCTTACCCTCGTGTCAAATGGACACTGAGCAGTTTGCTCTGTTTTATTTCTCCTGACTTCCTAGGGTCCACGTGGCGCTCGGGGTGCGAGAGGTCCAACTGGAAAACCAGGCCCGAAGGTAACCATTCTGCCATCCCACACAGCACTCAATATGCACCGGTCACATGTCAGTATGGATATATGTACCGTGCCTTCAGAAGCTGACCTCCATCTGCTCTTGTGTGTTTGTGCAGGGCACTGCGGGCAATGATGGTCCTCCCGGCCCGCCTGGTGAAAGAGTAAGTCCTTCAGCCCACGCCGGGTCCTGCCATCCCCACACAACACAATGCAGCATGAAATCACTCTGACTCACAGAATGTTCTCAACAGTCTGCAGTACTTTTCCAGTACTTTTTCACGGGTTGCAATTGGTCTCTTGTCGGTGAGACCAACTTGGGTCATTGTTTACCTCTGCGATTCATTATAGATTCCTGATTTTCTGGGAGACTGATTCAAGAGTATTCCTGTCTAAACCATTCTGGCTGGGGGGGGAGGAGAGGGTTCTGGGTTTTTTGTCTACTTATGTTCTCTTGATTTGTTGTTGCTTTATTATTTGTTGGCCAAATAGTTTAAGGTAGCATTTAATCTTTTTGTGACTTTCCAAATCTCTACAAGTAATTTATCATTCCCATCACCTGGATCTTGAACCTCTTGGGTGTTTCAACTGTCCTCCCTGCATCAATCCGCAATGCAGAGTCCACCTCTATTTTTAAACCCAGACTGAAGACTCACCTCTTCAGCCTGGCTTTCTTGGAGTTTAGTTCTCCTCATTGCTAGGAGTCATTGTTTTTAAATGGTGTCCATTTATTTTTTACTTACCCATTTTATACTATATCGCATCTTTGGGTTCCTAGAAAGGCACTTAAACTTCTTCTTATTATTATTATTATCATTATTATTATTATAAATGTGGGGGGTATTACTTTGAGAGAATCTGATCATTTTAAATACATCCAAGTATGAAATCCATCAACGTGATCCTTATAAACAAAAGATCATTGAAAACAGGAGCTTTTTGGGGCTAATCAAATGTACTGTCCTGCTTGGATTAAGCAAGCAAGATTCCTATGCCTGAGTTGTAGGAGGATCATAGCTATAAATATTGGGATGAGATACAGGAAAGATTGCATTAATATTATGGGTTCATCAAACATACTCAAGCAAACTGCCAGTCACTTCTGATTATGAGTTGGACTCCACCGGGTCTCCAGCCATACAATGAGTGCAATTAACCAAATAAGCCATCAGAGGCATCTGAGGTTGAGTCTCCTCCTTTGTCTTCTGTTATTTTCTGAAGACTAGCTATGACTGGACTCCCAATGGATTAAAAATGTATATAGCATGGGACTAATCAGTAAACAGAACACGCTGGCAAGATGGTATTACAACTGATGCAATTCTTTTCATTCAAACATATGCTGCAATCTGTTTGCACAATTATTGCCCATGGTACTGCTCTGCTATTATTACATTAAAATGACGTTTTCCCGAAATGTTAAAAGGGAAACCTACCAATGAATGGATGGCAATTTCATTGTGTGCATCAGTAAACACAGATGTATGATTTTCCGAAGCACTGTTTTTGGAAGGGATGCAGCTGAAAGTTCTTTTTGTGAATTATTTATGTACTGTAATCTTGAGGTCAATCTACACCACACGCGTCACAGCATCCACGCTAATCAAAATGTCAGTGGACGGGGTAATCTAGACCAGAAGCAAACGTAGCGTCACGGGTGCTATGCTGGATCAGCGTTGTCTTTCACATCTGTTCTATATTTGCTGCTTGCTGCACAGCAAAATGAAATGTTTACAGACATAGATTGCCTCTACAATTCTTAGTATATATGGTTTGATTCATATCATATCATTACATTACTGCGTGTGTGTCCCTGGTTCCCTCGTGCACTTGTGGAGAATATCAACAGCAGATATTTTAAGAAGCCGTTAAAAAAATATGGCAGCTAAAAAAGTGTTTTCATTTTTTGTATTGCCACCGCAGGAAATAATCATAAAACTCAAACCTGTAAAAAAAAGGCTAACTGCCTTTGACAACTGACAACCGACCCTGGGAAAATTATGTAGAAGGGAATGCACAGATCCAATTTCAAAGTTGGAGGACACATCTAGATCTCGCTTTGACAGTTGACAGTTCATTCAAAGCAAAGCTTCTTGATGTAATAACATGATTTACCATCCCTGAAAGAAGTACTTAGCACCATACCAAAGGGAATCAAATAATTGTGATGACACATTGAGAATTTATGTTTGGATCTTAAAGACGTGAAAGCTAATAATAAACAACTAACAATAGCAAACGTGTCCTGTCATTCAGAACTTAATGTTAATGATACCTAGCTAGGTCGTTTGCTAGGTAGCAAGCTAACGTGGGCAAGGGGAGAGGGAGAGGTTTGTCAACCATTCATAACTACCATCGTGCAGGATAAGTAAACAAGATAAGGATGGACGAGATCATGCATAACTTGAGGAAGAAGTGATAGTAAAATGTGGATTTCTTTACATGAGTAAACATATAGATTAACCAAAAAAACTATGCTCAGTTGTAGGAAAATGCATGATTTTTTAAAAGTGACATTTAGTCCACCCTTGCCCTCATCTGACAAAGTAATCCTAGCCTATATTTCCCCTTCTAGCGAGAATTGCTCCTTTTGTAAAATCTGCACGCAGCACTACTTTGATAGCACCTTGACTCGGTCGCTTGAGCACAAACTTTCCCGCGATAACAGAATATTGTCCAACTAACCGAGTAGGAAAAAAGGTCTCTCAATCTCAATCGTGTCGTGCCAATGTGAATCGCGTCGATATGAAATTCTCAATGTTTTCCCACTGCATACTGCCTGGGGCTACTGTTACACGGGGCTTTAAACCAAGCCTTGATGTGACCCTGACGGAACCGGTGTAGGTCCAGGACTGGCTCGCCGTTGCGCTGCTGCTGTGACGCATGCGGGGTAGACTCGGCTTTAGCTTTACACATTGAAAACAAACGCAAGCTTGGGTGTTTTCGCGTTGCTTTTTCTTGAGATATATTTTGTTCTTGCGGTACAAAAAAATGAAAAAGTAAACTGAAAGGGAGAATTCAATTCAAATCGAAATCTCTTCTGTGTTGTAATTAGGCTTCAATCACGAGGCTTCTGCAAGTCACCATTTTCACCTCTGCTCACAGCTGTCTAGTCCAGCTTCAAATAATGTCAGAGCTTCCTGAGCACATATTCAATTTGACTGGCAATAACAGCATGTTTTATTAAAGCTACTAAATTAGCAAGTGGGAGATGCTTTTTCCATGCTAACTCTTAGCTGTGATAGGAGAATGCCCTGTTCCTCTCCCGGTGACTGACTTTTCTCACACGTGTCTCAGGGACCTCAAGGACCCCAGGGCCCCGTGGGATTCCCAGGACCAAAGGGCCCCCCTGTGAGTATCCTCGTTTCTGCACGGGCATGAAAGTGCAGAAGGCGTCATGGTTACGCGAACAGTCCTAATTGTCTTAATGTGCCGCATCACACCCTGCCGAAGGAGACAAGGGCTCGAGTTTAATCAAAACATTTACCCACCCAATTAAAAAAGGCAGACTATAGGGGACTGATATTTTTTTTCTTCAAGTGCACAGTTCCCTTTCGCAGTGTTGATAAAGCTGCATAAATCTCTTCATAGAAGTGTCCAGTCAGGCCATATAATTTCTTATCAGATAAGATTGACTTTCTGTAGGATTTAACCAATTTATTATTATTTATGGCAGCTGTCTAGGGAGATTTTGTAAGGTTAATCTTATAGTATGTATGTAGAAAATAACTGTCTGCCTCTAACCGTCTCTGTGTCTTTGCTCACAACTGTAGGGACCACCTGGAAAGGATGGGTTGCCAGGTCACCCGGGACAGCGGGGAGAGACCGTAAGTGTTTGGTGTTTGTACCGTATCGCCGAGCTGCGACACACCTGGGCATACCTGGTCAGCTGGCTCCGACAGACACTTCCTGCCGGGTGTGGAAAGATGGACAGCAGCCTCGCTGCTCCCCTTTTCGCCGTCTCATCTTTCTGCACCTGGACGGATTTGTCTCCCTGAGTCAGCAGGCGTTTCTAAGTACCGGGGAGGCAGGTGTCCAGCAGCTTGCTTATTGTCGCTCATACTCCCTCGACTATGCACAGGCCGAGTGATTTACGTAACTGAACTCGGCAGAGGAATCTGTTTATCCAATCGGGGGCTTTATCAATTGCCATGAGGTGCTCTGGTGTCGGCGGCCCTTGTATTTCTGCACCGTCGGCACAGAGGGGCCCGTGTCAGCTTGCAGTGACGCTGCCCTTGACGAACGAGTAATAAAATGTGTCCCTTTATCAAGCTGGCCATTGGCATATGAGAGATTAGATCTTTGAGGGCCTAATAAACCTTGCCAGAGCAGATCCTCCGCAGGAATTTCTTCAACTCATATTTCAGCGTCTGACACACAGAGAGAAAAACACCCGACGTTAAGAGTCTCTCGCTGCTCGTATCACCACAGCCTGACTAGCACTGAGCTACAGGTCTGTCTGAAAGCAAACTGATGGATTATACACCAAATTCTTTTGAGTAATATGTTCATTTTGGACTGTGGTTTAGTCCTATTTACATTAGAGCGCGGACTAAGGCTGCACTGAAGAAATAAATACACTCTCAAATGTGATTCATTTAGACAGGTTCAATGATGGGTCACGTTCAGAATATAAAAAATACAGGTTTTGTCATTTGTGGTGAATCCTCAAATGGAGACATACAAACTCTGCTCTATGATTTGCTATATGTGTTATTGTTTGAAACAAACCCTAAAGTGCCATCTCTGACATTGATACAAAAAGGCTCACAGATATAAATCATTACAAAAGGAGTAAGCTTTAAATCTCATCAGTCGTGTGCACTTGAGAATTAGTCATACAAGATGATGTTGTAAATGTGTGTAATAAGTCCCTCAGAAGCAGGGGCCCAGTTGGTTTATTGCTTGCATTTTTTATTCAAGCTGCTGATTGAATTTACCAGAGGCAGTAAACCTGCTAAAATCTTGATAAAGCATCACCAACTGGAGGGGTTTTCTTGAGCATTTGTTCCTCTCCCAAGTGACATATTAGCATCCGCATTGGCACATCTTTGTTCCCTCATGTTAATGATGCATCAGTGAGGATCTTCATTAAAATGTTTATTTGATTTATTACTAAGCAAACTTCTCGCCAAGGCTGCAGTAAAAACCTCTTGGGCGTAAAATGACACAGCACTGGCTTTACACGAGGAACAGTGCTGAACAGTGCTGAACAGTGCTGAGCAGAACAGTTGCAAATTAAGCTATGATTTTTTTTTTAATTCAAGAATTTGTTTCTGATTTTATCCCAATTGCACCCGCTATTTTCAAGTCAATCCCCCCCCTGTAATGTGAGTTTGCTGCCGTAGCCCTGTGACTGGCAGTGACAAAGGCAAAGTATAATCTCCTCCGAGACGACACTCGCCAAGCCGTTAACCGTAACTCGGTACTCCAGAGCCACTCCTGTGCACAGCAAACATCCTGTCGGCTTCCCTCCCCCTTCCCTGGGACAGGCAGCCAATCGCCACCCCCAGAGCGGTGGGGAATTGAACCCCAGTCACCCATGGCCAGCGTCGAACGTTGTAACCACTGGACCACGTGGGAGGCCCCGTGAAGCTATGATTTTAACAGTCCTTTGTGATTCAAACAGTAACCAACAGTACAGTAGAAACCTCCAAAAAAGGGGTTACAAATAAGATTAAAATGAACATATAGCATACGATAGAATTATTGTTGTGCAGACCTTTTAGCCGTGGGAAGGTAAACGATTGTGCGTAACCAAAAAATAATAACCTTTATTGAAATCTTCCAGCATGTGCTTAGTGTGTAGGTAGTGGTAGGTAGTGCCTACCTACCTTTCCTAGCTCTTGGCAGAGTTGGAGGAACCCGGGTGACACTAGTGTGACACCGAACATTAAGTACAGAAACGTGGTCAGAATTGCTTTGCTTTTCCACGATTGTTTATTACTCTATTACACAAAATCAGTGTAATCTCTGTGTGCCCTTTGCTGTTCATGTCTCTGTGTGCTTTTCGTTTTGTTGAACCTCGAATGTGTCGATGTGCCGTTTAATATGTCTTCCGTCTTGGTTGGCTCATTTGTTGTTGGCTTCGGTTGGTGTCATAAACGTGAATGACGCCACAGGTGCATGCAATATGGAGGAGTGTAGATTACAGCTCACATTTTTTCCCTCTGAATAATTCTCATGCCTGTCAGCTTGGCAGCAATTTAATACCACTGCTTGTCATATTGCATATGATCACCAGATGGCACCCTCTTTTAAACATCAGTATGACTGGTGAATACAACATAAGGCATCCATCAATCGCTTTTTTCAAAATCACATAGCTTTTTTTAATGTTAAGGTTTTTCTAACAGTTTCTTTCGATTTCAATATAGGAAATGTAACGGTTACTGCATACATAATAACATAATGGCCTGTATTAAAATGATTGCGATTGATTTATTTTTTAATTGCCATGTTGGTTTTCAGAACATAATTAGATGCCATATTAGCTAAATGAGTCAATGTGTATATACTGTACATTAATGTAACCTGCATGCTAATGCTATCTTAGTGTTGTCTTCATTGTTTCTCACCTGCCTCTGTGCCACTCTAACATTGTTATTGCAGCCAAGACTAAAGCTCTCTGTAAACGGATCACGTTTGGTTTCAGTACCATGCGATAGTTCCTTTTACCATTAAGTGATAAGGTGGTAGGTAAGTATATGTAAATAAATGTTTACAAATTGTGACATTTATTTACACAGCCACCTTTAGCCACCACTGAAAAGGAAAAATACAAAATCGAATTGATGAAAAAATGTTTAGCTTGAAAAAACTAAATATTTAAAATAACAAATTTCTTATGAATTTAATTGAACTGTAATTACATTCATAAGATGATGTAAACAATTGAATAATCATCACAGTTAATAATGATATCCATTATTGTACAGAATGTGATGAAACAAATTTGATTTTAGGATGCTTTAAATGTATATTGTTTTTTAACTGTAATTGAATCAGTGGTCTCTTGCATGCATAATGTGTGCATTGTTGTTGGAACAGATCAAGCTTTTAGACACCCTCTGTGGCTGGAATTCAGCCTGACTGCTTTCCATCCGCCAGTCCTTCACTCAAAACTCTGGACTTTTAGTGGTTGCTTTGCTACTGCAGAATGTAAACCATTGATAATATTGGGTTTTCAATTTCTGAGTGGCGGACAGGCCAGGCCAGTGGCGGACTTGAATCCAGTTTTAAGTCAAATCAGATCAAGTGATTTGGTTTTTTATTATTTTTGAATGATGTGCTCGTATTTCCCAGGGTTTCCAAGGAAAGACCGGCCCTCCTGGTCCAGGTGGTGTTGTAGGCCCACAGGTAAGTGAACACTCCTGACGCCTAATGTGAACTGTTACATCACTTCCGCAATACACTGTGAAGTCCTTGATCACTGGCAATATTTGGTTAATCTAAAGAGCTGACCAATGTTGTGCCTATCCTACATACATATGCTTTATAAAGTTGTATGATATCACTTAGAGTTGTTGTTCATGCTTCAGTATATCAATATTGGTGTAATATTTGAATGAACACTACTCCCTGGATCATGTGAAAGGGCCCTACTGGAGAGACTGGCCCAATTGGAGAGAGAGGCCATCCAGGGCCACCTGGGCCTCCCGGAGAGCAAGGGCTTCCTGGAGCTGCTGGGAAAGAAGGAGCTAAGGTACCGCCTCCTTCCCCTAACCACACTTCCTGTAATGTAAGGCCCAGTCACATTTAGCTCTGTTCAGAAATAACCACATTTTCAGTCACTCCAGAGAAACAGTTTTTTCTTCAGTCAGTCTCCTCATGTACATAATCTCTGTCTCAGCATCTACAACATTTAAAAAATAGCACTGATTGAATTTCATTTGTTGGAACATGTGTATAAATCAAAAATGATGGCTATGAAAGTTATCCCTATAACTTAATAGCTATCATTATTATTCAAGTCATCATTCATTAAATTTTTACTTATTTTTCACCATTGCATTCAATGCTTATTGTGATGGTCTTAGCAAATGTCCTTGGATGTATAGTTCCTGAAGTTATTCCCAGTGGTGAAGAGATGTCAAGGAGTAAAAGTGTAATTTGACCATCACAGATCCATTCCACAGATGTGCTAGCCATGTTTTGATAGACTTTGGAATTAATAAAGTGTGTTCACAGAAGAGTTATGCATCTGTCTGTAGTCTTTGGTTATTGGCGATGGGCTAGAAAAATGAAATGATAGGCCCACAATAGAAAGATAGGTTGATTTCCCACCTCGATTGGCTTTAGAGAGTAATTTAAGGGAAGACCGAAGCAATTCTGTTGAAGGACACTCTTATCAAAGACAGGACAAATCCCCACGGCCATTGTTCCTCTATCTCCAGTTTTCATTTTACTCCCCTTCCCACATTTTGATGGTTTAATCAGCTCTGGTGTTAAAAGTGCAGGTGAACTGACCTTCATGAGTTAGCCTCTCACGGCAACTCTTGTTCCCCTCACCTATTCTCTGGCCTCACCTCACCTTCTAAAGCACCACTCACTACCCCTGTCTTAAAAGAAAAAAATTAATATGACAGAAAAATGCTTTTAAAAACAATACCCCCCCCACACACACACACATGCAGACCTGTCACTGATATGTAGTAGAATATTTGAATAGTTCCAGATTAACTTCATGCATAGCATTCAAATCCCTTTGATATCCATGTTTATTATATAATGAAGTAAAATTGTTGTGAAAATGTCCAGTATCTTTGCGCATCGATTACTTCTTAGAAGGTTTCTGGTGTTCCGGTGTTCATCCACCATTACAGGTCTGAGTGCCACTGTGCTTGAGACTTCAATGCCCTGTAGGTGAGATGTGCCACAGAGCAATGAAAAAAGATGTGAACACAGTTTTCAGTATTCAGAATATATAAAGGAATAGTATAGTAGGTGGCAGTGTGGTGTGGTGGATCTTCTGGTTTGATTTCTAATTGGTGCACTTTGTACCCTTAATCAGGGTGCTTAAATTAAGTTGCTTCAGAAAATGTTCAGTTGCATCCTTGGGCATTGTGTAAAATGTAGCCTCTGCAAGTTAACTTAAATAAGGCTGTCTGCCATGCACAGTGAGTGAAGCGACGTACTGAAAGGACAGTACAGCGCCGAAGAAAAGGCTTTAAACTGGTGCAGAAATTCTGGGTTGGCTGCTGTGTGGAGAGCAGAATTCATCAGCCGTTATCAGGCTCTCTGCTCACAGTCTGTTTCATTCAACTCCACAGGGAGACCCGGGCCCTCAGGGAACTTCCGGAAAGGATGGTCCTGCCGGTCTGCGAGGATTCCCCGGGGAGAGAGGTCTTCCTGGAGCTTCAGTAAGAACAAAAATATATACATTTTCTTTTAAAGTGCATTCTCTTTCAAACACAGAACATATAGCGTTTTCTAGTGTTCCCCTCAATAGAGCCATGGGCAAGAATTTAGTTAATTAATTATCATATTCTAGTCAATTGAAAATGACATTCCTCAAATGGCCAAATGTACCCATTAAGATCTGTGAATTGCTTTGGTGATTTAATGGGGATGTGTCTGTAGTATGCTAATTAGTTAGCAGGTGGAGAAGTTCTCCATAGTACTCAGCAGGGTTGTTCCTGACTGCTTTAGGTAGTGTTGAACAATAAATATGTGTGTTTGTGTATGTACGTGTGTGTGTGTGTGTGTGCGCGCGCGCGCGCGAATCATTACATTTAGAAAAGAAACCATGTTTTCCCATTGGACATCACCTACTGTCCAAGGTCATGTGATTTGATTTTTTTTGTTCTTTGGTAATGTGATTTACCTGCTGACAATAGGCTTGTATCCGTATTGCCCCATCTGTCTTGTGTGGTTAAGTAGGCCTTGGGAAAGAAGCACTCCATTCCCAGTCCACTCACACGCAAACACATGCCACCACATTAGTTTACCACAGCACTTCCCACCTCCAGTACCTCTGAGGGAGACGTAGAGGGGGCTGTAAACATGTGACACTGAGACAGAGCATGCCCATCCAAGCACTCAGAGCGTGTACTCAGTATTCATAGGCACACTGCCGAACACGGTGTAAGAGTGTTGCAGATGTAGCATCCTCTTTAATCTAGTAGTCTGCCTATGTAACAGCAGCTGATACTCTCAGAGGTTGCACTTATTAGTGTCATATTTAACGCTTTTTTTGGTCAGTGATTGGACAGTGCAACGAGGTCATGTCCAAACCATGCTGCAATTTACATTATTACATTTTAAGCAAATGTAAAGACAACGACATGTTAGTAACACCAGTGGGTTTTTTATCTCAGTCAAACAGAGAGGTAGGAGAGGCTCTTCAGAGCTCCCTGCTGATCTCTGTCATTTCTCCCGCAGAGTAAGGTGGGCATTAAAGCAGCATAATGGTTATATTGAGCGCCCCAGGGGCCTGCATTTGTGCACACGACACACCGTGAATGTCTATTCAGAGTCGCATTAAGCATATGTAGTTGCGGCTTGGGGAGCAGACTTTATTTGGATCATAGGACTTGAAATCTTGTGACACGTTGGAGGAGGACCAGGAGGAGGCCGAGGAGGACCTGTGGGCAGTGGCTTTCCTTTGGCTGTGTCATCACCATCACCATCTTATGTTCTCTTGCTTCTTTTTCAGGGTCCAGCTGGCTTGAAGGGAGGAGAGGGTCCACAGGGGCCCTCCGGACCAGTCGTAAGTACTCCGATGCCATGGTTACCGACCGTCGGTCAGGTCATCACAGCTATGTTCAAACATTTTTCCGTTAGCAATGGGGACGGGGGGAAAGCCAGAGCATAGAAGATTAGCAGATACCTCACATGTGGCTGCAGGTCATCACAGGTACTCCAGGTGCATTTTGGGTTATGCCTACCCAACCAGGGTGCTTGTGTAACATCTTTACCATCTCCATGCCCTAATCCCTAATTAAAGATGGCTGGTGTGTGTCTATGTTCCTTCACTCCAGCACTAATGTAGATTATATTCTAATTGGCGAAGGACCGACACTATAAAAACGTAATCCTCAAAATTCATACACATTCTAGTTTTTGCTATTGAAAATTGTTTAGCGTCTTGAATAGCATTTTGTAACACCTATTTTTACCACCTTTCTCTCTTTTATGCAGTTTCTCACCAAATTAGAACATGTCATATTTTTTAATGGACCAGTGCACTAACAAAAAAAATAACATTTCCATGTATCATGGTTTTTATAAAAATTTTGATTTTTGGAAACAAGTTAGCTGTTAGCTGTCCCTGTTAGCAAGGGTCCCATTTGTTTAAGCATGGAAGCCATAGCAACACACAAAGCCTTTGTTCAGAGCCATTATTTAGAGCCAAAATGGCAGTGACCAACAGCCCCAAAGTCTTCCTCCAAATGACACATTGACTGGCATGCTGAACTGAACAGAGCTTTTCAATAACAGTGTTAGTAGCCAGCTAGGTTAATCAGTCGATCAGCCTGATCAGTTCATATAAAGGATAGAACTTTTTATAATAGTTTTCTGTCTTTTGGGTTGTTCATATAGCAATAGTGGTGACAGAGATCAGAAAATATTGGTGCTAGCTAAAGATAGCTAGCTAAGCACTAGCTTGTTACCTAGCCACTTGATTAGTTGTCGAGCTTGTTAATTTCTGTGGACACAATAATACTCCTTGGAATGTTAGTCTGTGTGGGAACGTTAGCTAGCTTGCTAGTCTCAGCTGGCTTGATGGCTGAAGTGGGGTACTGGAAGCAGTTTTTTTCTTTGTTAGTTAGCTAGCCAGCAGTATCTACATATAGCTAGTTAGCTAGGTGGTGTCATGCGTTATGTTCACTAGACACAATCATGGTTTTTTAAATCACTTGCATCAAAAGTTTTTGCATTTCAACTTTGTAAATCAACTAGCCTATAAAAAAATGTTTGCTAGCTTACTGCTAGGTCCACCTTTTACCGAGGTTTGTCTCAGTGATTGGTTTGTTGTAAATTAGCAACACATCCACTTAGTTGTGGAAATCAACAGAGCACCAAGAAATAACCATAGATGACTGCCTTGGCAGAAAACAGTGGTATACAGGTTGTAATCTGTGGTCTAACAAATAAATAGGCATGTCTATGTGAAGAAATCCAAAACTGCAAAGTTTAGAGGGAAGTGTGAGTAGGACAGTGTCGCCCTTTTTGATTACACTGGTATGCAGTTGTCTGAACAACATATTGATTTTCATGGCTGCCACCATTAGTTCAGACACACTATGTGTTTGTTTAGGCTAATTTGGTAGTCGTTACTACTTTTATTTAATTTAATAGGCACCATGGCAAGCCTTGTCAGTGCATAGGTCAAGATAATGGTTGAGGTGCTTGTGTGAATGTCCCCTCTTTTCTGGCTTTTGCCAACCATTATCACTCAAAACATAGCTTTTGGGTTTAATATACCAATATTGTGAAGCTGTTGAAATAAAACTGTTACCATCCTTGCTTAATGCTATGGTGCACCATGTAGTCCCACCACCATCCACCCCCACTGTCATTGAAGAATTGCTGCAGTCTGTAATGACAAAAGCCAACACTAGAGGGACATTTTCAACCTTGTATGGAGTAAAATGCCCTCTGTGGCAACCTCCTGTAAGATAAATAGGGTATAAGAGTTTTAATTACTGTCTCTTCACATTGCACCATTTGTTTCTGCCAAGTAAGATTTAAATTGACAACCTCAAATATACAATGTCTGGAAGGCTTTTCAGGATTATAATGACAGTTGGTTCTTCACGGTTTTATTTTTTCCTGAACACTAAGATAAGTGTTGTCTCCCTGTAATTGCACTTCGTTAGGCCGACAGCATCATACATTAGATTAGTGTGTGGAGCTTTTTAATCTTAGATGGTCTTCAGGGGACATTGGACCTTGTGATAGAGATCATAAATGAAATGTAGAAAAACATTTTTTCTCTTCCAATTACAAATCACTAGTACAGTAAAATCTTAGTAACATGCATATTTGAAAAAAAAATGCAAATTTATGCCGTTGTCTTACACCAGGCTTGGGGGTTCTGTGTTATACAACAGCTTGAGTCATTTATCTTCGGCTTCCACACTAGCCTGCAATGATCTGACAGCGGTTTGGTAGTTTGCTCCTGTCTGCGATCCATATCCTGCCAGAGGATGCGATCCCCTCTTCAGGCAATGGCAGTGGGTTGCCACTGAGTCACCGCCTGGTTCAGGCACACGTCAGAAGACAGACGTCAGAAGCAACTACTGAGAGGGCTTCTGCCTGGGACACAGATGTGACATATGCAAACGATTCGATTCGTCTCCCCCAAGCCATGTGCGGTCTGACCACAGAAGCGGTGATGATTCACGTGCATACTAACACAGGCAACAGGCCTCAGGAGCCAAAATATACACTAAAAGATCATCTTCATTCCTCAAGATAAGAGGCTGTTTCCTTTTCCAGTTCTCACCAGTCTCTGCATATGCGCCATGCTTATTCAAAGCTTGTGGTGGATAGTTGCTGCAGCACATTTGTATGCTTCAAGGCTCTCAGGTGAAAAATATTGAACACATTGTGTTTTTAAAGAGCGTTTTGAGAGCATTTTGAGAGCCAAAAATTTTAGCAAAAGAGCGTACCTAGGAAGAAAAACCCATTACTGACCACTGGTGAAAAAACTTTGTATGCAGATGCTGTCCTGTGCATTGTGTGGACCAGGGACGTGCGGTCAGGGGAGGCAGGTGAGGCAGAGCCTCACCTGTCTTCATGAGAAGTAAAAAAAGAAATAATAAAATAAAATAAGTATTAATGTTTGTCCACTCGTCTGTGCTTTCAATGCAATTTCGGTGTGGTTCCTATAAGTTTTGATCGTTTTTATAGTCAAAATCGCTGAAATTCTGTATTTCCTGTTCAAATACAACAGAGAGACGAGAGGTGAGGCAGTGACGAGCCGAGCCTCTCCCCAGATTGCGCAATCCCTCACAAACTAAATTGAGCGCGTGCAATTGGCGCGTGCTTGTTGCCATTTCTCTGTATGTTTCCAATATCATGTTTGAAGACACTTTTATTATACGTCTTAATTTCCATAGTGTTCGGTAATGTATTTCACGTAGCCTATGTGTGTAATATTTAAGTCTTATTGATCTGACATAAATCCACAAGGAAAAGGCTTGCCTTGAGGCAGCCAGTACCTCTGCCTCACAGACGGGGGCAATAGTGAGCCTGAAGTTTACGACTCGGTTTACTCTTGCAAAAGTTAAAAGAACAACAACCAAACAAATGTACTGATTTTTCGCTCTGAAAATGGAGGATTTGATTTCTAAACTGAGAAAGAAAGGCGAATGGACTTCATTTACAAGTAAAGGTAAGCTAAGCAATATTTTCACTTTAACTTGTGCGTGTGTGAGGATTATAACAAAATAATAGCAGTGGAAATAGCCTAACTGAAATGAAAATATAATCTACAATGAACGACACAAAACTAACTAAAACGAAAGTGAATTGCATCTAAAATCAGCTATATTTTTCCCGTTTTTTAACAATCACGTTCAAATTTTCCCATTATTCAGCGCTTACATAGCCGAGGCCAGGGGTCGGTAGGAATGCCCCTCCGGTCCTCGCCGTCAGATATAACGTCTTTTTTTAATAATTGGGGCGGGCTATTTGGTGTGAAAATCAGAATGTTTATGTTATCTGTATTAAAACATTGTATAATAGCACTGTAGATCTGCATTTTCGGTGCGCGTGCACGTGCGGCGCGTTCATATAGCCTACAAAGTGTTCAGGTTTGAGGTTTTGAAAATCTGGTCGCCCTACTCTGATATCCAGTGCCTCCCCAACCATTGACCTCACCGCACGTCACTGGTGTGGACGCATGAGGGACAAATGCGCAGCTAAGAGCAAAGAGCTAAGAGCAAGAGCAAGAGTGCTTTTGTGACAATGCAGAGAGATATGCAGGCTGTGTTTGATGGCTGTCTAAAAGCATGGTGCAGAAGTACTATGGTACTAAGCGTAGACTCGTGAGCTCTGTTTTCCTCTATGCTCCAAACATACCAGTAGCAGTGTATGGATTTGGTCAGGAAGAATAAAGCACTTTGAATGCATTCACCCATGTATAAATTGTCACTATATTGTTAGTTTACAGTACAAATTAGGTTGACTATGTTTGTCTACCATACCTGCCCTATGTGTATCAGTCCCACATTTATATATGTATTTCTCTATCTCTCTCTTGTTCTCTCTCTCTCGACTATAGGGATCTCCTGGTGAGAGAGGTGCTGCCGGACCTGCGGGACCCATTGGCCTCTCTGGCCGCTCGGGCCCCCAGGGGCCCCCAGGCCCAGCTGGAGAGAAGGGAGCCCCGGTGAGCACTAGTGTTTGTCTTAAAGTTCATTAAGAAAAAAGTCAAGTCCACAGTGGGTCCTCAACCAGTCACTATCTTGTAACGGGCGAGCAATGAAACCAGCACTTAATTCCACTTTCCCTTCTGATGTGTTATGCAGTTTATCTTTAAGGCCTATACATGCTCGCGCAACTGCAACGTGACTGCGATGCAACATCCTCTGCAACACGTTGCAGAGGTTGCGTTGATGTTGCAGAGGGTGTTGCAGAGGATGTTGCGTACCTAGCACAAAAATCTAACTCGCAATATGTCCCGTAGATGTTGCACAGCATTGATTGGTTGGTTAGCGAATGGAGGCGGAGCTGTCATGGTCATAGTTCATCGAGCTAGTACATCATTTTTTTACATTTTACATTTTAAGCATTTAGCAGACGCTTTTATCCAGAGCGACATCCAGATTAGGGGAGAAACATAAAAGGAGCGATTTTTACAATTCTGTGAAAAGACAGAAAAGGACCATCCTTCATTTCCCTTAAATGAGTCGTCTGCTGGTTCCTTTGTTCCACGTGAATTTACTCTATTATTTTAATGCTATAAAGGTGAGTTGCTCGCACACAAGCTGCTTTCATGACAGGCGTACTTCCTTTTTTCAAAGGTTTTAAAGTCTATTGTACTGACAGTACATTAAACTCTGAGATTCTGCAAACAACGAAGGATCGACTGTGGTCTTCATGCCATTCTAAATGATATATTTAAGGTTGCAAATATCCAGATGTTTTGTGTTGTGCTTTAGATTACATATAAATGTAACATGTCACTACAACACCTTAATGCGCAGAATATTCAACTAACAAAACAAAGAAAGAGCAGGGTGCATATACATTTTTTTAAGCATATAGCAGATGCTCTTATCCAGAGCGATTTACTAGATGTGCATTAATACATGGTAAGAACAATCATAGTTCGCACAAGAGATCAGTGAAGTAGTGATAGACATCGTTGTTGACAGCTGCATACCATACCTGTATATATCTATGTCAACGTTAGCTTAGCAAAACGTGGTAGCTACCTGGTATCATGGCCAAATAAAGCTCGCTAACAGTAGCTAATGATATAGATAGCTAGCATAATTTGTTCAACACGGTAAAAATGAACCAGCTTCAGGAAGTGTAAGCACACCATGTTGTGTAGGTTGCGCAGAAGTATGTATTGCCAAGTGTTCTGCAATATGTTGCAGAGGAATGTCACGTCGCAGTCGCGTTGCAGTCCCGTTGCTTACGCAGAAGCATGTAGAGGCCTTAGTGTTGGCCTTGTTCCTGTCTCCTTGTCCATTACAAGAGGTGATAAATGGAAACAATTAACCAGTTAGGTGCATAGTTCATTTAGTAGTACATGCAGATTGTATTTTATGGAGGTTCAGGTAGTCTGATGGCTCGTCAGTTTTTTAAAGCCATTAGGGGTGTTATGTGTTGACACAAAAAGGAGATATGAGAATTATTGTAGAATTTCTTTCCTCAGAATTCATGGCATGTACTCAGTTTCGGGGCAAAATCTCTTATTCAGTCACTGACAGTTTTGGGGGAATCACTGTGATGACCTCTCGATGTGACACGTGTGGTGTGTTTTTTTCCGTTTCAGGGCGAGAAAGGCCCACAGGGGCCGGCTGGCCGAGACGGAGTCCAAGGCCCGGTTGGCCTGCCTGGGCCAGCCGGACCTCAGGGGCCACCCGGAGAGGACGGAGACAAGGTTTGCCATTTTCCTCTGGCTTGTTTGGGATTTGCTTCTTTAAATTTCAACCATATTCTTAGCCTCCAGCAGAAATATATCTCTGTGATTAATCTCCATCATAATCAACATTGTGCACGCACCCAGGCCATCTGTACCAGCGGTACATGTTTCGCTACCTGCTGCGCATCCATCATCATAACCAAATATGGCATCAGATCTAATTAGCAGAATATAAAAATGAAATATGAAATTTTATGTCTCATATTCATTACCTCCTATGCGAAAGGATGCGGCCATATGTGACTGCATTAGCCAATGTTTGTTTATCACTGCCTGATGTCCTTTTTGTTCATGCAAAATGAAATGTTTTACTAAGCATTTTGAGTGGGGCATTACAAATTTGAAATCCATGTCATGTCCTTGCAACTGTCCTGTCAATATAAGCATTCATTCTCAGTGCAGGCCAAACAATCCATTAAGTGCCCCCAAAAAAAGATTAAAAAAGGAAATAAGGTCTTGTCTTCATCGTGCAGTCTAATTAAGATTCCCTAGATGATATGCAGTGCACAGAACTGTTTAAGGGCTTATTTTCTGCATATATCTAAAAATATGTTTTCAAAAAATTTTCACTAAAAAGTTTAAGGTGATGTTTAAGGACCGAGACTCCCTGATGAGCAGACCCTTACACATTTGTTTTGTCTTTTCTAGGGAGAAGTTGGTGAACCAGGCCAGAAGGGAAGCAAAGCAGACAAGGGTGAACAAGTGAGTGCTTTTTCATGTGTTCTCCTTTAATTTGGTAACCTTTTGGTCACCAGTCTAGGGCTTGCTGGCATTTTCTTTCTTGTAAAAATATGATGTTAAAGCAAACACTGATTTCACTTATTAATTCATTGCTTCACGCACATCCTCACCCAAGATGATTCACTGCACTAGATGTTTACCACGTACACATTTTGTAATGCATATAATAAATAGAGGTGGGTTTTACACTGCAGTGGTTCTGGCAAATTACCTAGCTCAATGGAGCTTGTGAAAGCCATAATACCTCTAAGTCTAAGGTCCAGTGATTAAACCTCCATACCACCAGAAGTCCTGCTTGCAACATGGCTGTGTAGTATGGCTAACACTGACACTAGTCAACTGTTCATTGTCACTTGTACAGTACGATGATCTCTGCTGTCCTCATCACCATGTCCTATTGTGATGTGTTCTTCAGGGTCCTCCTGGTCCAGCTGGTCTTCAGGGTCCCATCGGAGCTCCAGGACCTGCTGTGAGGCCTTTCACCCCCTCCACCCCCCACCCCCACCCCCAACGTTTGTCACAGCGGAGTAGCAAGGAAGAAATCGCCTCGACAGACAATTCGATTATTTCCTACATGCGGTATATCTAAGGATGGCGATGGTATAACTCGCCTCCAGACACCACCTTGCCCTTGCTTTTAATCTATTTCACGTATTTCATCTCTGGTCGGGCATCCCGCAGGGATGATAAATATGCGGTGAAATGCATTGCCCCCGCTCAGGTAGTGCACTGATTCTATGCATGAAATACATTATTAAAGCAAGCAGAGTACAGCGGCGCCTCTCACTCGACCCTCTGTCTTGTTACCAGTCGCAGAATTGAAAGCGCCGTGTTGCTCTGCTGCCGCGGGCGCGGGAGGCAGAGGGCACTGGCGTCCCATTGAATAGATTCCAATGACTTTGCTGTGGGCCTCGCCCATCTTCCTGGTCCCCGAACATGTGTGATCAGAGAAGCAGCGGCTGACATTAGTTGGTTGATGAGCTGCATTAAGTGATTCCGTGCCCTTGTCTCATTTGTAAGAAAGGTAACCTTGTTTCTGTTGCGCTGCCCTTCCGCTGTGCTGCTGAAACCCCTTGCTGGCCCATTATAGATCAGCAGCCAGGAATGAGATTGCCCTATCACTCCCAGGTGCGCGGTCACCTGGGGCAAGACCATAGCTCCTGCATCCAGTGTGTGCGTGAGCTGAAATCTGCCCTCTGTCAGCACTCCCCCCATGGATTGTAGTGCGCTCGAGAAATTCAGTCAGATCTGAACCAGGGGGGTTGATCTATTTGTGATAGATTTATGGGAATGTATTTGATAATCTGGTGACAGTTTCCATTGGATACAGTCCGGTTAGATGGCACATTCCAGTTGTTGATTGTTCAGACTATGAATTGTTCATAGCAGAATAGAATGTTATTATTTGACTAGTTGTTTAATGTTTCATAACTCCAAGTGGGTGTTGATGTGACCTCCCTCCACCAGGGTGCCGACGGAGAGCCTGGACCCCGTGGGCAGCAGGGCATGTTTGGACAGAAGGGAGACGAAGGGTCCCGAGGATTCCCTGGGCCCCCAGGACCGATCGGACTGCAGGTGAATCCTCTAAACATAGCATATTGTATATACACAGGCATGCACAGACATATACAGACATGCAAGTGTGCACATATTTATACAGATTTATACATGTAGAGTCTATGGGCCATGTGCCCCACAGTCAGTATGCACAAATTAAAATTAAGAATCTTTTTTCTATGTCATCTGCTTAGATTTTTCATGCTAACTGAACTTTTGACCCCATTGTCAAATTCACACCCTTCGAAAAAGAAGAAAATACAGTAAATGTATTTAATGCAAGGACACTGACAGGTCAATGAACCATAAGAACATTCATGATTTTAGCGGTTAAAGGTTTTAATATGTAAAAGAGGAGGTTCAGAGACAGGAGTTGAGGAATGGTTGGATTAGGCCGTATTAAAGCCTCTCATGAAACACTGGAGCATAGGATTGTGCATGTTTACTAATACAACCCTTTGCTTGGACACATCAGACTTTGGTATTTCATCATTGGTTTATTTTTTTATTTTTTTTCGGTATTCTAGCTGATGTTCTGCTATGATGACGGCACTGTCACATGTGCTCTCACAAAGTAAGGAGGTTAATGAATCATTCTGATTCGTGCAGCAATGGAGGTTCCATGTGCTGTTTATTTATTTGTTTGTTTATTATTTATTTTCTTTTTCTCCCAATTTGGAATGCCCTGTTGTATTCTTCAGCCGTGCTCGCTGCAGCCTCCACTGTGAATTCGGGAGAGAGCGCAGACAAGCACGTGCTCTCCTCCACCGCTTCTTTTCACACCGCCATTGCACAAATTAAGCTTGCACAGACATGAGGAAGACACTTCATGTGCAGCATTGTACCGGCAAAGTGTGGGCACCTGGTTGACGAGCGGGGGTCACTGATGTGCGATGAGACACAGACAACTTGCCGACTAAATGCCTCCCTCCCTGGGTGATGCTACTGACAATTATGCAGCTGCCAGCCACAGTTGGTGTTGCCACGGTCTAGATTTGACACAAGTCTGTGGAGCTACACACACTAGAGCAGTGCCAGGGTAAGCCACCCAGCCGCCACCCATGGAGGTTTGATGTTTTAACTCAACCCTTCACATGACCGATTTAGCCAAATTACATTTTTCATGTAGTCACATCATAACATTTGCATTTGTTTTATGACACATTGCATCACTGTCATATTGTACATTTTCCAATAAAATAAATATCTGTAATTCCATTAAATTTCAATATTGTAGAGCACAGAGCACAATGGAATTTGCTTATATATAGTGATAACCAAAATGGTTAGAAAATTGTAGAAAGGAATTGTGTAAGGAACTTACCTCTTCCTCATTATCAGGTTTATCAAACAGTGAAATGTTAACTTCAGTTAATCAGTCTCAATTAGAAGCTAGGTAAATAGAAAAAAATGTGCTTCTTACAGTTGATTGCTAGAAAGTCAATTAACCATTAACTGAAGTTTGAATCATGGCCGCGTTGACATTGCACAGAGAACGACCAGTCCACATGCGTCCAGATCAACAATAAATTCAGTGCAACTGGCTATTCATTGGTATCAGTATCAAAGTATCAGTGTGACAAGACCATATTAATTGGATTGATGAGCCTCTTTCAATAGGCAGTATGGCACTGAATGCTTATCATATCTTATAATTACTGCTGCTTTTTATGACCTTTGACTGAGGGAAGCCCTGGTGTGATTTCATCTCAAGGTTTGAATTAGTGTGCAGTAACACAGGGATATAGCCCCTGAGGTGTGGGTACTGAAGGAGGTGTATATGGGTGAAGGGTGTGTAAATATCAGACAGAATTAGAACAGCAGCATTTTTATTGCCTTTTGGCTGAGGTTACCGAGGACTGCCTTTCAATCAACGAGACACCTTATATCACCTCATAAAGTAAGAGGGACATGTCAACAATGAAGTCTACGCAATGCAGATTAACATATCACACCTAATTAGTGATGGCGTGGCAAGAGGATGCAAACATCAGGCTTTGCTTTAGTCTACCTGAAGCATTTTTTCACACATTTGGAGAGCTAGAACATGTTCTACCTGAATAAATCCAATAGCAGTTTTTTTCAATCACCTTGAAAGTGAGGACTGTCCTCACTTGCTCTCACATTTTTGAGAGGCTCTTTTTTTTGCAAGTGTCCCTCAGTGACTGCATCAAGGTTAATTTAGTTATATTTTATAGCCAGTTTGCTTTGTTCTTTTGTTTGTTTTATGTGAATTTAATATTCCGTGTAGCATCTGTGTGTTTTAATTCGATTTCAAACATTTGAAACCTAAATATTTCATTTCGGTTTTTTCTTCCTAATACATTTTGAAGACTGACCACTTGGACACCTCAGACGTGTCTTAAGACTGACCTTGGTAACAATATGCAATTAGAATATAAATGAGTGTAAGAACTGGGGAGGAATTTTATTTTAATTTTTAAGTGCTCACAGCAAGCATTACTAGTGAGCTTTTGACTAATCGATTATATACTTTGTATATTAATGGGTACATGGGTTTGGCAGTGCATGGCAGCTTATTTAGCAAATTAAATTAAACAATGCACTTCAAGGGTGGTCATTAGATCAAGTAGTAAAACCTGTCAAAAATGTCTTATGAGATTAGCAACAGATCTGCTGCTACAGTATCTAAATGGTTTTAGCCATGCACAAAATAGAACACAAATAAGTTGCCAATCATCAATTTTCACAGCGGAATTTCCTCTCATCCGAGCATATTTAAACATCCTAATTACATGCATGCTGCTTTGAATACTAAGTGCCTTCGTGTGTGGATTGGTGTTTCTCTGCGAAGGATCCGTGATTGTAAACATATTTCAATGACACAAAGCTTGCTGTGCATTATTAAATAAACATGTGTTTTCTATTTGTACATAAAGTTATTGAAGGGTGAAAAATGATGTAAAAGTGATGTAAAATTCCATATGCTGTGCTGTACTACCCTTTAGAGCCAACATAGTCAACTATCGGTCCTATGGGCCACCGTAGCTGCAGGTATTTGCTCTAACCAATCAGCTGAACCACTTGATATTAATTGGGGTATATTAATCAGTGACATCAGGTCTAGTTAGTGCTCGGCTGGAACAAATACCTGCAGCCACTGCGACCCTCAGCACCTATGCTTTAGAGTATCACTCTGCACATAACACTTCTTCGCTAGTACATGGAGTTGATCAAATGTAATATTCAAAAGTCTATTTTTAGATTTTACTACATCCCCTCTTGCATCTCAATTTGCCAAAGGAGAACTTAAATACCGTCTGGCCCAGTTTTAAAAGTCTCATTTTGGTTATCAACATAAATTTTATTTTGTATGCACTCCTCCAGTCCAATGAAGTCGAGGCCAAACAAGAAATCAGCTTTTTAATTATCCACTGCGCCAACCACATTGGATTGTTGCATTAAAAAGTATTTCTTAACATGATGAGTTTTTCCGTTAAGAGGATATCAGAAAGCAGTTTTTCCCTTGTCATTAAAACGAATACCAATTCTTGATTCTCAGGGTCTTCCAGGGCCTCCAGGCGAGAAGGGCGAGAATGGAGACGTTGGTCCGATGGTGAGTAGACCTCTGTGTTCCAGATTAACCCGGCCCAGTTGTTGATATACACCATGTACTCCATTATTATTCTTCCCCTTGCAGGGTCCGCCCGGTCCCCCTGGCCCAAGAGGACCCCAGGGTCCCAGCGGCGCTGACGTAAGAGCCACAGCTCTACAGCTTTATACATTCAGTCATACGCAGGCATACAGACACGGTGTCACTCACTGACCTCCTTTCCCTTCTGTTTCCCGACAGGGTGCTCAAGGTCCGCCCGGTGGGGTGGGCGCGATGGGAGGTGTGGGAGAGAAGGTGAGAGCAAGCCCTTTATTGTTTCAGATTGCTTCTGTCCTGGGGCAGTGTCGTTCAGCATTCAGTGCAGGGCCATCGGATAGATATACTGGCACTGTGAACCAAGGCATGCTGGCTTTTAAACCCGACTTGACTGTTCTTCAGTTATTCCTTACAGTCAATTATTTTCATATGTCAGCCTTTGCCTGAGTTAGTGGCCTTACATTATTATCCCTATTTTACAACTGTTCCGACACCATTCCTCCCTTTTACTGCCATTTGGCGAGCATCCTCACCATTAATTCTTAATGCAGTGCCTGGCTGCTGGATTTTCTCTGGAATATGAAACATGAAAGCTTAGCCTCATGTTGGAAATACTGCCTTTGCATATTCATTGAACATCCAACACAAATATGTATGAAGACTGTCAACATGGGAATTAACATATGTATTTATGTCACAACCACCATGTTTAAATTATGATCACCTTCACAAACTGACTTCAGAATTTCCCATTTCAGTTTAATACTGGGGTAAGGGAGAATCAGAAAGTGAACAGAAAATTGGTTTTCTCTCAAAGTCAGAAGCTGTGAAGACTCGTGGGTGTTTTGTGCACACATGATTTGCTTTCAAATGTCACTTGCATTACGTGTCTTTTAGTTGTCTAGCAGATGACTAGTTTGGCAGATTGGATGACTGTGGCAAGCATATCTTCAGCTATCACAGTCATGCTTGGTCACAATGTATACAGCACAGTCATTTATTTGACCATCTTGACATTACCATGGTGATGTGACCACTGATGTAACCTTCCACAGGGTGAGCACGGTGAAGCTGGCAACCCCGGACCCCCAGGAGAGCCCGGAACTGGAGTAAGTGTCATATTTCTATCGCCACTGTCAGATTTTGTGTGTGTGTGTGTGTCTGCGCTGGTGTGAGTGAATATGTGCATGTGTTTGTGACAGATGGAGCCTAGCTATCTAAGTGCCATTGATGGACTCACCCATTAATGGTGAAGAACCGACTCAGCAAGGCACCATACTCTCACAGAAGCACTTCCTGGACTCTTAAGAGATCATTACCACAAGCTAATTTATAATGTTTTACTGCTTAGCTATTTGGACAATCAACAACTTGAATCCATTAAAAAGAGGCCACTTCAATATTTGCACAGATCTGTGTGTGTGCGTGTGTGTGTATGTGTGTGTGTGAGAGAGAGTGAGCATTTCTGTTTGTGCATTAATTGCATTCTCTGTCAGAGAGGAGAAATTAATGTCCACATTATTCTCCATAGCGAGGAATCAATCCTCTCAGTATAGCTTTCTTTGATGGGTTCTATGTGTTTGTCATATAGATTTGACTTGATTTATTTTTAAACCCGTCTGTCATATGTCATTGATGCACTAATTCATGCTTACAAGTGACTGACGAGTGCACAACAGCCAATGAAAAATAGTCATATTGCCATTGAGAGAAAATCTTCTTCATTGCATGGACTATCACCTACCTTCAGTTTATTCATTGTACCTCATCAACTATAGACAAATTGAAATGATTAAGGCATGCTTCCTCATGTCTGCTGTCAGCCACCGATTCGGATTGTATGTGATTATTTGATTAGATTATATATGATTGCTTACAGATAATGCTGAAATATGTTCCCACTGCAAACAACCTAGAGTAGCATTGCATTCTTCAAGATATGATAAGGCAAGATTGCCTGGACCTACAATATAATCTTACTTCTGACAAAAGAGATTTTTATTATTATATTTTATTATTAGAATTATATTCTTGAAGGAGACCCATTTTCACACTGTTATCTTTTCAACAGTTTATATTGTGTTCTTTTTTATGGGGGGGGTAATAAAAAGAATCAACTAACCCCTTAGGACTAAGGTAATTGTTTCAATTGTTACTGTTGCGAAACAGCCAAGTTTCTCATAGTTTACGCCAGTCGATTGAGACACATTATCATGGTCAACATCACAACAGTGACATCTCAGCTGTGACGGGGGCCTATGAAATGGCCATCCACAAGCACAGTGCTACTGGATACACATCGTTAGACACTAGGACGCCTCCCTGACACCTCCCACAAGGTACTGATGGTCCTGATGTCTTTTATAGGGCCCTAAAGGTGAGAGAGGTGAAAAGGGGGAGGCTGGACCATCTGGAGCCGCTGGACCCGCTGGTGCCAAAGGACCCCCAGGAGATGACGGCCCCAAAGGGAACCCTGTAAGTGACCATTACCCTGTGCTGTCCTGACACATACACCTGCCATGCACATGGCATATCTTGAATCTATGAATATACAAACTCCTAACTCCTTAAACTGCATAACGTAAGCGATGTATCCCTTGCATTAAAATCAATCAATAAATATATAGAGTTATGTTCAGCATTGCACACCTTAAACTAAATCATTGTCACATACCATCACAGGCCACAATCCATAGTGCCAGCATATTCATCAAAGACCTTTATGATAAAAAATCACAACTGCTAAGTGGAAGGCAGTCACTAAATGGATCTTGATCTCACAGATATCATGATTGTTGTTCAGGTTGTTTTTATGTAACGTCATATAACCTGGGATTCTCCTGTGTGATATAGGGTCCAGTCGGATTCCCAGGAGACCCTGGACCCCCGGTGAGCCTGGTATTGCTGTAAGTACAATGACAAAATCACAAGGAATTCATTATAAATGTATCGTAGTTAATTGCAAAAATAAATATTTACAGATTGGGTTTGTCAATTTTAATGGCGTCTATGCAGCCAAGGGAAACGTATTTGTCTTTTAATTGTCATCTTGCATGAAATTCATATTCATTAAATAAGCTATATTCTACACAATTTTTAAAGCAATGATCTGTATAATTTATATCACGTACTCTAATAACAACAAATGAGTACGTAATGGGGACACATGCTACATCACAGTACCGTGGGAGACACTTTTTTTCAGGACAGTTTATGCTGTGTTGCACTGGGGGCCAATGGGACTCTTCTTAGTTGCTTTCGTAGCACAGTGGTTGCACATGAGTGGATAACTCTATGGCCTCTGTGTTGATTTGTTTCAGGGAACGGACGGCTCAGCAGGAGAGAAGGGAGAAGATGGTGAATCTGGTCAGCCTGTAAGTTTATGTTTATTCATATTCAGTTAGCACGGATACAGTACTGGCACTAAAATCTAGGGTACATCTGTAATGTGATTCACTAATACAGTGCAACATTACCACTGACCGCAGGATAGTGTCCAAATACATATAGATGGATTTTAGATGAAACAGCCATAAAGCAAAGCACTCAAGCATGCCGGTCATGTTTAATAGGTACTTACCCGGTCTGTGGATGTATATTGTGTATTTATAGATTCATAAAACGTGATTGTCATTAAAAACAAACAATCCTCAGACCAAAGGTGAAAGGACATATTGTAAACTTGAGTAGAATCATGAACATAATTCAAATTTGTGAGCTTAGAGGAAATAAAAATCTTTATCACCATAGCAATCTTCATCACCATAGCAATGATTTTTAGCCTCGCTTCGTGATTTCATGTGCGTGGCAGGGCGTAATTAGAATAAAATACCTCTCTTTAATGGCTCGGCGAAGTTAAACTTCAGATATTTCTCATTTCCTGATTAGCCATGCAGAATTCCAATATCAACTTATCTTACAGCTGAGTGGGTTTGTAAATTTTTATCCATCAAAAATATCACAATGTGTTTGGATTGTATCCAATTCGCTTTAAGATAATCAGCTATGACTAGTGCTGAAAAAAGCTATATGATTTCAAGGCCCTTCATAGAAATGTTCATTTGAGCATTCAGGAGTGAATTTGACTTCTCAAATTGTCTTGTATATTCATGGCTTGGTATGGCACATCAGTTGAAAAGTCATTTTGCTATCAAAACAACCACAAAAGGGAAGTGCATATTCCAGTGAAAATTGATGTTATGTGTAGTACAGCATCCTTTATAAATGCAGTTGAGTGGTTTATGTGGGGGTAGAGAAGATCCTAAATAAAATTTAAGTTTTATGAGAATTACAACACATAGTTATGAGTCCTAAGAAAGGTATGTTAACCACACAATGTAATACAGTGTGAACAACAGTGCAAACATCTATTATACATAATGCAATATAATATATGCCATTGAGCAGATGCTTTTATCCAAAGCGACTTACAGTAGTTAACGCATACATTTTTCAGTATATGAGGTCCCAATAGGAATCAAACCCACAACCTAAGCGTTGCCAACGCCATGCTCTACCTACTGAGCCATGTGGCATAGAAAAGTTTTCTTCATTTCTTCATTTATTGGCGGCAGAATAAATACATGGAAAAGCATCCTGCAGTTGCGTTAGCCAGACATTTCAGTACCGGCAACTTTTCATCACCCAAGAGCATCACAGTCCTGCCTCATGTGGGAAATCTTCAGTCAAGAGGCGGGTTTGACAGTGAGGAGTTTAACGGCAAGTATTATTCAATGATCAGTAACATCATGCAACCAAAAGAAGCACATGACCTCCCGATGACCTTGCAGTAGGCGGGATTGCTATCCGCCTCGGCCCTATGATGATTACCCCCACCAGAAGCTACAGCTGATGTCCCCTGTAGACACTGATCTCCCTGCTGCCTTGTCCCTTACCTTCCAGGGTCCTCCTGGTCCATCTGGAGAAGCCGGCCCACCAGGTCCCCCTGGCAAGAGAGTGAGTACATATGTCATCATCATCTCTGTGTGTCATCACTTGTGGGTTTCTGGGGTCAGAGACTAAGGGGGCAAGTGGGATGACATCACATGGCTAGCAAAAGTCAGATGGGTATAATTATAGACTGACTCAGAGTCTGAGTGATCATAAATGTTTCATAAATGTTCCTACTGGCAATCTATGAGTAGCTAACAGTGGGATGTTGAGCGTAGCTGTCCGAGTCAAGCCTTGGTACACATGTACAATTATTAGCCTGCATGTTTTGTAACTTTTAACAAATGAGTGCAGTTTTGCCTATGGAAAGGGAGCTCTTTTCTCCCTCTTTGTTTGTGATTGTTCAAAGTGCCTTAGTAACTGTAAATGCTTCTCTAATTTGGCAGCAGGTGGGTGTGCCCTTCTCTAATTCATCAGCGATGAATTATATACAGTCCAGGTTTTAGACTGTAGAAAATGCCCTATAAAAATACATACAGATTTTTGCTATTATATAAACAAAATCTAACAAAAATCTCATACTTACACATTTCATAAACCAGTATAATGTAAAACACACACACACACTTTCAGTCTCTGCACATTATACTTGTTTGTGAAATGTGTACGAATGAGATCTTTGTTAGATTTTGTTTAATAATTGCACAAACCTCTTTATAAAACGAATAAATAAATGGTACAAATACATTATGGTAAATACAGTGTAGGATCATTAATACTGAATGTCCTGAGTTGAACAGTTGCTTTTCAGTTTTTTATTTAATGACCAGCATCCATTAGTTTTCGAACATACGTATACGGAAAGCCTAGTTTATTTGTTAAGTGTTCAGTTGTCACATGCTGCTTTACTAGTAGAAAATGGAAGATGTTTTCCTGATTTCGAGAGCCCTGGCGCAATTACCGTCAGACGTTGTTATTCGAGTTGTGACACCAATCCATTTAATTTGACCTCTCAGTTTTGCATAAAATAAATTTTTTACAGAATAATGATTCAAAAAGCATCATTGTCAGTTTAACGAGATGGCCATTATCCATTTCCAAAAGCCTCCAGAATGTGTAATTGTCTTCTGTTTAGAGAAAGCACAACATAAGTTACCCCTGAAATCTTTCCAAGCAAAACCTGAAGCCTTCAGTTGAAAAATCTCGGAGGACATATAAAACACGTGAATGTGCTATAAAGAGAGATGTATGGATTTAAATCCTTTCAAGCACAACAAGACCTGATACCTTCTCATCGTAACGGTGAGTGAAAATGGCACTGGAGATTTAGTGGGATCATTGTATTGAACCGCCGGTAAATGGAAATAAAAATATCTCAAAGCCCAGAGAGAAATGAAGCACCGATATTAATTCTATGTGTGAAATTGAAATTGTGCCGAAAAGACAAAGAGTCTCTCCCAAGCTCATTTACTTCACTCAAATATAACACCACTCAGGGTGACATAGAGGGATAGCTTCCTCACAGAATATTGATGAATGACAGTGGTGTAAAAACAATAACATAATGCAATTACCAGCCCCAGAAAAAAAGGGAAATTAGGCTGTCATTTCCAGGACGTGTACGCTGGTCCACATGAAATGATTTTTAGTGCTTCCCAGAGAAGCATTACATTTTACAGCTCCTCATTTAAAGCAATATAACTTTACTCTGCCATCAGGTGAACAATGAACTGCTTAAACATTAAGGCTAAATGGTTGGTTGTAGTAACGTGGGTAAACTCTCACTGTTTCCTTTTGTAATGTAGCTACAGTGCAGTACAGCGCAAGCACAGGAGCGTTTTTTGATGGTTCCAAAATGGCAAAACAGCCACTGCGACATGCAGGATGCTCTGTACAGTAATATTCACTCGGTTATGTTTGTAAGCCAGTAGAGCACATTGTTGTAGATGTACAGTACTTTAGCATATATTCAGAGAACAAATTCTATGACAATACTTGACCATGCCGATGTCATTTCTGTTCCTAACCTTATTCACTTTCGAAAGGGGTTTACACTGTATCTTTTTACTATTGAGGGTGACTTCAAGTGACTTATATCTGCAGTTCAAATAACCTCAACTGCCTAGTGTTTCTGTTTTGTTTGTAAGTTCACGGATTCTATGAGGCGTCATATAAAATGAGTAACCTTTAAAGTATATTATTTTCTAAATGCCATTAATGCACTAGTATGTCTGATGGACACAAAGGTAATCTGCTTGCTTAGGGTAAATGTTGCTCATCTTTATTGTGCATACACATTAAATATGTATAACCAAAGTAATGTGTGGAAATTTGACATTAGCATTCTTTGGCCTCCGTGATATATTTGATGGCATTTACATTATAAATAATAAATGTGTCATATTAGTAGTGGAACTTACTAAAGAGGAAATATATACTAGTTTATTATGGAAACTCCTATTTAATCATCAAAGGTGTTTAAAGCCTTGGAAATGTAAGACAAAATGATTTCTGCTGGCTATTTGCTCCGCGGAATCCATAATATAGTCTTAGAAGTTGTTTTGCATTTAAGGTAAAAGGCTTTTGCATCCTCAGCATTTTGCCCACAGCTATTTGAAATGAAGCTTACATCTCTCATGAGCCTGTGCAAAGGCAGCACTGGGAATACTTAAAGCATTGGGTGATTTTATTATTTACTTGATATCTTTATCTTGATACCGTTTTTTCACAGGCCTTTCTTTCCCTGGCTCTTTTTCTATTTTAATTGAATTTTCTATTTATTCTGCTTGTTTTTACACATGCCACGCATAGATGTGTCACAAATTCACAAGCGTGGAATCCTTCCTCGGAAAATAGTCATGCTTTATTTTGACACTAAGGCATTCTTACACGCGTGCAAACAGTGACACAGTCAAAATTGCCTCTGTGTCCACAAAGACAAGTGGCGAAGGCTATTTTGTTTGACTGTTTCCCAAGTGCCCTGTCAAATGCAGGAAGAGACAAAAAGAAAGACGAAGGCAAGCTTTTCCATTTGTTCCCGGCTGGTATCTGAGGTGTGCAGATCAGAAACGCCTTTCTTCGTGAATGCTGTGGTATCTAGTTGTCCGAATTGTGATACCTTTCTTCATGGATGCCGTGGTATCTAATTGTGAAGTCTCTGTGATCAGTTTAAAGAGATGGGTTTCAGCCTGAGAGAATTTGATTGAGAGCACAGTTGACCAGGAAGTCCTCAAAACAATCGGTGGCCCTTATCTGTGCCTGCCTCAGTAGACAGCTGCAATGCTTTGTTCTTTAGGGGCTATGGGGAAGGAAATCAGAACACATTATTCTTCAGTATGAGGGAAACATGCATTTTAGCATGCCTCTAAGTGGTCATTTTCACGCCCATCGAATATAAACTAAATTATGACAGGAAATTATTTGGATTATGGTCCGACCAAAATGAAAGCCAGAATGAATTGTAAGGCTGTAATGGTTTAATTCTAAGTGTTATCAATACAGTGATGGTATCACAACTGACCCTGAGGTTTTTTAACCCGACAGCCCCAACACCACTCCAAATAATATACTCTCTGTTTGCATTGAAAAATAACCCTTTATCAATAATATTACACAGAGAAATGTTTTAAAAAATTGCATTTTGATTAAGCAATTGGATTTTGTTTTATAGAAGGTTTAGATTTTTTGCTGCGCCAGTCCGGCCCCATCGGGGGCGGCGATTGGCTGACCACCCCAGAGGGATGGGGGAGGGTGAACCAGCACAAGCTCGCCAAGAAACGCGAAAGGCGTCCCTGTAAGGGAAAAACTGGCTTGACTCCGAGGACGAGTGGCGGGCTCTTGGGGGAGGGTAAATTGAAAAAAAAGTAGAGGGTGTAATTGGCTACTAAATTGGGAGAAAAACTGGGAAAAAATTGAATCTTTGCTATGAATGACCATGTCCAAATCAACTCTAAAAAATTATTGCTAACTTGCTGCTAGGTCCATATTTTCAACACATTTGCCTCAATGATTGGTTGGGTGTAAATCCCCTTTGTTATGGAAATCAACAGAACAGCAGACCAGTAACCATAGGCGATCTTCTTGAAAGAAAACAAAGGAATCAAGAAAAAGTATAATGTGTGCTCTAAAAATCTAATAGCCACAGATGCAGGAAGAAATCTGATACTGAAATAGAATGTTTTATTTCAAACTTACACGTTAAAGCCAGGGATAGCCAGGAAACAGATTTGTTAGATAGCTAGTCATGAGAACTTACACTTTGTTGAGCTCATAATGGATTACAGAGATAGGTGATGTTACAACACTCCCAGATTTCTAGAAATGTATATGTTTTTCCTTACCTCAAAAAAATGTGGTTTGATTTGAGATTTTTGGCACAAAACTGGGATTTCTCTCCAAACACTGCTTAAATAGTTCAGAACAGGAATTCCTGCTTGCTCCCTGTGAATGTACGGACAATTAATCTATTTTCTCACATTCTTATCAGTTCTCATTAATACATATAGTTACTATAGATTTTTCATAAATCTTTAATAATTTCAGATAACAGAGGAAGTCTCAACAGCATGCATGCGCATAATCTCAAATTAAATCCCAGAATCACAGGGCTCATGTTTAACGTGTCAAAAGTTTGTTGTGGCTAAGAAAATTGAGCATAATGGCTATATCACTCTGTTTCTACTTTCACTGTACCCAGGAGACATCTCCCACCCCTAATTTTCAATACATATTACACTGCTATTCAGGTTGATACAGCTTGCTATGCGGTGAGTTTCCTCTATCATCATCTTTTCAGAGAATGAGAAGGGGAGAGTTGACAACCATGTGTTGATGCTACTGCAACGTGCAATTAACAATTTATTCACACATCTAAGGGAAAGGGTATCTGATCAGGTTACTTTAATTACATTTGTAAAATTTGGAATAATAACTTACTATAAAAGAGCTATTTTTTTAAATAAACATTTTGTAAATGTAAGCATTTTCCCACTCCCACAATTTAAGGGGTAAAGCATTTTTATTTTTTGTTTTAATTTGTTAAAGTTTAAGCATGTGGCACCTGAGGGAATGGGAATAGGCAAGATAACCTGTCCAACCAGCGGGTTGCTATTGTGACGAGTCTGACAATATGATATCATTGCATATCATATTAGACCATCGTGAAGAGATTAATTTGGTGTGGTGACCACAGACCAAACCATCATCGGCAATTGCCATTTCTCAGGAATCGTATTATCAGTAGTTTATATGTTTCTAGGTCTCATGTGGCTGTAATAGGTGTGTATACGGCTTATACCTATGTATCACTATGACTACACCGCTGGTTCTGCTTCGTGTCAAACAGAAATAAAAAAATAACTGCCTCCACAACACTGCCTGCCTTCTGGGTCTGAATGTGAAGTTGAAAAGCCAGTGTCAACAGAGGGAAGATGGGGACTGCTACACTAGCTACCTAAATTGCTTAGCTAGGAAGCCACCAATTCAATGAGAACAATTAAAGTGGAATCTCATACTAAATTAAACCTAAAAAACTATGTTTCAAGTGAGAGGTTGGCAAAAGCCTAAATTATGGAAGTGTCAAATTATATGTTTATATGTACTGCATATCGGGACAGGTGTTGTAAATGAGCCTCTGGCTATAAACACTTAATGCAATGCATCTGATACTTGTTTTTATCATTGTAACACTGAAAAACAAATAAAATATATATCTACTGCAAGTGCACTACTTGTGTACCACGTTTTGTTTACAACATGTTTCCTTGAATGAATTAAGTGTTTCACACTGTTCACTGGTTATATACACCATCATCACACAACATGACATCTTTTTGTCAGGTATTTTCAATTACCTTCCAGTGAAAAAAGTCTAACAATGCAACAATAACAATTGTGGTGCGATACAATTTGATTATGGCATTCCAGTTTGGAGGGTAGTGTGAGTGGGTTGAGTTTGCTTGATATATATATGCCATTTAGCAGACGCTTTTATCCAAAATGATTTACAGTAGTGAATGCATAGATTTTTCAGTATACGTGTCCCCAATGGGAATCAAACCCATAACCTATGTGTTGTTAGTGCCATGCTGAGCCACACAGAACCACAACATAAACAAAACTTTGAAATAATAATGTATACTGTATGAAATCATGTACAATCAGTAGTTATTACAAGCTATCATAATTTACACCTAAGCATGTTTAAACAATGTATTAAAGCTGTGCAGAGGTTGTGTCTACGTTTATGTGTTAAAACTGTGGAGATGCTGTGTTGAAGCAATGTCTTGTCTTGTATTCTCCAGGGTCCTCCAGGAACTGCAGGAACCGAGGGCAGGCAAGGAGAGAAGGGAGCAAAGGTAACTCACAAAATCAATTCTGCCGTTATTCAGAGAAGAGCCTCTCTGGCAACTATCACAAGACAATGTGCTACACAGTGCCTTCATCCCCTCTAACACTCAGAGACAAAAACTCTGAGGAAATGCTATTTGTTTTCCCAGATGATGATTAGATGTAAATTTATGGATGTGGTACATTTTTTATTTGATATTTTTTAAGTTGAATAAAGTTTGGCCCTGTTTATCACTAAGATTTAGAGAGCCTGGCAAGCTTCAAAACACACACCCACCTGTGCACAAGGAGGCACGTACATGCACACACACACACACACATATTCACAAACATACTGACAAACACAGACACATGCACACACGCACACACACACACACACACACACATACACACATACATTCAGCAATAATGTGTAGCCTTTATATATTTTCCCTTCCAAAATAATTTACTTATAAATCAGGGACTTTTGATTTGTGGAAATATATCTCTGCTGGGCTTTTTGTATAAATAATGGATACCTTACCGAAGCTCAAATAGTTAAGCACTTTCAGGTGGAGGCAAATGTGTGCTATTTGTTGTGTCTTCACACAACAAATAGCTGTATCAGGAATTGTTTATTTGGCTCTTTTGAATAGCCTGAAACCCTCAATTTGTGGCCTGGATTCAATCAACATTTGTCCTTAAATTTGACTTTCAAATACATGCAAGTGTTAATCTTTTCCTCCTCGGACACAACTGCGATTGTGGGGAAAAAAAGAGCCCTTGCATATATTTGCAAGTCAATATCGGGGAGAAATGTCATCTGAATCCAGGCCAAATCAATTAAGAAATATATTTCTTCCACCTGTGATCACTGTGCACACCAGAAATGGCCAACACATCAGTCAGGAGTGGCCAGCAGCTTGCCAATGAGCATCTTATATCAAGAGAACAATGCCAGAAATGCTCCACATGGCTACATGAGCTACCTATGAGATTAATGTCACTGAAGCAAAAATGCTGTGGTCCTCACTATTAAAGATGCTAGTCTCAGGCAATCGTCTTGAGATCGTATCAAATTTGAGGTTCCTAGCACTATAATTGCAGAGCGCTTTATGCTGGAAGCTCCTGATGTAGCTGAGCCTGAGTGGGCATCTCTATTCCAAAAAAGGTACAAGAGTTTTCCATCAAGAGTCAGAGAATTTATATTTCGTTTATATTGTAAATTATTGTTCCCAGTTGCTCCCTTCTCTCTTCCACCGTTGATGCCTGGGATGTGAAATGCGCAGAGACAGTCACCTCCCACAGGTCGTTCGCATGGCTTTCTGGGATGCGTGCGCTCAAGAGAAGCTTCCATTTCACCTGGCAGTTTAATTTTGGCTCAGATGGCATGCTTTTTCTATGTCTCACAGATGAATAGAAGCAAAGTGATTGCAGACTCCCATTCAGAGTATGGGCCTGTAATTGGATGTCAAGCCAGTGTAACCTGTATACGTTCTGAAAGGCAAAAGACTGAAATCCATGGCAATTACAAACTGGGGCTGCTTTTTTATGAGAAAAATTCATCTTGTCACGAGAAAACTGTTCAATTTTATGTCTTGTATTTAACTAATTACATTCTCTTTAACATGACATTTTTCTCATAAAATACTTTTTCGGTCACAAGTCCCATTGAAATACTCTGTAAACTGACTTATATTTTATTGTTTTTTCTCATCATACACTACAATATTGCACAACTTTATAGCAAGCTTCTAGTGCTGCCCTAGTGGGAACTCTTTTGAACTAGAGAGTATTCACCGCCTTTGGCATTTTTCACATTTTATTTTCTTTCTTCATGGAATCAAAATTGATTTAATTGGGTTTTCTTGCCACTGATCAACACAAAATACTTTATAATGTCAAAACATAAAAAAACAACAACAATGATACATTGTTACAAATGTTCTGTTTTGCCCATAGTTATATGGTTGTAGTGTAATAATGTGTCATTACATTGGATAAGACAGAAATCCTATTGGTTGGCCCCAAATCCAAAAGGGATGAGCTGCTTAAAAGACTTGGCAATCTGACTCCCTGGATCAAACCAGAAGTAACAAGTCTGGGTGTTATTTTAGACTCCGATCTAAGTTTTATGCCCCATATAAGCAAAGTGACAAGGTGGCATTCTTTCACCTCAGAAACATTGCCAAGGTACGGCCATTCCTGACCCAGCAAGATGCTGAAAAATTAATTCATGCGTTTATCTCAAGTAGACTAGACTACTGCAATGCACTCTTTACTGGTCTTCTTAAAAAGTCCATTGAGAGACTGCAGCTTATCCAGAACTCCGCTGCCAGATTATTAACTAAAACAAAGAAGAGAGAACACATCACTCCAGTCTTAGCTACACTGCACTGACTCCCTGTATCTACCAGAATTGATTTTAAAGTCCTTCTACTTGTGTTCAAAGCTCTAAATGGCTTAGGACCGGCCTATATCACAGATTCCCTGTCGTTCTATGCTCCTTCATGAGCCCTTAGATCCTCTACTGCTGGTTTTTTAGATACTCTAAACCCCACCCAAAAGAAAATTGGAGATGCAGCCTTCTTCAGCTATGCTCCCAAATTGTGGAACAGTCTACCCAAAGATATTAGAGAGGCAGGCTATGTTGACATCTTTAAACGGCACTTAAAAACATATCTCTTTAACCTAGCCTTTTTCTAGCACCACGTCTTATGATATGTGTGCCTCACATGGAGTCCAATATGCTGTTTTTAAATGACCTTTTATGCCCTTAAATGTATTTTTGTTCTATCAGTAAATTGACGAATCAGGGAGGGGAAGTGTCCCCTATTTTATTGTTTTATTGTTTTAATTCATTCTTTTATTTTCCTTGACATGCATTGCTTTCATTGATGTTTTATTGTTTTATTTTTTGCTTACTCTTAACAATCTTGTTTTATATCTTGTTTCACTTTGTCTGTGAAGCACTTTGCGCTGAATTTCAATGCATGAAAGGTGCTATATAAATAAAGCTTATTATTATTATTATTATTATTATTACATACTTAACCTAAAGTTATTACATTGTTCTTAAAGCGTACTTCAATTCAGTTCAAATTCAGTTAAATTCAGTTACTGTAAAGTGTTGCTATGTCAGCACAGTAGAAATGATCAGGATGTAAATTTATTCAAATCTTCTCCACAGGGTGAAGCTGGAGCTGAGGGTCCCCCTGGAAAGACTGGCCCCGTTGGCCCCCAGGGCCCCTCAGGAAAGCCTGGTCCAGAGGGTCTCAGAGGAATCCCTGGCCCTGTTGTGAGTTAATCAGCCACGTCTGAGACTCGGCGCATGCTTTCAAGAAGCATATTGATATCATCGTGGCAAAGGAATGTGATCGGAAAACGTAGCTATTTTCTTTAGCTATCCTTCATCTTTTGTGTCAAAACCTTGCAAAAACATGACAGAATTATTTGCAGAATAATTAATTGGAGTGCACTACACATACGACATTCCTTTGAACATAGAGTTTTCTGCATTCCCGTGACAGTTGCTGCACGTGGAACGATAGCAATGCCGGGTCCGGACGATTATGCAGTACTAATTAAATGTGTTTGCACAGGGTGAACAAGGACTCCCTGGCTCCCCTGGACAAGACGGACCCCCTGGACCTATGGTAAGAGGAGAGACGCCGGACGTTGACCTTTCAGATAATGACCACACACGTCTGCAGGGGAATGCAATCTCAATCTAATTTATTTTATGTTTAGGGCCCACCTGGTCTGCCAGGCTTGAAGGGCGACCCTGGCTCTAAGGGCGAAAAGGTGAGTAAGACCATCGCCTATTGTTTGTGTGCTGAATTTTATTTCTGAGACTGCACAGTTGAAAAAAATGTAACAGAAAATTGACGCTTTCCATATAGAACCACATACAAGTCTTGCCTGTCAGCACTAAATGGGTTCATGCATGATGGATTGCTGGGTCATGGTGCCAAACAACATTTGCATGGCCAAATAAGAGACATGCCATCACTTCCACAGAAAGATGCATGGTTGATGCCACCCACACATACTCTCTGATAGTAGGATATGCAGACATTTCCCAGTAAAGCTTACAAGGTAGAGGGTTTGCTATCTCACGTCATGCTCTCAGAACAGTGAAAATGACAGGATTAATGTTGTCATGACATGAATATTTTACCTGCGATGTGATGCGATACCATAAGATACAAGTGTCATGATTCGCACTATTATCAGGATTCCCCAGAGTCAAAATTGAAGGAGGTGATTGTTTTAATAAGACAAAGAAGATGTGTTCAATTGACAGAGCTTGTTTTGAAAGAGCAGGTAAAAAAAACTGGCACATTGTGATTAGCCAGCATCTATAGTGGCATCTCTGTAGAGCAGACAGCTTTTAAACGTTGATCATTTCTGACAAAACTGAAAACGCTGCTTTTTTCCAGAGCAGGCATCTACTACCATTGGCATATTTGCAGAGCTGACAATATTTAATGTAGACAACCGCTGCCGGAAACTGCAATTGTTATGGACCACGCATCTGTTACCTAGAAAACTATGACTGGTACAATGTGCCATGACTTGGAGATAGTGAGCAATCTGTACTTTTTTTTATCTAGATAGCAATCTAGCACTGTAGTTTACGATAAGACGTAACATACAATTACTATATGCAATAAGTACATCGCTTTGCAAAATGGTAATATCAAATCTGTCTGGGGCGCTGTTCTGATGTTGTTGTGAAATATTTTCCTATGCTTTTTCCCCTTTTTCTCCCAATTTGGAATTCCCAGTGTTATTATAAGCTGCTCTCGCTGTAACCTCCGCTGTCTATTTGGGAGAGCGTAGACAAGCACGCGCTCTCTTCTGAAACACATGATGTCAGGCACTGCTTATTTTCACAACACAGTTGACAAGTTAAGCTTGCACAGACATGAGTCGGAGGAAGACACTTTGTGCGCTGCTTTATACTGGAGATTGTGGGTGCTTGATAAGACCTGGACAACCTGGACACTTAAGGCACTGTTCTAGTGTGTGGATAAGCTGCAAAGTCTGGTATTGATTGCAGACCGTGCCAGTGCCGACTGTGGCCAGCTGTAATAGCGTCACCCAGAGAGGAAGATATTTAACTGGTTGTGCCACCCAGCAGCTCCATTGAAAAAGCTTTTTAGCTAACAGTAGAATGGCGCCCACATATGGAACAGATTTTGGCAAGGGAATCATCATGTTTTTGTTTTTTTATTTTGTTTCCGATTTTATCATTTTCTCCCAATTTAGTGCATACACCCTCATTTTTCATCAATTTTTTTTGTGACTTTTTACATTACAGTTCCAGATTTTATCAAGAACATTTTCTCCCAATTGGGAAGTAGTGCTAGCCAATTAAACAACCCTCTGGTTTTTCAATTCAGAGGTAGCAGTAAAGCACTCAAATGGAGGAAATAACGCCCCCTAATACAATACAAACAAGTGAGTTTGTGACTACCTAAGTTAACAAAACCGGACTGGTAAGTGACAAAGGCAAAGGGGGCCAGGGTCGGCTGTTCTGACTTCCACAGGACTACCGACTGGTAGTGACAAAGGCACTCGCTCCTCCGAGACGGCACTCGCCAGGCTTTTGACCGTAACTCCAGTACTACAGAGCCACTCCTGTGCGCAGTGAACTTCCCTCCCCCCTCCCTGAGATGGACGGCCAATTGGCACCCCCGGTGGCACTCCCAGCCAGAGCCGACTCTGGCGCGGCCGGAGGAATCAAACCCCGGTCACAATGGCCAGCGTTGAGCGTTGTAACCACTAGACCACCCGGGTGGCCCATATCATCATGTTCTGATATCACTGTGCACCGTCGGTATCGGTATATTGTGCAATCCTGGATAGGATTTGTATTTTGCAACGTCTGTTTTTGCAGTGCTTTTCCAACCCTTCTTAGATATCCGAATTATTGCGATTTCTCAAATGTTTCTCAAAAGATAATGATGATTAAGTATACTATATCACGATTTCCATCCACCCACTCAGGGCTACATTTTTTTTGTAAATCAACCATTGAGAAGTACATTCTACCAGCCCCTTGCTGTAAGGCTGTGGAAGGACAGAGTTGCGGGTAGCAGGTTTCTGCTGTAGGCAGTGCACTAGGTGTGAAGTCTGTCTAATTGGTTTTAATAATGCCAGGACAGATAAAGCAAGGGAGGAGAGCAGAACATTGGCATTGTGGCGCTGAACATTCTATGAAATGTTGAAGTTTAAAGTCTCGGACATAAACTGTCACGCTGTTGGTTTTCAGAGCTGAATAAATGCACACTGAGTGGGACTCTGTAGTGGCATAAAGCAAAAAATCCAAATAATTCTTTTTTGCTACAATTCTAGCATCAAGCCACCAAATCTATTCAGACTAGATTTATTGTTTTTATTGTGTTCAACTCTGCTGTAGTATTTCCCCCTGCATTTGCTTTGGACACTTCCTTATTCAGGGCAGTGCACATTGCTTACATTTCAAGTACTATCCCATTATAAAGATTACCGTACCACAGCAGTGCCCTCTCTTAGCTTTTTAAAAAGAAAACCATTATCTTCGGGTTACGAGGTAGGCTCCCAAACCACCACATCACTTGCCTACCGTTCAGTGTCACCTGACATTCATTGTGCGTGTTCCTCCTGCAGGGTCATCCAGGTCTCATTGGTTTGATTGGTCCACCCGGCGAGCAGGGCGAGAAGGGAGACAGAGGCTTGCCCGGCCCACAAGGTTCCCCTGGCGGCAAGGGTGACGGCGTAAGTGATTCATCAAACATCCGCCACGCTAGCCCCCCCTGCCCTTTATCTGAGGTTCCTACAAGATCAGAAGGGAAACCATCAAGGCGACCTGGATCTGGCAACAGGAAATTGCAATAATGTCTGCCCTGCATATCTGATGCGAGCTGTGCGGCGACATCGCAAGCCACATTTCTCTCAGCATTGAATTTGCCCTTTACAAATGAAAAGCAATGCATTACATCTCTCTGATAGAAATAGTGAAATACACTCATGGAAGGTCACAGTTATATTTGTTTTGAATGGCCTCGTCCATTTTTAAATAAACATAGAATATTGAACAAATAAGCTGCTTGAGTTTATGGTAGCCTTATGAATCTCCTCTTGATGATTTAAAGTGGTCGAATAGATTGGATTCCAATTATGCATATTTAAGTCGTATTTCCCTTCTGTTGGAGTGAGCAAAAAAATGGAAAGCACATGCTGTTCCAACTCCAGCTTTTGACTTGACAAAATAGTCGGCAGCAGAATAGCTATTTTCCTCATATTATTAAGTCAGACACTCTAAAGGCAAAAGGTTAGGATAGAAGGATAAATTACCCTTTTCAAACTTGATGAGGTTGAAGAAATCTTTTGATTTTAATAGTGGAAGAAACTCTTTAATCTCTCTTTACTCTCTCTAGTGTAATTCCTATAGTTCCGCCATATCTCTGGCTGCTTTGTGCAGGGGAACTCTTTCAGAAGGAACAGGGGAGAGTAGGGTTTGTGGGCTGAATGAGGTCGTCCTTGCACTGTATGTCTCTTACGACTGATCCTTTGCCCACAGGGCATTGGTGGCGCGTCGGGCCCACTCGGTCCTCCCGGTCCTCCTGGCTTGCCTGTAAGTAGGCCTCCATATGAGATCTTGTTTAAATACATCCATATGATACAATTCAATTGTAGCATTGTTTTTTGAACAACAGTGACACTCTGCTTTGTCTTTCAGGGTCCACAAGGTCCAAAGGGTTCTAAGGGTTCATCCGTGAGTTCCATTCTCCTTTTCCACAATAAAAAATCTGAAATAATAAATCTTCTGAATTTAAACAGCATGTCTCGCACAATCAGAGCTAACGGTTTCCTTGCATGTCTTTCCAGGGCGGTGTCGGTCAGAAGGGAGACACAGGATTGATCGGACCACCTGGACCACCTGTAAGTAACCTGTTGAATCACCCAGGTGACCTTTCAAAGACATTCATTCAATGGTGTCGTCAGTCAAACGTACAGTACTGTAACGTTGTAGTTGCTTTACCATGGCAGACATTCTTCCTGGTCCCCAAAACATCAGAGGAGCAATAATCTCTGTGTCAATTCAAGACAGAGACGGAAAGATGCGTAAAGACGGAAGTTGTGAATTATGGCAAGCACGTGCGATGTGAAGTGCTGTCGATTTAAACGGTGCTAAAAGTGATGAGTTTTGTTTGTTTGTTTTCGTGAAGGGCCCGCCTGGTGAGGTCATCCAGCCCCTGCCCATCCAGTCGCCAAAGAAGACCAGGCGATCGTCCAACTTCCAGGCTGATGAAGCCGGGCACATGATGGACTACAGCGATGGCATGGAGGACATCTTTGGATCCCTCAACAATCTCAAGCAGGACATCGAGCGCATGAAGTATCCCATGGGCACGCAAACCAACCCTGCCAGAACCTGCAAGGACCTGCAGCTTTGCCACCCCGACTTCCCTGATGGTTAGTAGGCTAGGCCGGAATGGTAATGTCTAAATGCTGGTAATTGGCTGCCAGTTTAGGTGCAGTTAAGGAAGCACATGATTCCCCCCATGCTATTCGCTCCGTTCTGTGCAGTTATTGGGTATTTTAAATGGTGTAAAAATGCTGTATATCAGCACCGCATTTACATAACACTGACACGGCTGTTTAGCTGTATACTTAACATTCATTGAAATTGCTGGTGAGTAAACCTTTCATTCCAGCTGTGTTCTGGCTCATACATTGCAGTGTTTCACCCATTGAAGGTTTTGTGATGTGTAGAAGAGTGGCATCTTTTTCTGAAATATATATATCAAACTCATTACTGAAATTGCAGTGGTGCAGTGTTTCACCTCGGTCACATGTTCTACTACCGTTCGGTGGGGGGGATGGCTGGGCTTCCCAGGCTTCCTTGGCCAGGTCCAGCATGCCCCGTGGCCGCCGGCCATAGCAGCTAAGGGTGAGAAGCTTGAAGCCTGGGGTACCTCTCTGACCGAAAACATCAGAAAGGGGAGGAGTCCCAATTTCGTCCATCCGCCTCCATCACCTTCCGCAACATACTTTTTTAGGGTTCGAACCTTTCAACCAGTCCGTCAGTCTGGGGTGGTACATTCATCTTCTACAAAGCACACATTTGCTTTGATGTGTGGTTACTATATCCAGGATATATTTACCTACTTACAAACATTCATTTTTGTGACATTTTGTGATGTGTATTTCATGTCCTTGACTCAGAGTGGCATCTGTCTAACTGTACCCTTATTTTATTAATTTTTTTGACTGAAATATATATATCAAACTCATTACTGAAATTGCAGTGGTATCTAATGTTTGCTTAACTGTCCATATATTCAACTTCTATTAATATACATGTTCATTGGAATTCTTCAGGTGAATATTGGATTGATCCGAACCAAGGCTGCTCAGGTGACTCCTTCAAAGTATACTGCAACTTCACATCAGGTGGAGAGACCTGCATCTACCCTGATAAGAAGTCCAATGGGGTAAGTGAAATTTATTTTTCAGCTAGGTACAATAGAGCAAAGTGTGTTTTCATGTATATATCCTTCCCCCTCGATAACTCATGTGTGTTAGGGAAGTGGCGGGCCCAGACCACCCCACTTTGGGGTGGCCCAAGAGTGTCAGGGTCCATCGAAGATTGACAAAAGTTTTTGAATTCATTATCAGTGCTAGAGGCAGTTTAAGTTGAGCTGGGTACTCCAAATCTGTTCCCCTTTTCATTATTCCCTCACTGATGCTGGGTCTTTTCTGACACCTCACCAGCTTTCCATTGTTAGCTTTAAAGTTACAGTATAGTCAGTGTACCCTTCGAGCCATCACTTAACATTCTTAACAGTACAAGACGGATATTATTATTTTGCGAAGGTATTATATTAGTTTCATCATGCCCAGTCAATATTGGAACATATCAGGGGGGTATGTATATGTAAATGTGTATATGCAGTATATATATATAGTGGGGTTTAAAAGTCTGAACCCACTACCAAGATCTTTTTGTTTTCATCATTTATCAAAAATGAACACAAAATATTTACTCAGGAGAACAATTTGACCTCTAACTACCTCACTAAGCTCTGCTGACAATTACAAACAGCTGCAAAAACATTTGCAAAGGAAGTGTCCTTTTTCAAGATTAATGCACCTGCAGTAGCAACGAGAACACATAGAGGACCATCTTAATAACATCAATATCCTGTATTAATTGTTACAAGACCAAAACAACTCACACTGTGTATTAGGAGTGTCTGTGTATTAAAACCTTGATGTCACAACATTTAGAGGAAATGAAAGGCAATGGTGTGCAAACAAAATATTTATAGATAGATTCAATTTCATACCATCCTTTCTCAAACACATTTTTTTAAAATTAGTATCAGTGTTTTTTTGACGTTCTTGAATAACAAATACCACATGAGTAAATATTTTGTGTTGATATTTTGATGAATGATGAAAACAAACATGGTGGTGGACTCCACTGTATGTGTATATATTATATATAATTTGAATTGTAAAATATAAAAACATACTGTTTACTTTCGACACATCTATGATGTGGGTTTCCCTGTGGGTCGTATTTTCTCTTAAAATGACATGTTTTGCAGTTTGTTTGCTTATAAGGTGAATTGAGTTCGCTTTTCTTCCAACGACCATCACTTCCTTGATCTGCTATCATTAAAGCAACCATTTGAACTTGTTTTGACTCAGCCTTGAAAATCTAGCATTTGTATTCATTGCTTATAATATGAGATGTATTATTAAAAAGGAAAACCTCCACACTAAAAATGATTCATTCCACCAGTTTGATCATATTTTCAAAGTGGGAAATGAATAAAGCCCTTGAAATAAAATATTAGAGTATATTCCTGATAGCTGTCGGCACAATTTGTTCTTGATAGGTCGGGACTCCCGATGGCCATTATGTTCTTTATTATGGTGCATACTTTTTTATTCAGCCAGTGCCTTCAGCCAAAACATTTTCCTCTAGAATACAGAGCCTGAAATGTTCCATGCTTCATATGTATATTTGATCTAAAAAGGCATAAATACATTCATAGTGAATTTATTTGTAAAGGCACCTGCACCTTGCATGCACTCGCAATTTGATCAAAGGAAACGTATGGATTGTCTACAGTAGCCTACTCCTCTGTGTCATTTTTTAAAATTCTTTCTTTCTCTGTGCAATAGGTCAGAATATCTTCTTGGCCAAAGGAGTTGCCAGGATCATGGTTCAGTGAATTTAAGCGTGGTAAAATAGTAAGTGGTCTTCTTGCATCTTTCTCTAAATCTGTCCTTGCAAAGGATTTTCCCATTTTAGCCAATGCAAAATGAAAGGCTTTCTCTGGTCCCTGATTAGCTAACAGTGTCTTACATAGGTCTACTTGTACCATTTCAAAGACTGCAAGACCCGGATATCAGCTCTGTGCATTAATCCGACAGTTGGAATGAATCAAAGCAAATTTTGTGGTGTATTGCATAATGTAGCTGGAAAAAGGAAAATGTAGTTTTAGAGTTTCTGAATTTATGAAACTCTTCTGGGTAATGATAGTAGTGTACAGTATTTGAGCAAAGGCGTAATTTATTCCAGGATAACAGGGATATGTGTCTGAGAGAGTGGGTTTAAGGTGTAGGCATATTTTCTAAATAATGATCCAATATGAGCCTGATTTCTCATGTATTTTAAAAGGTAAGTTTATAAAAAAAATTGAATTTATATTTTAAAAACAAAGCATTAGATACACCATATAACTGCTTTAGATAATATCAGAAAGTTTGCAGGTTAAAGAAGAAAGGTGTCATCAGCACCCTTCATGTCAGCAGAGATGCATATTTTATATATATTTGATTCATATTTTGTTCTACTTTTACCTTCCTTGCAGCAATTTAGGAGATATCATAATGCTAACATCAATATTTTGTTACATTTTAAACAAGATGGACAGAAATCCATTATTTACATTTTCCCAGAGTGCAATGTGTGGTTTTTGCACTGTTGCAGATTTTGTTTTAACTTTATTTCTATAGTTTGAAAAAAATATGTATATGCCATATCTACCTATTCATACAACAATTGGAACGAATATACAAATTTAATTTGGTTCATATTCTCCCTTATTGTTAATACTTTATACCATAGTCCATAACCCAGTACATAACCACTTATATTCTATTAAATTAAGTGAGTTTCTGTGCTGACCCTGCTTCTATTGTTTCTTCATAGCTGTCATATGTGGACGTCGACGGCAACTCAATAAACATGGTTCAAATGACATTCCTGAAACTGCTGAGCGCTTCAGCCAGACAGAACTTTACCTACACCTGCCACCAGTCAGTGGCCTGGTACGATGCTGAGACCGACAGCTATAACAAAGCGCTGAGGTTCCTGGGCTCCAATGACGAGGAGATGTCTTACGATAACAACCCCTACATCAAAGCCCTCTCAGATGGTTGTGCGGTATGTAAACCTACTGACTGCTGCTATGAATGGAATTAAATAGAATAATTTACTGACCCCCTGATTGCAAACTGAAAATCAGCTCCCAGACTTTACCTTATATTATTCCAATTAGCAGGTTGTTTGAAGGTGCCGAAATGCTTCAAGACCAGTGTGAATGAAGCGATGGTGAATGTTTTGATGTTCTCTCTCTTTGCAGTCGAGGAAGGGCTATGGAAAGACTGTGATGGAGATCGACACTCCGAAAATCGATCAGGTGCCCATCATCGATGTGATGTTGAATGACTTTGGGGATCCAAGCCAGAAGTTTGGGTTTGAAGTCGGCCCCGTCTGCTTCCTGGGTTAAACCTGGCAGGAAGGACAGATCAGCCAGCAGGTCGAGACTCGGTACCACCAACCCTCCTCATGCCACATGCAAGTTTTGAATAAGAATGGTGTAGCGAACACGTCTTGCCATGTATGTATGTATTATCTAGGAAATACTTGTCGCCCTTGTAGGGCCAGAATCACATGACTTAAACCTGTTATGGAAAATCGTGAAGGACATTTGGTGCCACGGCAGAGAGTGGTGCCTGGGCAACAACATGTGGAGGTCCACAGAACAGAGAAAAGCTCCCCTCCTCCCCTTCCCCCTCATCCCCTTTCAGGATTCTCCTGGTGCTGTACAAAAAAAAATGACTACGATGGTGCTTGTTCAAAACAGAAAAAAATGTATTTTGATAAACTGTAATTATTATTTTGTACAATACTGTTCTTTCTGAATCCACTTTCAAAACTTGCATGTGTATCAGAATTTCATCGGGCTCTTAAATTTAAATGTTGGTAACACAAAAAAATATATAAGTTAAAAAAAAATTATAATATGTTGTCAATGAATACTGTGTACCTGTTATGAAGCAAATAAAATGAGCATTCAAACAAGTCCCTATTTCTAATTATAATGCATCCCCTTTGTATATATTGACCACCAAAAAAGCTCTGGGTTATTTGCGGTTCCCTTACAAATCTCGGGTGACACAACTGGAAGATTTTCACCAGCACACTCAAAGCAACTTGTCTCACTAACGTTGTTTATTGTGCTCGCTTTAAGCAATCATGGCATGCATTCTTTTTTTATTTAAATTTTCTTTGTTTTGTTTTTTTTGTTCTTTTTGTTTTTGTTTTTGGTCACATACCTCAAACTTTTTAGGTCATCGTTCGGATGTAAGGATGTTATGCCCTGTATATACCTTGGTTATACAATTAAGTTTATATATTTGGGGTGGGGAATTTTTTAAGAGGAAAATACTTCTTTGTTAGACATCTTTTGTTCAGATCTTTTGTGAATGCAATGATAAGCCCTTTAGGTGACCCATTTTTGTAACTAAAATGAGAAAATGTTTTAATGTGCTTTTTATGGTTCATTCAAAATATTAAAACTGGATTCTAAACAACAATGGATTTATGGTGTGCATTCCGTGATTGTTTTTTTGTTTGTTAGTTTTTTTTGTAAAACTTTTTTGAATGTGTATTTAAATATAGTTCAGTAAATTATCCATATGCCTGTTATTTTGCTGTTTTACCGTGTATTGCTCCCCTGCAATGGAAATTTTGAATATTTTTGAACCATAATATGTCTAGGTCATGTGATTCTTCCTAGTTGGAAATCAACACATACTGTAGGTGGACTGCTTTGTTCACAAGCTTTCTGTCTTTGACAGAGATCTTTTAAATTCAATTTGGTTACAAATTCTAGTCCTTCCCTCTGCATAATAACTGAATTAGTTGCCATGGCAGTGGAATAATTTTTAACTCAAAAATTTCCCTCTGTAATTATATACATAATATATGCAAGACTTGAAATAAAGTTGGGTAACTCTCTCAATAAATTGTTAATTTAATTGGATTACATTGTCACTGCAATATTTAGATCACTTTACTTTTACATTTGCATCAAATGTCTGGGTACTGTTAAGGTAAAAACATTTCCATCCATATTCATTTAATTTATTTTCCAGGAAAAAAATGTCATTGTGAGAATTGAAGAAAAATCAATCCCTCAATAAAGATCGAGGCTCTTCCACAAAGCTTCCGTATTTAGTTTTATATCTCAAAGGTACTGAATTTGAAGGACATTCTGCTATTTTTCTGAAACAGTTTATGTTAAACTACAGTTTGTGTAAAAGAAATGGAAATACAACAGTGTTCCAGCAGAGAAGGTGGTTCCATATTGGTGTGGGGAGCCATTGTTTGGGTGCACTCATACCTTTAGAAGGCAAGGTTAATGTCAATTACCTAATAGTAGTTAGTGATCATCATCACCCCAAACTTGGTAGAGTATTTATTTCCTTTGTCTCTGTTTGACAATGGCCCCCGTCTACAGAGCACGAGTTTCCACCCAAGGGTTTGAGAAACATGAGAGTAACAAATTCCATATGCCATGGTCTTCTCAGTCACCGGATCAGAATGCATTCACGTGGTTACAACGTTCAACGCTGGCCACTGCGACCAGGGTTTGATTCCACGGGCTGCTCCAGTGTCGGCTCTGGCGGGGAGTTTCACCAGGGGGCGGCAATTGGCTGTCCGCCCCAGGATAGGAGTGGCTCTGGAGTACGGGAGTTACGGTTGACAGCTTGGCGAGTGCCGTCTCGGAGGAGACAATACTTCGCCTTTGTCACTGCTGGTCACAGGGCTATGGCAGCGAACTCATCAGCAAACCACTCAGTGAAAATACGAGGGGGGTTGGCATGAAAAATAGAGGGTGTAATTGGCTACTAAATTGGGATAAAAAGGGATCAAATAAAAAATAAAAAAGTCCAACGTTGAATTAAGTTTCTAATTGGGCATCTTCATACTATAGTTTAAATCTTAAATCTATAGTCTTTCGCCAAATCCAGCTTAGATCTAATGCTGCATTTCTCTTTACACTACCACTACTAGTATGGAGAAATTTCCAGTGATGACACATTCCACACCACGTTGACCACGCATATGCGTGCACAGCGAAGGCACGAGATATGATGAGACCTGAGGGGTGTGTACAAAAACAAAACAAACAAAAACTTGAGGAACAGTTGGCTGGCTTTGATCAACTTTATCAAATGAATGGCTACTTTGAAGCAACAATGAAGGTGATGACAAAGACTCCTTTCGACCGAGACAAATGGAGACTCGGTAGGAGTTATGTCGGGGGTTTGGATGATATGGCATCCTGCACAACCACTACACTTGCCATTTTTATACAAATGACCAAGTTAACTATGTCAGAAACGCCCCCAAGACTTTCCAGGGCCTCTGAGTTAATGTCTTATCACCAGACTAGAAGTCAGATTCCAAGTGATGTTTCTCTTTACACTATCGGAGGAGACCACCCACCAAGGTGTTAAAGTGTCCCACGCTACCGGAGATAAATCTAGAGTTAAAATTTGCAGTCAAGTTGTTCTCTTTAAACCATGAAAAAACATGCATTTGACCAAATTGAGCTTCTACACTGGATTTTGTTTTCATAGTGATGCCCCAGGTGATAGTGAAAAACACACTGACCTTGAGAAAGCCAGAACTGATAGGGGAGCTAATAAAGAGTCGGGGACACCCCCACCATCATCATTGCACACCAGACCTTTGCCACTGTGCAGAATGAACCCCAGCCCTGCTTATAAATCTCTCATAACTAGCCCTCTGCATCATATGACAGGGGTTGACAAGTATATTAATCCTCATGCAAAAAAAAATTCTGTAATTATGGCATGGGCGGGCTAGACCATGATTACAATAATTTGCACACTGTAAATTGACCACAATATTTCAACCCAAAATAACATGATTTCTTTCCTTGATTACTCTGATACATGATCATTTCAGAGACGCGTGACCAGTGTTTCAAGCTAAATCTGCAAGGTGTCACACTGGGCACTCAATCTCACTCTTGAAATCTCATATATCATCAGATCAACAGCACAGGTGAGTTACCAATTACACCATCAATGATTAATTAGGAAAGGTTTGTCAACACAAGCCAATATTATGCTGCAGTTAAGTGTCAGCAAAGTGAAACATGGATGCACCAACTACAACAAAAAAGATTAGAGTGCAACAATATCAACCTGGTCCATTGCACACCAATGGATATCATTTGTTTTGCATGAACTGCAGTACCTCCATTTAACAAAAAGTAACATTAAGTTCCATTTTGGTTTAAAATACACTGTAAGTGAACTCCCATGTGGATGTATTCCAAATGAATTAACATACTTTTATTGAATTAAAAAATTAACCCCAAAAAATGTTGCTAAAAACTTGAAGTTGCCTGAAAAACAAAATACTATAACCCTGATCAGCTAAAAATAAATTACAGCCAGCTCAATTTTTCAAAACAGTAGGGAGTTTTGACCACAAGCAAGTAGGCTATGCAATAGTTTTCCTGTCAGTTTTAATTGGGTGCAATGTCTGACACTACTGTTGAGTAGAGCAGTGACTGATAAAGTGCCAGTACACATTTACTCAAAGGCAATCTTACAAGCTTAATTTGTAGTAATTTGATGATTGATTGAGATGACTGTTGTACTACAATGGGATTATTGCTTAACGAGAGGATTGAGAAGAGACTATAGCGACATCATAGTGCTGGGAGGAAGGAACTACTTTTGGAAAAATGTCAGGAATTTCTACAGGCCCTTCTCATATGTTATAAACCTGTTGCTGGTTGAAAATAATTTAAACTGAGACACCAATGAAGCATAGTAACTTTTATGTTTCATTTCTACCAATAAGTCAATAGTCAGGCCTGACAAAAAATGTAATCTTTAGCAACTGGCTACTCTCATAGCAGAAGAAACCTTGCTGTGACACCACTAAACAAGAAAAGGTTAAAAACGCATCCCTAAAAGTTGCTCGCAACATGCCTCCATTAGTTTTAATATGCTACTTTTTTTATTATTATTATTTGTTTCAGATTTTTTCCCCATTTTTCTCCCAATTTGGTGACCAATTATACCCTCTATTTATTTTGATATGCCCTCCCCACACGAACTCACCACCCGTCTCTACATTTTAGAAAAATATTTTTGGCCAATTACCATGTGGCCAGATATTTGAAATATAGCCTACTTTTCTTTCATCTGTCAACCCTGTCGAGCACTCACAAAATAAACGTATTTGTTACTAAAGCTCATTAAAATGAGGTATTATTCAAATATATTGCTTGACTCTGTTTTTCCACAGTTTTTTGTTCTCCCACTGCCTTTATTTTAAGTGAAACCACTAAAACCCACCGGGCTACAGTCACTTCAGGTAAAATCGTAATTTTGTATTTTGAATAATCATTCTGGATAGCAAAGCATTTGAGCTCAAATCCATTCAATACCCAATTATGATTTAAAAATCATCATTTAACAATTATATGCTGAATGATAATGTTACTTTTCATGGTCTTACAATTGGCCGGGAGTGCCACTAGGGGGCGGCAATTGGCTGTCCGCCTCAGGGAGGGGGGAGGGAAGCCGACATGAGTTCGCTGCATATAGGAGTGCCTCTGTGTGTACCGGAGTTACAGTCGATGGCTCGGCAAGTGCCGGCTCGGAGGAGGCAGTCACTGCAGGTCTCAGGGCTACAACAGCAAACTCACAATATGAGGGGGGGATTGACATGAAAAGAGAGGGTGGCTACTAAATTGGGATATAATATTATATATAATAATAATATATATAATAATCAATATATTCACAGAACATTTGGTTGTGCTTTAAGACCTGACTCAAAACTTTAATGGTGGCCACATCATCACTGCACTCTCATTCTCCTCCATCTCTGTAATTTTGTAATTTTTAACATGCATATTTTTGATAATTAAACTTATTTTAAAAAAAATTGCAAGAAAGTCTGCTTAGGATGGTCATACACTACTTTGTGCTGGCTGTGTTTGTGGGGCTAGAATTTAGGAATGGTACTAAATGGTACAGTGTCATCACTGGTTAATCATGGATTTTGATTAACTGTTTCATATCCATGTGACAGCAGTCCTGTTAGGCAAATTTTTAATTGACGTTCAAATTTCATTTTAATTAATTATCTAAAACTGGACGATATTGGTAGGCGGGAAATTATTGCTTCAATGCCAAATTTGGCATGCGGCCTGACAGTTGCCGATTCCTGTCATATACCATGCCTCCGTGTAACCCGAGGTTATCGAGCGACAGTAGCAATTAGGAGAAGATCCAATCAGTACGGGCTACCTCTGCCAGAGGACGTGTGTCATGCCCCGTACATCTACCCGTGGTTTGTCTGTCTCAGCCCAAAAATGCACCAAGGTGCAGTGGTCCAAAAATAAGCTGCAATCAATCACTAGTGTGCCATAAAGCCTACCCAACTAATTAGGATGAAGTCCAGTAAAATGTACTCTGCCTGGCAGCATTAATACATTAGCATGCATTGAGCCGCTGTGTTTTGTTCGATTTTAGCACTTACCCTGGAACAGGGCATTTTCTGGGAAACCATGGAGAACTGCATTGCCAGAAAGACGGTTAATACATGCTGTGAGACATTTGATTGCTTCCGATGAAGGGGTGAAACAGTTTTTGTAAAAAAAACAACTGCTACAGCTCCACACATGCGATAGCTGTCATCAAAGTGTATTTATGTAAGCAGCGGGCGACATTCCCTCTGTTTGATGCTCACACTTGGTGTGCAGCCTGTTTGGCCTACTTATGGGTGTAATTATGGAGCACGCTGCCATATAGCGTGGACTGACAATAACACTGTTAGTAACATGTTACATGTGAGAGGAGATTGTGTAATCACATCACCGGGACCCTGACATAACTTTTCGGGTACGAGAAGCAGGGACTTGTGGCAGTGTGGATCAAGCTTAATGTCACTAGCTATTAGTATTTCCTGTGGGATGTTAGAATAAGGCCTCTCTCTTTCCCCACATTAATTCAAGCAGCATTCACATGCCATGTTTTTTCTATCATCTAGTTATCATTACGGGACAATGAATGTGTATGTTGAATTTACACTCTGTTGCTACATTCTCCAGATACCCTGCTATAGGATAATGGGTTATATGGACTGAAAAGGCCTGGCGTTCTCTATCCTTCACCCTCTCTTTCAACTGGCAAGCTGTTGGTTGGACAATTTATGACTGCTCATAGCTTGTAAAGAGTTAATTAATGTCATATTGTGTGTTATGTCTAAACATGTATACCTTTCTGTGTCGTATGTAAATCTGTCAATGTGTTATGTATGTAATTGTAAATGTGTGCTTTTGCAATATGAGAGTCATCGTTTCATGCCAATAAAGCCATTTGAATTGAATTGAATTGGTTGGACAGCCTACTTAACGGGCCCCTCTACATCCACCCCAACCACAGCCCTTCCCACAGTTGGCCTCTGGGTGGGACACTCCAGATCCAAGCTTGTCACACACAGTGCCAAAGGCAATGGGTCATCTAATGGTTATTTGTGTCGCTGAGTGGGTGCCCACCCCTTTCAGTAAGTCCAACATGCAATTAAACACCACGCCAGTCCTCGCCACTTGCCACATCCCCTCCCTTTCAATGACAGATTGTTGGCGATGTAATCTAGTTTTCGGTATGAAGGGTATTTTCAAAGCCTTGCACCAGTCCAATGGTATTTGAGCAATGTAAGTTATTTATTTTGTTGGACATAGTGGAATACAGTATGCATTCGCTGTGCTTTGCTCCAAATCACCTCACTCAATTTGCAATGTCCAACGGTATGTAATGCTTCCTCTTTGACATTATGGTTCCCTCTGTGCCAATATTACTTTACTTTACAATTACTGTTTTCCAGATGAGGTGCTCTATGTGCCATTACTCTATAGCTCTCAGACTGGACTGAGTGACAGGGTTTAACACAACCAATCAATTATTGAAAAACCCACCGGTTTAAGGCACAATGTGACATTCAACTACATTTAAAATACTGAAAGAATTGAATATGCAAAGACAAATGGCATATTGTGAACATATTTATGGATCTAGTTTGGAGGCAAACTGAACCAATGAACAACTGACAATATCTGATGAGTACCAAATGGTCAAAAGAACAAATCAGGAGTTTTGGCAGAAATGGCATTCCATTTAGTGTAATCCAATGGATTGGATTCAGTCGTGACAGACTTGGGTGTATGCCCTCAAAACAAATGATGATGCTGAACAGGGAAGGAGCGCTGTCGGTTTTAGACCTCTCTGGGTTTTTGTGAGCATTACGATAAGCAAAACCATTCATCACTTCCTGCCATTCTTGTAAAAGCACTTACCTAAGTGGCTGATTGGGCAAGCATTCAACTAAAGACATATTTGAAGTCATCATTATCACATAATTGCCTGGCAGCCCACCTTATCCTGGGTGACATGCATGTACAGCTTAGACCTGAAATATTATCCATTTATACAGCCTGATATTTTCTGAAGCAATTTGTGTGAAATACCTTGCTTAATGATGCACTGCCATTGGCCTTCCCAGATAAATGAACTTACAATCCTTCAATCGACTACATCATTCTTGTAAAGAGACAAGACAATTTTGAATGACATAGTGCTGCCAAAATAGTTGCTCAATTTGCCGTGGAGTGCACAGAAACATCTACAACATTCTGATATCCTCTGTTTCTGTTATGAGGGTCATGAATCAGCAAGGCTAATGTGTTTACCAAGGTGCAGTCATTACCATATAGTACATGCACGCTGTTGCACAAAATAAATCTTATTACATAGGCAGATTTGGGCTTTTATCCAAACTGCAGCTCTGTGCTGGTTTTCCTTGAGACAGTGAGTTTGTGTATAATCTATTGTGTGTTTCAGAAACAACCACGTACCTTCTATTGAATAAATAAAAGCTTCAACACTTTTTAAAATTTTAATTAAATTAAAATACATTTTCCTTACCAGTTCCTCTTTCTACCAACACAGAGGGACTTCATAATATTCATTGATATGAATCAGTTGGAGGAAACAACAAAAGACGTTTATTTTGACAAAAGCTATTTGAAAAAACAAAGAATCTAATATTGCCAATTAATTAGCATCTGCTGGTTCTTCTGATTCTTCCCCTTCCTTCATAAAAAATATGCTAACTCTAAAAAATCATCAAGAACATCTGATATTTATTGTTTTTCACTATCATTAAGAGGAACGAAATGCAGGCAGATAACAACTTAGGTCTTAGGAATAAAAAAGGCGACTATTTCCATTCAGAAAAAAACTTCTGGGTTCAGCTGATTCTCTGTAAGCAGGGCCAAAGGGAATTCTTAAGTGAGGAAAAAAGAGGGCCAGGGCATTCTCAATCAAATTCTCAGGACATTCTCAGTTGAAAACATTGTCCCATCCCAGTTCTTTTCAGATATATTGAGTCTGTCAGATGTATATGGAGAATACCAAGATACTTTGATATAAAAAAATATTTAAAAAAGACACATTGCATCCTGCTCCAAACAATAAAGGCTCTGAAGGAATTTGAACTTTTAAAAAAAAAGTGTGGGTGAACTTTGTGACATAAATACAGTTTTTCCTTTTATTTTTCAGGAACTTTCGACTCAATTCTTCAATACTTCAATACCCAGGCAGTATCTATCCATGCAGTACAGTATTTTGCTCTCTTCTCCAGAAATGGATTCCCTTTACTAAGAATGGCATTCACGGCTGTGTCTTTCCTATTCTGCTGGCCTTCATTGATGCTCTGGTCCTGGGGCTGATTGATGGATTGGTCATCCACTGAGAGCAAGCCAGACATCAACACAGTCCAGTTCATCCCTCCTGCCTGTGTCCTGGAAACAAAGTAATGAGCGAGACAAGATGAGACTGTTCCAGGCGATATAGCAAGATGAAAGCGGGTTGGCGATGCTGTTTACTACTTAGCCAGCGTCGATAATTACCTGAACTGTCTGTGGCTGGGCTTCTGAAGTTTATTCTGTATGGCAAAGAATTGCTGGCCTGTAAAAAACAAATTTTATGGCTTGCAGTATTTCACACTCACCACAATGGTACTGGGATAAAACAGCTCCTCAGGACCTTAAATCAACCTTAAATTCATAGGTTTGACACAGGAATTCGGCAGGGAGAGGTATTAGAGTACACATTATCCAGCCTTTTTTTTACCACCATAATACACTGTAACCCCTTGGGCTGAGAGTGCCCCTGTTGTGCATTAATACACAGACATCTGTCTCTGTAATATGGTCTATTTCTTCTTCTTTAAAATGCTAAACCAGGTATCCCCAAGCACTTTTACTAAGAATATATAATAATAAGAGTAAACCATAAATGTATGGATTCCAAGTGTGCCAAAGATTTATGCATCAATAGTTCTTCAAAAACCTAGTAGGAAGTGGAGAAGAAGACATGGATAGCTTTTGTATCTGGCTGATACACTAAGACCTAACGTCAGTGTTACTATGTTGTGTTTTGCCTGTACAACTCATGCATTTATCTGAGATAAATGTGAACTTGGAATTAGAATGATCTGTGAACTTAAATTTGAACAGCTTGCAATGGAAGATGAGCAGCAATTCGGCTGTCCTGAGATCAGTGGGGAGTTCATTCCACCATAGTGGTGCCAGGACAGAGAAGAGTCGTGACTAGGATGAGCGGCCATTAGTCACTCGGCATGAGGGAGTAACTAATCGCCAAGAGGCAGCAGAGCGCAGTGGACAGGCTGGGGTGTAGGGTTTGATCATGCCTGAGAGATAGGGAGGGGCTGTTCCATTCACAGGCAGGTGTGCCAGCACCAGTGTCTTAAATTTGATGCGAGTGGCTACAGGGAGCGAGTGAAGGGTGCGGAGGAGTGGGGTGATGTGGGAAAACTTTGGGAGGCTGAATACCAGATGGGCTGCAGCATTCTGGATGAGTTGCAGGGGTCTGATAACACATGCGGGAGCGCCAGGAGGGAGTTTCAATAGTCCAGCCACGAGATGACGAGGGCTTGGACTTAACACTTTCGCTGCTTCTCTTGTGAGGAATGGGAAAACTCTCCTGATGTCGAGAAAATGACAGCTGGTCATCCAATGTCACACTAAGGTTCTTAGCAGAGTTGGGGACACCGCAGAGTTGGGGACATCACAGAGTTGTCGATGGTGATGGAGAGGTCTAGGAGTGGGCATGACTTCCTTGGGAGGAAGAGTAATTCTGTCTTGCTGAGTAGAGTTTCATGTGGTCTGCAGATATCCAGTCTGAGATGTCTGTCAGGCACGCAGAGATCCGTGGCGCCATCTGGGTGTCAGAGAGAAACAGTTGAGTGTGATCAGTATAACAGTGGTAAGAGTAGCCGTGTGAGAGTATAACAGATCCAACAGACTTGTTGTAAAGAGAAAAGAAAAGAGGACCTAGTACTGAGCCCTGGGGGACACCGGCTGTGAGGCTGCATGGCTCCAGCACATGACCCCCCCATGACCCCGTGCTCAACATGACGTGAGTGTTTGGGGTAGATCAAGTTGGAATGGTCACAATGCCGGGGTGATGTGTCATGGCGTCTGTTGGACCTAAGGACAGAAGAGCAGACGGGAATAGAAAACAAGCACATATTTAGAAGACTACAGCGGAGGGTGTAAAAAATTGAAATGGATACCTAGCTTGGGAAGTGACATGTGTATTGTCCCATTTCCCCAGACCAGGACTCCCGCAGATAAGACTCTTTTGTCTTCGTATGTCGAGGTTGCCGCTCAAGCTGCCGCTTTACCACAGATGTGACTGATAAGTGCTAGTGCTAATTATTTAATTGCCTGGCAGCGGCACAAGTCATGCCCCCAATTAACAAAACAATGGGCCTAATGGCTATGGCCCAGCAATGGAGACTAGATCCTTTGGCAGCAATAACACCAAAAACAGCATACCAAATAACACAAAAAATAGCACCAATGCCTAACAACATACAATTTATCAGTTGTATATAGTGAATATATATTATATACAGGTAACTGCCAAAATGAAGGAAACACCAACATGAAGTGATAGGGTGCTGGGGCACCACGAACCACCAGAACAGCAGAACAGCAGTGTGTCTATATCTTCCCCTTGAGTTGTCTGCATCTTCCTTGGTGATTGAGTGCCCTCAACTCTCCGTTAGGTCTTACACTGGCCTGGCATGTAGTGATTTTTTCTTGCTGCATGATCTTATTCTCTAGTAATGTAGCTAAATGAACACAATAATAATATAAACGTCCTTCCGCTTTGCCTCATGCACATTTTAGCACGATTAATAGGTTCTGCAAATGTACTAGTAGCCTAGCTAGACACATGTTTAAACACTTTTAAATAAATTGTGTGCTTCAATTGCGCCTGTTGATAACTAGCTAACTAAGGATGAGCATAATTCTGTATATAACTGTACAAAAACAGACAATTTAACGGGCTAATTATATATTTATATATATTTTTTTTGTGAACAATTGTTTATTTTTATTTTCAAGAACAGGCATACTACAACAGAAATACATACATAAAGGAAAAGAAAGACAGAAAGAAAGAAAAGAAGAAAAAAATAATAATATATAAAAGTATATCCCCCCCATGGCAACACCCCCCACCACACCCACCCTACCCCAGGGCATCTAGAACACTGACCGCCATCCGCCAAACCTCCACCCGATGGCGGCCAGCCCCATGTAGTTGAGCCACAGATATCTCTATTCGTACAATGTCCCGAATAGCATTCAACCAGTGAGACCATGATAGCTGATGTGGCCGGCTTCCACCACTGCGCAAGCATCCTTTCTGTCACTGTAAGGCCAGCAAACCATATACATTTCTGGGATAAAGACAAGTTCAGTGCAGTGTCATCATTCAGAATTAGGAATCAGAGGAGTGCATGGAATCTCCCTACCCAAAACAGTAGATAATGTCTGAACCACTTTATTCCAAAAGGAGAACACATTAGGACAGGACCCCTGTGAGCAGAGCTCATAATTAGGAGATTCTGTTAGTTTTATAGCATGACGTTTCCTCGGTGTCAGGTATGTCCTATGAAGAAAATTGAAAAGGATGAGTTGATGATCAGGATTCCTCGACACATGCGCAAGATTATTCCAAACAGTCTCCCAAGATATCCCATCATTGACAATGGACACATCCCTGCTCCAGATTGATTGGATTGCAAGGGGTTTATAACAGGCCTGAAGGAAAAAGTAGAGGGTGGAAACCAAACCCCTTGTCACATGTTGTCTATCCAGGATAGCATGCAATTTATGTTGAGGAAGCTCTGTTCGCCAGGGGACCCCATAGGCCTTCATCACTGACTGTAAATGTAAATAGAAATAAAATGAAGTAGCCGGTAAATCATATTGAGATTTCTATATATATATATCACATTTATAAGCTTGGATATAGCTAACTATGAATTACTTATAGGCAATTACTGTTCATGACCAGTATTTACATTTGACATTTTAAGCATTTAGCAGATGCTTACAAGATGTGCATTAATACATGGTAGTAACAATCATAGTTCAGCAATACAGCGATAGACATCATTGCAGGTAGCTGCGTACCATACCTGTAACACTGGGAAGGAAAAGGTTAGTCATTTATAAAAATAAAAAATGAGGAGTAAGCAGGGATACATAGTGTTGAGCAAGTAGGCAGTGGTGTTGGTGTTTCCATGTAGCTTCAGCTAGCCTTGTCTGATGAGGTGAACTTGCACCCTGTCTCAGTTTATCCACATTGACTTCTTGATCGTAAAGATTATTTGAAGCAGTGTTCCAAACTCCCTCCCACTGAATGTCGCCAGACTCCCCTTTACTTAAATATGATCAAACATGCACTTTTCTCATAGCAAATTCACAATTTTGCTGGAAAGCTGATGCCCCCCCAAGTGCCCCCTCAAAGTTAATGCGCATTAGGCCACTGCATGGACTGCAGTAAGGGCCCATGCCACCATACATAATATCTCCCCAATCCTGTACAATAAATGATCTACATGACTCCGAGCTTTTCTTCCAAGCCAGTCACCTATGACCCCCACCAAGAGCACCGTGCCGTTGTCATGGCAGTGGTATTAGCTCAAAGTCCCTGTTCTACAAGAGACTAATCCTTCAGGGTTAAACCAGGCAAGATTGATGGCACTTGTTTTATTTATTGGCAAATGCTGAGAGAATCTGACTTTATGATAGATGCCCAATTAGATGATGTGATTTGCACCCCATTTTACCCCCACAACCACCACTTCTACCATCCCTGTATTAAATAAGCTTGGTCAGCACAACAGTGTAATCAGTGAATGTGTTTAGGCTTGATCCTGGTGCTTGTATAAATTCTTCACAAAGCAATATTAAGTTTCTCAGTCAGACTCAATTCAAGTCAGAGAAAAATGAGATTAACTTTTCCTTTATGTGTGCTTGATAGTCAGTATAATATGAAAAAAATAACTCTCCCCACATTCAGCTGTTCATTTTCTCCTGTGAACTTTGAAGGAGAATATTCCTGGTCATTTGGCACTTCCTCCAATAGGATATATTTATTATCTGCAACGTAAGCAGCATATGTGAAGATAATTTATCAACTAAATCTTTAACTTGTGGACTTAAATTGGGAATGGCTATTTGCTACCCTATCATGCACTTGAATAAAGACCCGTCTGACAATAACCTGGGCGCGAGTGAAGGACAAAAGTGTCACGGAATGTATCTCTTACATCACAAAGGGTACTGCTGAACATCAAGCTATTTTAAGTTTGTTTTGTTATCTTTAGGATGGTCATAGGCTTTACTTGGTATAAGTCTGGTGAACCTTCGGCATGGTAATAATGCAGACGTATACTGTAAAAGAGATGGATATTGTTACAAAATTATTATTATTATTCCAAAGATGGATTGACAATTATGACCTTGTGTATGTGACAAAACAAGCACCCCGCACTGATTTATGATTGGAATAAAATTAATGAATAAACTGTTAATAAACCCAGATTAATTAATAAACATGCCCAGGTGTTTAAGCGGAGGCAATAATGAGATACATGAGCAATGATTAAATGGTAGGAAGAAATTTAATAATTGAGATTATAACTGAAAAAGTTGTGATGTCTCATCATAGTCTTAGGTTACTTTATAATCAAGTTTTGTTTCTGAGTGACTTCGGTCTTTAGAAATTTAGTTAGGTATTAATATTAATTGCATTTTTCTGTAACAGGTTACATAGATTTTGCACGGAGGTGTGTTGTCCAAACGGTTTTTGGTCAATATTCGTAATTGCCTCTGTGTGAGTTGAGATGAAGTGACATAGTACCCTTCTGTGTCAGAAGTGCCCTTCATCATCACACAATGTTTTATGCCTGAGAAGCAAACAGCAATGTCCCCTTTGCCACACCAATTATGCTCAGTTTTTTCCCATTGACTTCATTTTTATCTAATTTGTGCTATTTTTAGAGAATGTCAATGCATATTTACAGCTTCACATAAACAATAATGACACCTTGTGTTATTAACTAAGACATAACTATAAAGCTTTACTTTTAAAATACGTATACATAGCAAGGAGAACGGGTGGTTGGATTCTACAAAGCAAGCAGTAAAAGGACATGAAAGACTTGGTGTTTATTTTTATAATATTTGTTCTCCCATATCATTTTTTACATTGGAATGTTAAATGGTAAATTACTCATTTTATGAAACAAACCTCTAACAATGATTGTTTTTTATCTGTCTATGGGTGAATCACCTAGATGAATACCTGTCATTACATTGTACACAAGCTCCTCATTTCTAATTACTGTCAGGAAGTAAAGGTTATTGGAGAAAACATGTCATGCCGGATAAAAGCAAATGATCTCAAGTTTCTGTAGATCTGAAAGCAGGTCTGTCATGCTTCTGTCAGTTTTTAGAGTGTGATGATGTTTAAATATAGATTTTATTTCCTCAGAGCATTTTCTATACAAAGTGAACAAAAACATTGCAATGATACTGATTTGTTTTTTGTTTTGATAAGATAAATTCAATATTTTTATAGATTTTTTTTGGACGGCAGGGTCAATGTCTGCTTTTATATCCTTTTCTCGTTCATATCTCTTCCCCAATGCGATATTAAAATATTTTTGATATTGAATTCAAAGGTCAACCAAACATCCCATGTGAAGATTTTAATCAGAAAGCCCATGGCATTTACTTGGCAAGCAAAAATGTAGGCATAAAATAAAATCCATATTTAAGCATGAATGATCTTTTTTTCTAAGTTTGCTTTTCCAATGACTGGCAACTCACTTCCAACATTGTCATTCTTTCCTTTCATAAACTACCGTCAATCAGGGAACTTTGGATGCTTTAGTTGCTCAGATCAACACAAACAGTTAACATTGTCAGCATTAGTTATTGTATGCCAGTACAGTACAAATCAGTCAACACTGGCAGCTGAACACTCATATTGGATACCATCTTGCTTTTTTTGGATGTTGGGGTGAAAAAATGCTATGTGCACGGCATCTGTGGTCAGATGTATGAAAGGCTGACTGAACAAGGCAGGCTTGACACGTGGCTGGTAAGAGAGGCAACCCTACTTTAAAAACAATGGAGATAAGCAAATAGGTTATTGAAATTGTTGTCATCTTGCCCATTGTCACTGTGACCTAGTGAATGATAGAGACAGAGATGGCTTCTGAGATACTGAGCATTCATTCCATCAGTCCAATATAGAATTGGCCTTGTTAATTGGAAAAAATATCAGGAGGCCCTGTGCCCTTCACTTTTGACCTTCACTTGATTCATGAAAATATCTCATGTAAATATGGGTACTGAAGTGCATATTTTCTTCTCAGAAGCGTATTTTCCGTATAATACTTATATGATCATGGACACATTTACAAAATCCCAGACATTTGATAACCATGACGGACCAAATAGACAAACCACAGCTGTGGCATGAGAGTGTGTGAAATAGGTGAATCTCAATGCATGAGAGTTGGCAGCCCTGCAAATAAGCTCTTAGAAATAAAAAATATGGCATATTTCCATGTTGGGAACTGTTCAATATGGAGACTGTATCACATACAGCACATACATAACACTTACAGACACTGATGTGAAACCAAACAAGCTTTATTTTGTACCTAAGGAGAATTTGAGTACTATATGAAAGAATCTTAGTCAAACCACATTTGATGTAGCCTAAAGAGGTGAGTCAAAGTGATGGAAGGAGATGCCTGACACTGCTGGTCCGACAGTGGTTGTAGTTTATTAATAGAGATGAAACGAGCAGGCGTTCTTAGAGAAGAGAGGCAGACAGATTTAAAGGAGCCCAGAGTCACTCATGAACTGACTATACATGTGTTAACTGTATTTATGGTAGACATTTGAAGAGTTCATACGCAAAAACTGATAAACACCTTTCATGCCAAAACTAAACCAAACAAGCCATAATTTCGGTACTTATATCTCATGCTTTATGTACAGTTATTCAATTTTGTTGCGGAAACAGGTTCTTGTTAACACAAACCAAGATATCCACTTTTCCCTCACGACTACAAATACTGAACAGGGACCTAGATGAAAGAGGACAAGATTGGTCTTTTCACCATAATATCAGCAGAGAGCTCCCCCACTACCAGAAAAAGTCGAGTTCACACATTTAGTTTATTCAGCACAACTGGAGTGCAATGCCTGAGTCTCGCTCACTATACATTTTTACACATTATACAGTTATACAGCAGGGTATTTACTGGAAGCAATTCAGGTTCAGTAATTTTCTCAACTACACTGGATAGATTCAAGCCTGAAAAAAAGTGTTTATTGCTTTAACCATATTCTTACACTGCTTACATGGTGCAATTTCGTGCCCGCTACACTCTGAAACGTTTGATTTGCATTTCAAATATTTTGAATCACGTTTTTGTGATGTCCACTACCACTACACGGAACGTGTACCCATAGGGAACCAAATGGGGGGGTAAAAAAACATCTAAAGGAAGGGACGCATAATACATTAATCACTTTTCTTCTCTATCCAAACTATGGCCCAATAGCATGTTTGTCTTTCAAACTACCCGGATAAACTTCAAGGGTAACTTCTGATCAGAGCAGAAGCTGAAGTGGTGCTGAATAAGCCCTGGGGCGCACTCTAAGGTTTCCCCATCAGAAAACCTAAGAGACTGTCAACAGGCTCCACGGGGACTGGTCGTAAAGCATCTCCCCCTTTGCTGCGGTTCAAAGAAAGACACTGATTTAAATAAGTTCAATCAGCCTGTTGGTTTCCCCGTTACATTAGGTAGCGAGATGTCAGAAAGAATCATGGTCAGACAGCAGGCTTTTCAAGCCCTCTGCTAATTACTCTGAGCACATCTTTAAAACATGCCGACCAGCCCATTTGAATCATCCCGCATCTGAAGGATAAGTGCTGTGATTACATACATGAGGCAAGGACACTTCCCTGCTGCATTGAGCGGGGGGCACATCAGGGACAGACAGCAGCAGCCATGGGGCATCTACATGCAGCTACATACTATATGCGACACATCTGTAGAGCATTCAGTCCTACTCAGTTGGGATTTGAGCACCATGAAATGAATTATTGATCCATAATCAATTAAAGCCCTGGCATTCAATTTCATTTTTAGCTGATTTCTCTTTCCTTTTTGTCTCTGTTTCTTGACCACTCTGAAAATGTACTGCTGGTTCTTTTATAACAGAGTAACCATTTCAAACTGCTAGCTTTGCACATATTGTATATGCTCTTGGAAATGATTAATTATTAAGATAAAAAGGTACACCAGCAATCGACAGAATCTCTAATGATGATAAGATTCAAATGATAATATAACAGTAATCCATTTTTTGCAGTTTTTAGAGTGGAAAAAAGTTATCAATATGAAATTAAGATGGTGAAATGTGATAAGATACAGGATGTACTTCTTCTGCCATGGTATGAGCTAAAGACATTTTTACATTACAGGAAGCACAGAACGGCTCACAAGTAATCTGTTTCTGAGAAGGTGTTTGGTTCTTTAAAATAAATCTCATCACATGTTTCACCCTCTGATGGACATTCAGACTTATCTTTACATAGGTACATATGTCTGAGTCAAATGAATTCAGCTGCAGTTGTGTGATTTTCAGCAAGGTGTGCATTTTCTTGTCCGGAACCTCTGCTCTCTCTCCCCGCTGCCCTGAGAAAGACAAGGTGCTACCTGCAGTTGGCATCTTGTCCTTTCTCTCCTCCTCCTTTGACTCACACTGTCTCTCCACTAAACCTGCACGCCCTGCCCCTGGCTAACTGTTCTATCTTCCAAATCCCCCTCTGACTGATTTCCACACACTCCTGGCTTCCTTCTCTCAACTCTCCTGCTGAGTCTGCATTTTCCTTTCCAAAATTCAATCTTCAGTTTCAACCTCGTAAACTCTACCCTTTCCTCTCTCCTTACTTCCTCCTCCCCCACCTCTCCTCCTCCTTTGACCTCTTTCACACTGTCCTCCCCTAACCTCCACTCAACCATCCCGCACCTAAACCTCTCACCCCTCTGTCCCCCTCGCCCCCCTGGACATCCTTCAACCCTCTCCCACCTCCCACCACCTGCCCTCTTGATCCCATTCCTTCCCCCTTCTTCCAGTCCATTGCTATGGACATCCTCCCCTTTGTCTCCAATGTCATTAACTCCTCTCTTTCCTCTGGCTCTGTCCCCTCTTCCCTTAAATGTGCTCATGTTGTCTCCCTCCTCAAAAAACCCTCTCTGAATCCTGCTGTTATTTCAAACTACCGTCCTCTCTCTCTCCCATTCCTTTCCAAAACGTTAGGGCGGGCTGTCTATAACCAACTGTCTGCTCATCTCTTACAGAACTACCTGCTTGATCCCAACCAATCTTGGTTCAGAGCAGGCCACTCCACAGAGACCACTTTCTTTGCTGTCACTGAGGCTCTTCATGGGGCTAAGTCCCAATCCCTTAGCTCTGCCCTACTCCTCCTCGACCTGTCGGCGGCATTCAACACCGTGGACCACCGGATCCTGCTCTCATCTCTCGTTGAGATGGGAATCTCTGGATCTGCATTGACATGGTTCGAGTCCTACCTGGCTGACCGGTCCTACCAGGTGGCCTGGAGAGGATCCCTCTCCTCTCCCCACACCCTCTCTACCGGAGTCCCAGTCCCGCAGGCCCCGGGCACTCACTTGTGCTGCTCATGGTTTTTCCCCACTGTCCTATTTTCTCTGTACACCAAGTCACTTGGCTCTCTCCGTTATTTCTGCTCAACCTGGTTTTTCCTATCACTGTTATGCTGATGACACACAACTGTTCCTCTCTCTGGGGTGGATAACCAGCTGTGCTTCTCGAGCCATATTGCCTGTCCAAACAACTGTCCTGATCCCTGGTCCAGCTGGTGGACATCTGACCTTCCTTGCTGGCAGGCCTTCCGGTCAGGACAAGCCACTGCAACTAGTCCAGAGTCACTGCTGTTCAACCAGATCTTCTACGCAAGAGACTCAAACTGGTGCCCACCTCTTCAGACTCCACTACCACTGAACTCTGTCCACCTAGCTAAATTGTCTTCACCACTGTTTACTTGTTCAACACTATACTCCCAAAAAACTAAAAAACCTAACTAATAATAATAATTCACTAAACACTTTCCCCCAAAAACACTTCTTCCCAGTGTTACAGGTATGCTACGCTGATGCCTGCAATGATGTCTATTGCTGTATTCCTGCACTGATCTTGTGCGCTAACTATGATTGTTCCTACCATGTATTAATGCACATCTTGTAAGTCGCTCTGGATAAGAGTGTCTGCTAAATGCTTAAAATGGAAAAATGGAAAAAAATGTATCTTCATTAAGCAAGATGACTGGACAGAGTGTATTCTTCAACTTGTCTGATAAATTGTAGAGAAAGACATCTTGAAGTCATGTTAGTGGTGCTTCATTGGTCGTGGCCATTGATAGTGCTACAGCTTCTGAATCAGAGGGAGTTTTCAAACACATTCTTGCCATTTTTCAGTTCTTATTTTAATTTGAAGACTATAGCTATTGATATAATGTCTATAGTGGTAGCGCTTATACACTGCCTGGCCCAAAAAAAAGTCACCACCTGGATTTAACTAAGCAAATTGGTAAGAGCCTTCCATTGGATAATTACTGCAGTGATTAATATGTTTTAGCTTATTTAACCCTAACTGATGCAGTGAGTAGCTTCTCATTTCTTAAACAACCATGTCGGAAGACATATCCTGTGGTTGTGGAAAAGATGTTAATCTGTTTCAGAAGGGTCAAATTATTGGCCTGCATCAAGCAAAGAAAACAACTAAGGAGATTGCTGAAACTACTAAAATTGGGTTAAGAACTGTCCAACGCATTATTAAAACCTGGAAGGATAGTGGTGAACCATCATCTTCGAGGAAGAAATGTGGTCGGAAAAAAATCTTGAATGATCATGATCGGCGATCACTTAAACGTTTGTTGAAATCATATCGTAAAAAATCAACAGTAGAACTCACGGCTATGTTTAATAGTGAAAGTAAGAGCATTTCAACATGCACAATGCGAAGGGAACTCAAGGGATTGGGACTAAACAGCTGTGTAGCCTTAAGAAAACCACTTGTCAGTGAGGCTAATCGGAAAAAAAGGCTTCAATTTGCTAGGGAGCATAAAGATTGCACGCGCATCAGGGTAAGAAGAGAGGCAGATGAAGTGATGCACCCGTCATGCCTAGTGCCTACCGTACAAGCCTGTGGGGGCAGTGTTATGATATGGGGTTGCTGCAGTTGGTCAGGTCTAGGTTCAGCAACATTATGTGCCCAAAGAATGAGGTCAGCTGACTACCTGAATATACTGAATGACCAGGTTTTTCCATCAATGGATTTTTTCTTCCCTGATGGCACAGGCATATTCCAAGATGATAATGCCACGATTCATCGGGCTCAAATTGTGAAATAGTGGTTCAGGGAGCATGAGACCAGACCTTAACCCCATTGAGAATATTTGGGATGTGCTGGAGAAGACTTTGCGCAGCGGTCCGACTCTCCCATCATCAATACAAGATCTTGGAAATTAATGCAACTCTGGATGGAAATAAATGTTGTGACATTGCAGAAGCTTATCGAAACGATGCCACGGCGAATGCATGCCGTAATCAAAGCTAAAGGCGGTCCAACGAAATATTAGAGTGTGTGACTTTTTTTTGGGACGGGCAGTGTATCATATAATTAGTCAAGGTCAATTTAATTATGAATGATTTGATGACACTAAAGCAAGGCAGTAATTGACACAGCAAGTAATATCAGGAATACCAGCTGTAAAAGGTACTGTCAGCTGTCAAAAGTAGAATTTAAAAGACTCCATGGGACTCCATGTGGGTGAATGCAATGGACGTATTGTATGCATATTTTCTCATTGCTCAGTGCAACCTTAATACTCTGCTGGAAATGTGAAATGTGGCTGGGGACCTTGTGACAAACACTTTAGCTCCATAAATGGCTGGAGAATTGATTTTGTGAATTATTAATACACTGGAAATGTGTTTAGACGGCCTCATTCCAGGCAATTAACATCATGTGTATTAAATATCAAATAAATCTTAGCACCATCAGGGCTGTCAGTACCATAATATCATACTGAAGTGCACTATAAGTGTACTCTGCTCTGCAGATTATTGCAATGCTTTGTTATTAATGTGGACAATGTGCAGAAAATCTGTCTGCAGGAATTAATGTGTCTCTTTATTGAGATGAAATCATATCAGCAAATGTTGTTCTTTCAACCTAGAACTCCATACTTTTAAAAACTTTAACGAGAAATTATTTTTTTCAACAAGTTTTACTGTACTGTGCAAAAGTCTTAGGCCACTCTGAAAACATTAACATTTTACATTTTTAGTAGACGCTCTTATACAGTGCAACTTACAGTTTACATACAATCCATTTATACAGCTGGATAATTTACTGAAGCAATTCAGGTTAAGTACCTTGCTCAATCAAGGGTACAACAGCAGTGCCCCACCTGGGAATTGAACCTGCAACCTCTGAGTTACAAGCCCAACCCCTAACCATTACACTACACTGCCAGTGCATTGAAAAATTCAAATTTAAGGATATTTGGTTAAATAAAAGCCACTATATAACATTGAAGTAAACACAAAGAAACATTAATACAATGAAAAGTAACAAAAAATTATTGTGTTTTTAAAACAAGTCAGTATTTTGTGTGGCCTCCCTTAGAATGCAAAACTGAAGCAATTCGCTTTGGTAGACTGTCATGCATTTTTTTTTCAAAATAGTCCTGTGGTAAATTCTTCCAAGCTTCTTGCAGGATTTGCCATAACTCTTCTTGCCATAATGCTGCTTTTTGTTCTTTTCCCTGTCCAACTGATCTCACTCAGCTTCAGTTATGTTGAGGTCAGGGCTCTGAGGTGTCCAATGTAATACTGTGAGTGTTCCATCTGCACACTTTCACTCCAAGTAGGTCTTAATCGTGTTTGCAGTGTGTTTGGGGTCGTTATTGGCCTGAAAGATAAAGTTTTTTTTCCAATCAGTCATTTTCCCGAATGTACAGTAGTATTGATTTTTACCAGATCTCCTATACCATTGGCTGAAATGCAGCCCCAAACCATGACACAGCCACCACCATGCTTCACAGAAGACTGCAGACAAGCATCGATGTACTTCTCATCAACTCTTCTTCTGACATACTGGCATCTTTGTGAACCAAAAATTTCAAATTTGGACTCATCGCTCCAAAATACTTTCTGCCACTGGTTGTCGCTCCATGCTTTATGGTCTTTCACATATTGCAATCTCTTCTGATTGTTGCCTTTCTGCAAGAATGGTTTCTTAGCTGCAACACATCCTACAAGACCATTTAATGTAAGACTTCTTCTCACGATTGAAGCGTGTACTTTGGTACCAGAAGACTTTGTCAGATGCTGAGCAAGCACTTCATTGGATTTCCTTCTGTCCCTCAAGGAAGTGACCTTTAAGTACTGTTCATCAGATACAGACATGATTTTGGGTCTTGCACTGCATTTTCTGTCTTCAATCTTGAAAATCCGGTTAGGCGGGCTATTGCTTGCTGAGAATTGCCTTGTTGTGGCAAATCTATGATTTTATGTCTGTCAAACTGTGTTAGTTTAGCCATTTCCAAACCTCTCCTCGAGGCACCCCAGTCATTCCCATTCCATTCCACCAGCAGCACAGCTAGTTCAGCTAATCAATGAGTCATTTAGTTGAATCAGGTGTACTGGTGGTGGAATTTAGCAAATACATGGAATGGCTGGAGTGCCTCAAGGAGAGGTTTGGGAACCAAACCTGTGTTCTTCTAGCCATCTCACAAGATATCAATAACAAATAATAAATTCTTGTTACTTTTCATTGTATTAATATAGTATGTAATATATTAATATATTCTTGTTTGCGTGAACTTTAGCCCCTTGACCTTCGGTGTCCCACCAGTGACCCCACTCTGCCATGCCCCCATCATAAAAACATAAAAGTATGAACATTAATAAGTATATATTTCTCCACATGTCATACAATAGTTACATATAATATATCAACCAATGGGGATTTTTGTCCCAAATACAACCATGCAAGTAGTTTTTACATGTATTAAACAATTGTATTGGCATCAGTTTGATCAAGGCTAGTGAGAGGGGAGGACCAATTTACACACACACACACACACACACACACACACACACACACACACACACACACACACACACATACACACATATATACAGCTATATGGTATACGTATACTGTTTATAATATAGTAGTGAATTGAGAACGTATGTTGTATGAGTACCAGTACAAACACAACACAAACCCCGTACAATTAGACAGGAGTGACCCCAGTCTGGACATATAAACCGAGACCCTTGCCTGACAGATCTTCACACCAGCACACAGAGAGTCAGGGGTATGTGTGGGATGAGCAGACACCAGAGCTACTGAAAAGAGATTACAGGGGGAGGAGGAGACAGGAGTCAGCACTGTGTGTGTGAGGAGGCAGTGGAGGAATGGTCATTGAAAAAAAGAGAGGTCAGGCATGCTGATATGGACAAGTGTAACATTCTAACCAAAAGCTTCTATTCAATAGAAGCAGTAGGTGTTGATTACGGCAGCCCCTATCTGGCCTAATGCATTTTGTAGTCTGAAACGAGCCCCATTTTGCATAAGCACACCCCTCCACTGCCAACATGTCATGTATTTATTAACACCTTAGCATAGTTGGCTGTGAACAGAAAGCCAGTTCAAGCCATTTCACCCTGGTGCCATAACCTGGAGCACCCCTCCATTCTGGCCGTGGCAGCTGACAGCTGTGGCGAGGAGCCAGACATGGAGGTGTGACTAGGGTTTGATACACTGCAGCTTGGCAGGGGATCTTAGGCTTGCCAGTTTGATGTGACTGGCTGCGGTGGGAGCTCTGGCCATTCCATTCGGCTCAGATCTGTTCTGGATGGATTAAAACAAAAGAAACAGTCCATATGTCAGTTAGGCACGGTCCTCCTCTCTGTTTGAGTAGTAAATCATATCACGGACAGGAGACAAAGAAAAATGTCTTTGGGGCAACACATATTTCCGAGACATGCCACAGAGGAAGCTCTTGAATATAAACATGTGTGTGTTTGTGTGTGTGTTTCCCCCCCCATGACATTTCACCTCTTCAAACAGAACAAACACCCACTGTGGTCACATGCTCCCTTCAGTCTCATAATAGCTTTGAGAGATTAAAGCATTTGCATTAACATATATGCAAATATATATTACAGTATATACACATACAGTATATACTGTATATATATATATATATACACTACCTTTCAAAAGTTTTAGAACATCCCCCATTTTCCAGTTTTTACTGAAATTGATGCAGTTCAAGTCCAGTGAATAACCTGAAATGGTACAAAGGTAAGCGATAAACTGCCAGAGGTAAAAAAAAAAAAAGTTTAGGTTACCAAAAACTGAAAAATAATGTATATCTTTTGGGAGTGATTAGTTTCCCACACCATCAAAAGGCACTTGTAAACTGGAGGAAAGTCTGACAGGAATAGGTCTGGCAGACCCAAAGCTACAACGAAATCAGAAGACAAGTTTCTGAGACTCAACAGCTTTGCATGATAGGCGGCTCACAGGACAACAGCTTCAAGCACAGCTTAACACTGGTCGAAGTAAGGAAGTCTCAGTTTCAACTGTGAAGAGAAGACTTCGAGCTGCAGGTTTGACAGGTCGAGTGGCAGTAAGAAAGCCATTGCTAAGATGGCAAAATAAGAAAAAGAGGCTTGCCTGGGCCACGAAGCACTGCCAGTGGATTACTGGAAGAAGGTCTTATGGACCGATGAATACAAATTTAAAATCTTGAAAGGTCTTTGTATGCCGTTGAGTAGGCCTTTTTTTATAACTGAAATTGACATTCTTTTTCAGTTTTTGGTAACCTAAGCTTTTTATTTTTTACCTGGCAGTTTACTGCTTACCTTTGTACCGTTTCAGGCTATTCATTGGACTTGAACTGCTTAAATTTCAGTAAAAACTGGAAAATGGGGGTGTTCTAAAACCTTTGACCAGTAGTGTATATATATATATATATATATATATATAAATACAAAAAATACAAAAAGTATGTTTTAAGTGAGGTATAATAGATGGCAAAAAGCACTTTATTGAAGTTTAGGGGTGGGAGATATCTGCTGGGTACAGTGAGGGTAGAAACATTGTGATATAGCCATTATGCTCAATTTCCTTAGTCATAACAAACGTTTTTGTGATGCATGAAATATAAGCCCTGTGCTTCTGGGATTTCCCTCAAGATCATGCATATGCTCACTGTTAAAACTTCCTCTGATTTCAACAGTTGTCTAAAACAAACAAGATTTCTGAAACATCCAAAGTATTTTCAAGGAAAATGTCTAGATGTCATCCTGATTCACGACCGATAACAGTGTCAGAAAATATAGGCCATTCAGTTATATATTTTGTTTTCTTTAGATCTCAATTCTCAGGAAAGTGAGACTAATCCATATATTTACAGGGAGCAGGTATTACTTCCTGCTCTGAACTGCATAAGTACATTCTAAGAGATAAATCACAGTTTTGGCTACTGGACTGGCTATAAGGCCAAAATCAAACCATTTTTTTATGAGGTAAGAAAAAATGTCATGTTCTAGAAATGTTAGCATGTTTGCTACAAGGTCCCGCTACACTTGGCTAAAGCCATTAAAACATTTAGCTAACAATGCAAAAATATTGGAAATGTTGGTGAAATACGTGTTGTGTTTAAAAGTCAAATGTTTTCTAATTTGGTGACAAACTTTATAACGCTGTAAAAAAATATGGTAGAAGATGGTGCAAAAATACATCTTATGAAATGCTAACAATTTTCATTGGAATCAATGGAATCTTTTGAATAAGTGTAACCATAGATCCTAGCCTTTGGGCTAAATGGCTCAGGTCCCTTTTAGCTGTGTCTGTCTTAACCAGGAATTTAAGTAGCAACTGATTCCATCATTTTGTTATTTCAGCAATATGGAGCCTATCCTATATAAATTGACCCAGGCTTCCTTATTTGTCGATACAGGTTTTAAAGGGGTTAGTGGGCTGTGGGGTTTACATATCCATTGCATTACAATGTTGGAGAGGAGCATCCACATGAATCAGAACATGTAATCAGGTCCTGGCATGCGGCAGTAATGGATCACTTCCCCATCCTCATTCAGGGTGCTTTATGTTCACGGAGCTGTGCCTATGCTGGAAAATCACATTTTACGCATAACAGCAATTGATAGCATCAGTGTGGTCATTGATTTATGCAGTGATCTTAGCCTATTATCTAAGGTACAATAAGTTATAAAAGTTATAAATGTCAATGTCGCACAGTTAACATCTTGGGCGTGGGGATAGGGGTGGGGGTGGTGCTCTAAGGATATTTCAATTCTGTCTATATCAAAGATCGCAACCATTATAATAATAATCTGTCACTAACTTCAATGAATTATATTTATTCACACCAGGCCACACACTGAGCGTCGCTCTCCTTCTCGTCCGGAGAGACGCAGAGGGAAGTGATACAGCAACTGCGCATTACAGTATCTAGGCAGATGAGTTTCGCTCTGTATTCAGCGTGTAGCCCAAGCGTGTCTTAAGTAGGCCTGAGAGACCGGCTCCCTCCCATGGCAGGGCTACATTTCCCGCGGCCGGTGAGTTGTTGGATCTCTCTTGATGCCAATGGCCCGCCTTGCAGCAGCAATTCAAGGTGACTCCAGCTGCACAGCCCTGGTAATCAAGTCCAGTCAGAGAACTACTCAAACATAGCAAGCTGGCTGAGGGTTGCATTTGAGAGAGCTCCCAATCAAATCTTAGCAAGATTCCCCCTGTCCTCTCAAGGGTTTAAAAAAAAAAGGCCAGATACTTTAGCGCAGATACTGTACACAGTGGGCAATTCCAAATTGGGGAGAAAAAAAGGGTCAGCTGGTATGAACATTTGATGTGGAGTTTTATCTTTCACTGTTTTTGTTTCAAATAAATTAGATCTTAATGCAGGTTGCATAATCTGTCTCCATCACAGTGGGAATAAACTTTCAGTGAAGATTAATGAGGCTTCCCTTCATAGTACATTACCACTATGAGCACAACAGATGCCAATCTTTCAGTATATTGAATAAATTCATAGTTTGATGTTTGGATGCTTAGACACCTTAAAGTTGTTTTATGTATAATCCAAGTATGTATTAGCAGTATAATTCCTTGGTATAATATACTATGTGGAAATATATGCCTTTGTAGCATCTGACTAGTGTAATTTTTAATTTTGTTGAAATCTGACTGTATGAATGACCTGCATGTGCACATACATGCCTAATTTAAAGATTTAAAAAATGAAGATGCCCTCGCAGATTCATCTGGTTAATTTTGCACAATGTAACAAAAAGGTAAATAATGCCATTTCACTTTTCCACCTCCACATTTGAACTGAAAAAATCTTCACAGAAACACAGTGAATATGATTTCCTTGCTGACCAAGAATTATGTAATGCCCTAAAATTGCTTCATTAGGTCATGTTTTTTTTGTCGATTAGTTATTAAATCATATCTTCAATATTTTTGCTTTAAATCTAATCCAGCTTTGACTTTTGTGTGACTGTGATTGCATTGTTTCAGCATGGAATTTCAACACCAATTACAGCATGGAATATCTCATAGACAGAAATAGATGTTCTGGAAGATTCTATTTTCAACTAAAGGGTGCTATCAACAGAGTTGCTGAGGTGCGATATCCTGGAGAAAAAAATATGTGCATGTCCTTCTGGTCTCTCTTAGTTCACAGAGGGCAAACAAGATGAATGAACTTGTACTGCTCTGTCCATTTAAGCATGTTATACTTGCCAGTATGGACTCTGTTTGTGGCGACAGGGACTACTATGCTTTCTCAGGCCTGCTGTAGCAAGCTGCTGTTACGACGGACACACAGTATGCATTTTATGCAGTGCTGAATTCTTGATGCCGGCTGAAGTGGAAATGGAAATGAAAAAAAAGCATGTTTGTTTCTGTTGACATTCTCCAATGCTGAGAATGCTTGCCGCCGAACTGAGGTGGAGGAAAATGGTTTAATGGAGTCACCCACAGAATTGTAAATTATGCAAAGGAAATTAAAGTGCAAGGAAATTCCCACTGCACACTGACGCCCGGCGGGTACACTTGAACCGTTTCAAACACTTGGCATTTGTCTCTGCACCCATCAGTTTTGGTTAGAAGAAAGGCAATAAACTGCTATATTTGATTACAGACATACAATTTAATTTATTTAATTTCTCTCATCTTTCTTTTATAAAATGAATTTCTTTTTTGTTTATCTCAGCAGCTCAGTCAGCCAAATCAGTTCCAAAGCTATTTACTTGTGTCCCTGCCAGCTTAATTTGAGACTCCCTTGGTTTTAATGACCCTTTCTACTGTATCTGGCTGTGTTCCTGTGGCGTACTGCACCTGCAAAGGTGTGTAGGGAAAGGCAATCATTAGAATTCTGCCATCTAAAAAATTATAATTTACATGAACTCATCTCACAGTGCATCCAGGACCATACCTTGTACCCAAACTGTCACATATTATAGTTTAAAAATCAGGGGGTGTATAATGCTGTATTCTGGAATGCCTTCAATGTAACCTCAACAAGTATCTATACAGTACTCCAACAAACAATGCATTACTGTACATACTGAGCAATGCACATTTTATAAATTAAGGAAATGTGTAATCCTCATGGCTGGTTATGTGTGTGTGGATGGGTGTAGGTTTGTGTAAGTGTGTGAGTGTGTTTGTTGTTGTGTGATTCTGAATATACTAGCCTGATATTTGCTAGAACATTCCCCCATGAGAGAGTTGGGTAAACGAGAAGCCAGTTCTTTTTTAATAGGAAGTGATGCTGCACTCATTCTTCAGAGAAGAATCAGGGGGGAACTTATAGAACAATATATCCAGAAAAATGGGTCATTAAACTGCTCGGTTTATTAACTGGAGACAGGGCTATTGTTTTGAACTGAAATGTATTAAGGAGGAAAGCTTTCAGTGGTGTTGAATGAGGGCTTTACCTTTTAGTCTTGCCAAGGACAGGTATATAATTACGTGGATCACATTTTGAAGTAATCTTTTATGAACTCCTCTTTCGCAGCACCCCGCTGTGCCGAGCCCACAGGAATCACCTTGCACACGAGCCTTCCTCCTCTGCCTCCTGCTTTTCAAATTGTCATCATCAGACAAAATGCTGTGTTACAATGTTAATACATTTCCATTCGCAGTGAGATTTACTCTAAATATGCTACATGTTCCCCCTCGATATCCCAGAGCAATGAAACCACTGTGCGTTTTTCTTCTGTTGTTGTTTTATTTAGGACTATTACTGCACATCACATTTAATTTGTTGAAATGTACTGCCTTTGCTCTTATAAAAAAAAACAGTCAGGCCCAGTTGATTCTGCAAAAATATATGACGGGGTGCATCAGGTCAAGTGTTCATGCCAGTACCATCTTTCAAATGTGTTCTTGTTGTGTCATTAAGCACATTCCCTTATATAGGAGTTGATGAGATAATTACATTCCATGAGATATTTTTATCCTAGATGCAGTTATGAAAATTACCTTTATTGAATTAAACAGTTCAATCATGTGGAATTTAACAGTTTACTGACCATGAACTATAAAATAGTTAGCAAAACTATTTTTATATACAAGAGAGGACAATGTGGTAAGTTTGTGGTTATCAAGTAAGTAAAGTAAGTAGGTAAAATGTATTTATATAGCGCCTTTCATACAATTAAATGCAGCTCAAAGCGCTTTACAACAGGGAATTCATTACAACACTAGCATAGGCATCATACTGTCACATTACAATACTAACCATCTCCACACTGTTCATGAACCATCTTCACATTGTTACATTACGACACTAACCATCTTCACATTGTTACATTACAATACTACCATCACTAATCATTACAACACTAGCATAAGCATCACACTGTTACATTTCAACACTAACCATCTCCACACTGTGCCATCTTCACATTGCTACATTACAACACTAACCATCTTCATACTGTTACAATTACAATACTACCATCTTCACACTGTTACATTTCAGCACTAATCATCTTCATTACACACTAACCATCTCCACACTGTTAAAGTGTGGGGCAACGATCTTACACGAAACACAACACCAACAAGAACAGGGCACAACAGATAAAAACGGGGACATTACAATCAAAGGAGGAAATAGGGGAGGGGGGTTGCGAGGTGGGGGTGCAGAGGCGGGGTAATTACTGGTGTACATGAGTGCGTGTGTGTGTGTGTTAATCAGTTTGTCCTTAGTCCTTGTCTTTGTGTAAATGTAAGTGTCTGTGTGTAATTCTGTAGAGTCCTTCTGGTCAGAGACATGCGCACGCAGAATGTTCCAACGATAACAGGTTGCCACGGAAACGCCCTCGGTCGACCTCGTCCAAAAAGACAAGACAAAATCAGCAAAATTTGTTTGGGTTGGTGGGGGTGTAAGGAGAGTTCTCATTCGTCTGTACAATTTCAGGGGGAGGTTGACGCAATGGCCTTGCCAGACCGATAAGCACAGGAGCCAGATTAGAATGTTATGGGTCAAGAAAGTAGGGCAGCAAGTTTCATGCTGCTCCTCAATCCCCCCCACTGAATTTTTTCAGGGTCTTCAACGGTTCAACGTCGCTGTTGTAAAATGCTAAGTTTCTCAGAGATATTGTCCAATTTCCGTCCCAGATCAGTCACCACCACCATCTGAGAACCTAGCGTTTTACCCATCTCGTTTAATATGACAGGCACCTTTGGGCGTTTTGAGACGATGCCATCTTTCCAATTTTCCGATAGGTCAGTAACAACTGTCCAGCTATCGTGAAGCCAAACAGGTAAATCCTCGATGTCCTTGGCAGAAAGCGCCGCCAGACACACCGGTCTCCAGCTGTTCCATGAGTCCAGAGCATATCCCGCAGCGAAAGTCCCGCCAGGACAGACCGGCTCCCCGAAGCCTGCTTTCTTGTTTTATCAATTGTGTTGAGAGACCAGCTTATTAACTCCATTATTAGAATTTAGTTTAGAAAAACCACAGAGAGAGAGAGACTCTAGAAACTCCAGAACATAGTGACACGAGAGACAAGAAACGAGAGACAGTGAGGAGAGAAGGAAAAATGCGACCGCCCCCGCGGAGAGAAAGGGGCTATTAGAAGAATAATTCTCATGAATATTTTGCTGAATAATAATATCTATATGAATAGAATAATGTTGATGTTCTGTATATTACATTTCACTAGCCTATTTATTTAGGATTATATCTATGAGTCATATCAGACTTAAACATGATGAAGTCCTAATAATCATGAAATCATGCAATTTATAGTTGTAATTCAAAGTATGGTGAAATATGAGAGGGAAGGATTCATAGGTGAATTCAAAACTTGATTGTGTCCAGGAGTTATGAATGTATGCAGGGGAGTAAAGAAGCAATCATTCAATAACTAAAATGTAAGCTTGAGGGGCGTATCATTACTGTGGCCCTCACATTTGTAACAATTTTGGATTTTTCTGAAAAGCAAATATCATCCCAGTTGGGATCCCAGTTGCTGACTTATATAGAATACTAAATAATCTATATACAGGCAGTCCCCGGGTTACAAACATCCGATTTATGGACAACTCGTACTTACGAACGGACTGCCATAAGGCCTATTATGTTTAAAAAATTGAGTTAAATACAATGGTTCATAATAACAAATGCACGCACTACTTTGTGATGCTCATGAAAACATTGCGTGGTTTCAGCGGTTCGTCGGCTCAAGGAACAGAGATCACCGTCCATTATTTTAAGTCAGATCATGGTCCCGTTTTTCTCTTTCTCTCACCCTTACAACGATGCCTCCAACGCGTAAATCCGATGCAAGTGCTGATGATGCATCAAAGAAAAGGAAAACAATCACCATGGAAAGTAAAGTTGAAATAATAAAGAGATCGGAGAGAAGTGAAACGCCATCAGCCATTGGGAAAGCATTAGGCTACAGCCGGTCAACGATCGGTTTTTAAAAAACAATTTTAAAAGACAAAGGGAGAATAATGGAGCATGTGAAAGGCCATGTCCCGATGAATGCCACGATTATTACCAAGCAAAGAAATGGTTTAATTATTGAGATGGAAAGCCTATTGATAATTTGGATAGAAGACCAAAATCAGCGTAATATGCCTATTAGCCTTTCTTTAGTGCAAGAAAAGGCTCTCTTTAATGTTTTTTTTTACAGTACTGTATGTACATAGTTACTTTTATTATAACTGTATTATTATTATTAATATTACAGTATTATTATTGCAGTATTATTATGTACTGAATGTTATGTTTAAGATGTTTTATTGTATTTGGAAGTTTTTTTATATGCACAGAAAGGTAAAATAGATACTATACTAACACAAACATTTGACTAAGTGACAATTAATAAGAACTGTATGTACCTCTTCCGACTTACATACAAATTCAACTTAAAGACAGACTTAAGAACGGATCTTGTTCCTAACCCGGGGACTGGGTAACCCGTAACTTCGTAACTGGAGACTATATACAGTATATTACATATACTGCAGCTAACTATATAAGCAGCTACCCAGCTTGGAGAAAATAAATGCTAGCCAGATTTTAAAAAATATTGTCAAAAACTACATTGGTGATGACTAGAGCTGCAAAGTAGACAATACCGTTGTTTTTGACAATATTTAACAGAGTTGGCTAATTAGCTAAATCTTTCTTTTATGCAAACTTGGTAGCTTCAGTACAAAATTAACTGTAGCTACCAAGCTTGCAGAAACTTTGTTGGGTGACTTCGCCATGCCAGTAGCCTCGCTTGAATGGGGTGTGGCTCGTTGCCTCCGCTAGGTTTGCCAGTCGTAAAAAAAAGTACAAATACCGTCACCTAATGGCTCTTTAGCAATTAATTTCTTTGTAGGTTACAAATGTTGTTATCTTCAGTGTTGAATGTTCTAGCAGAATAAAATCTGTTTTTATCCTGTGGTGGTTTTTCCATTGTGTTTTCTCATTCAAGGTATATACACTGCAAAAAATCTACTTAAAAAAAACATGTATTTTTTAAGGTTACTGTTGTTATCGTACCATTACTGTATGGTTGAATAGTGTGCTTTGGTCTATTTGACTGTTTTTTAATATTAAATATTTCTGAATAAATCAGTTTGATTCATATCTGGATTTTGACTTGTTTTCATGCAAATCTGAGCATGCTTATTGCAGAGGCTTAAAAATTTGCAATAGAGTCCGCGATGCGATATCCCAATAGAATTCTCACATGTCGTTTAAATACAGCCCATGGCCTGATTCTGCCAAAAAATCTCTGAAAGTGTTATTCTTAAAACAAGGCTTAACATCTTCAAATCCCTGTCATAAGACTAAAATGTGCCACCAAACAGTTTTTTCTCACATGAATATAGCTTGTTTCATTTGTAAAATTCCCTATATTAAGATACAATAACTAAGATAACACAAGACAGACATTCTTAAATAAGCTAAACAGTCTTATACACACTGTGCTTAATAAGTGAATTATTCTTAAAACAAGGCCAGTACGATTTTAAGTCTGAATACAAGATGATAACACTTGTTAAGACTTGGATTTTTTGCAGTGTAGGTTGGTTTATATGGTTAGGGGATAAAAAACAATGTTTGGGTAAAAGCAATTAAATAATAACATAAAATGTATAGGGCGTTAGGCCACTAAGGGCCATCCGACAGCTTCAATGCGCCATGGTATAGATTCTTCCACAAGAAATTCCATAATTTAGTGGTGGAAAATGATGTCTCAGGCAACGTTAAGTTTGAGACTGAACTGAACCAAACCATTCAGTGACCACCATTCAGTGCCCTGTGGATGGGGGCAATGTCATCCTGGAAGAGACCACTCCCATCAGGATAGAAATGCTTCACCATAGAATGAAAGTGATGTCAGAATGTCAGAATTGCTTTGTATGTAAACCATGCCAGGAAATTGCACCCCACACTGAGCCGCCAAAACCCTTCATTTACTCAACGATTTCTTTTATTTTAGTACATACCTGTACATTACCCAGTATCAGTGTATATATACTATATATATATGTATGTATATATATATGCAGTGGCCACTTTATTAGGTACACCTGTACTCCTGCTCGTTAATGCAATTATCTAATCAGCCAATTATGTGGCAGCAACTCAATGCATAAAAGCATGCAGACATGGTCAGCAGGATAATGCGCCATGTCACAATGCACATGTAATTTCAAGCTGGTTCCACGAACATAACAATGAGCTCAGTGTACTCCAATGGCCTCCACAATCACCAGATCTCAGTCCAATAGAGCACCTTTGGGATGTGGTGGAACAGGAGATTCGTAACATGAATGTGCAGCTGACAAATCTGCAGCAACTGCATGATGCTATCATGTCAACATGGACCAGAATCTCTGAGGAATGTTTCCAGCACCTTGTTGAATCCATGCCACAAAGAATTCAGGCTGTTCTGGGGGTCCTACCCAATACTAGAAAGGTGTACCTAATAAACTGGCCACTGAGTGTATATACGTATATTACCTGTATACTGTATATACATACATTCATATATATATATATATAGTATATATTAACCCCTGCTCCACCATACTACTACTATACCCCCCCCCCCTCCCCAGGAGAGTATACCCACCTTTTCTTACACCGCTACACCACTGAGTAGAACCATCTAGCAGAGTCTTCTGTCCCTTTGTTTTTGTAGTTTTACGGCAGTGCAAACAGCTACAGCACAGAATCAATAATTGTGTATATAATCAGTAAATACAGTGGGTTACACTTAAGTTATTAATGTGGTACACAAGCACTGCTTAAGTAGTTCAGAGCAGGAAGTACTGCTCCCAGTGAATGTATGGGCTATTCCCACTTCCCTCAGAAATATGCAGGGTTCATATTTCACATGTCATTTTATTGAAATTTTGGGGTGGGAGATATCTAACAAGCTAGCAATGTTTTTGAGCCACTAGTGCTTTGCGTAGGGCTGTTAATGTTATCAGGAAGTAACGAGAATGCCATAACAACACTTCAGGGGGCTGTTAGTCACTGCCACTTTGCCTCTAAATAATGGCTCTAACAAGGGCTTTGTGTGTTGCGATTGGTTCCAGTTTCCAGCATGATTCAATGTAAGTATCAATGGCTAAATGACTTGCTATATTTTCACCATTAATTTTGAATGAAGCCTTGTTTTAAAAAAACTCAATTTTAATCAAAACCATGGCATATGAAACTTAGCTTTTTCATCAGTGCACTGGTCCATATAAAAGTTCACATGTTCTAATTTGTAAAATTAGATGATTGTAACTGAATAACACAGTACAAATATGGTAGAAGAGTGTAAAAATATGCCTTTCAAAATGCTAGTGATTTTCATTCACCTTCTTAATAAAAACCAACAAACAAATTTGATTTACATTCCAAGGATTAATTTGAATATTATTTGTCCCTGGTGCTGGAATGGCATCAGGAGAAGACGTAATTTTTGGATTCTGTATGTAAACACTGATCGACCACAAAGTGTTTAATACATACAGCTTTAACAGATCTAAAAAAATTTTTTCTATGCAGCAGCGGACTGAATCTACATAATGAATTTCTTTCTCGCATGCACTGCAGTGCAACAATTAGGCAGTGGGGAAAAAGTTAATAATGGATCAATCAACATCCAACTTGTGTATAATGTAACTAAATATTTATGTCACCACTGCAATGTAAATGGCTTAAGGCATCCAGGACGACTGTGTGCCCATATTATGAAGTTACAGCCTGCATTTGACTCAGGCTCTCCAACATTGCCGCTGAAAAGGTAAAAGTAGAACACCCATTTAAATCCCTGTTTCTTTGTTGGTATGCACGGTAGTGACTACTTGTTTCTACTTTAAACCAGGAATTTGCTGATACGATATCTAAGAGTTCTGTGGTGCATCTAAGGATTTATGGTCTTGTAAAGCATAACAAACAATACTTTTTTCTATATGCTTTCAGAAATCCTTCATACATTGATGCATATTTATGTAGCCATTTGTGTCCCCCCCTGTTGTGTATTTAAATATATATTATGTGTGACATCATGTATTCTAAAGTAATACATACATTTTATGATCCCTATGAATTCATAGGCTAAACATGAATTTCATGAGTTGACACTTGAGGAACCAATGCTTCATTTGTGAGAAAATCTTGAAGATTATTACAGTGTTACTGATAATCAGCTTTAAAGATTAAAGAGATTAGAAATGAATTATTAAACAATATATCTTCAGTACATTCATTCATTCATTCATCTATCCCAACAAAACTTCACCAACCTCGCACCTACTGCCAACAAATCTCAAAACGACAGGGAGAGAGAAAACATGGAAATGAATTAGCTCTTAAGTTTCTAGCGTCCAAGGTAGGAAAAGCGACATCAAATATATGTAGTCAGGCTTCACAGAGGAGAAACAGCCAGAGAGCTAGCCAGACAGACGAAACAATCAACATCTCCTGATACAATCTACATGGGCGCAATAAACAAATATGTGCTTGTATCTTGTCAAAAAGTACCATACGGCTTGTATCAAAGCTCCTCAGTGTGACTTCTTCACCAGCTGTTTATGCTGTTGCCAGTGGCAATCAACCACCTGCTGGCACCAAAGAAGCACAACCCCCTCCGTGAGAAGGCATGAGTCATTCTCGTCTTTGTACAACCACGCTGGCAAACAAGGGAATGAATATGCCCTGGCCATGGCAATTGAGGGCTGGTGGATGAGTGAGGGTTTCATCTGTCTTGATTGTAACTGAGCTTCACAGCTTTCGCTTGCAAATGAAAGAAAAAAATAACCATAGCATTTCATTTATTTTATGATGAAATCGCTGTACCTGTCAGTAATAAATCACTGGACTGGTCCGTAGTCATGCTGATAGTCATTTCCAAGTGCCCTGCGGTGATTTCTTGATTCATCTTTTGCTGGATTTTCTTCTTAGTCTGCCCCAGTGGTAAATTCAGCTGCCCGTTAATATAAAACAATGTTTAGTCTCTTATCAACTTTTTGGTTTCGCATAAAACACTGACTGGTAGAAACATTGACACCCATCTATACACATTTTCAGTCTTCTACAAACATGCCTAAAACATACTGTATGTTTTCCTAGATTATTCTATGGGTTTCCAGGTGACATTTCAAGAGGCTGCTTGCCTTTGAAATATATTTTAATTACCTTAAGAACCAGCTTATTAAACAGAAACTAGTATGTCCATGGAGCAAGAGCAACAAATCGAATATAGCATTTTAAAACTATTTTCCATGGACAACAAAACAAGGCACCAGAATGATGAAACGTCACAATATTCACTTTATATTTTAAATAGTTTAGCTGAAGTCAACGTTTCATCTCAGACTCAATCTGACATTGCTGTCTTAGCTCTGAACAGCATTGAGTCATTGTGGCAAAACACTTTTCAAAGCAGTTTTGCGGAAAAGCTGAAGGTGAAGCAACGTTGGCCATACCAGTGTTTGATTCAGCTGTAATGTTTACAGTTAAATTATAAGTTAGTATTTATTGATATGTTACATGGGAAGTGAGTACATTTATTTAATTAGATTATAGCTTAACTATATTTGTTGATTGATAGATCAAATTTAAATTGTACATTAAAGTTTGTTCATTTGACTACTGCACAGAATTTTGTATTTTGTGTATAATAAAGAACTAAATATTCAAAAAGGTGGAGGTGGGTGGGTGCGGGGGTTGTGGGTGAAGCCTGTTACAGACCGACCGCACATACATGAAAAAGCTGTTCCACGAGGACAAGCTCAGAGAATGTTGTCACTCAAGAGAAGGTGAGCTGTATGCAAGCAAATCATGTCAAAAAAATTGACTTTTAATTACCATTTTTGTGTGTGAAATTCAATTAAGTTTAATTTATTTACTGTGAATTTTGTCAATTTGAATTCATACGTTTTTAGCCTTACAGTTATGAATTTGTTGGGTATAATCATTTAAAATTCAGGTTCCCAAAATTCAGGTCATAAAAATTCAGGTTCGCTTTTTTAGAATATGCCAAATTCAAGTAGCAAAATTACATTTTCAAAAGGGAATGAGGCCAAAGGTGAAGAGCATGGATACAATAAAACTTATAAAATCACCAGTTCTTAACAAACAGCTTACCCACACAACCACAACAATGACACACAAGGATGAGGACTAGCTAGTTACTGACCGTCGGTCTACCTTGACCCAAAAGATGAATCCTCATCAGACAGACAATCCAACGGTAAGCACCAACATTCTTATCTATCTATCTGCCAATCTGTCCATATATATTTCTTGCTTCTTAATTTGGCAGTAATTGGGTAAAAATTCAAATAATTTAAACTTTGCTGTGGTGCATGCAAGTATACCTGACTACCTTTTTCATTTGTATCACCATACATAATGTGATATATATATATTGTCCTTCCACACATTCTAACTGTGACTGGAAATATTATATTGTTCTTCCACATTCTGTATATAAAATCAGAAATACATTTAAAAGTTTTTTGTTTTTATGGCCCCAACTCTGGAACGCACTCCCAGAGAGACTCCCCCTCAGTTCGAGTTTTTTTTTAAATCACAGCTCAAAACACACTTTGGTAGGATGGCATTTAATTGAGCTGTTTTTATTTATTTTTGTACTTATTTATTATTTTATTTTTAATTTGGTTTTACTAATATTTTATGGGAGCTGCATTCTTTTTTTATTAATTATATCGGTATATCTCCCTGGTTTCTATTTATGTATATCCCCCATGGATGTAATTGTACACAAACTGATTTTTGTTTTGTTCATGTTTTTGTTTCTATTTTACTATATCTGTAAAGCACTTTGTACTACTTTTGAAAGGTGCTATACAAATAAAGTTATTATTATAATTTTTTTAAATAAATACAAAATTAGTTGAATATGATTCATTAATTTTTCAACTTTCAAACTCATTAAGTGGTTTATATATTTTATATACTATATACTATTAAAAATGATGATCTGAAAATATAAAAAAATTAACATATATGGTTCCTTGTTGCAACAGTGGTGATTTATTTAAGACAATGAGGGAAGCTGCGGAATAAGCTTGTTCTAGTTAAAGTTATCTACTAGTTAACGTTATCTAGCAAAGAATTTGTCTCATCTCGCTTGTTTCAACTGAACTGGGCTAACGTTAGCTAGCTAGCTAACTTATTGATCAGCACCCCCACTCCCCCCCGGGCCTCAGCTTAACCTGTTGTTGACCCCACCAGTCGCCACTGCATTGCAAGGGTTCAATTATTCTTCATTGTAAGTCAATCAAAAATCTCTTTTTTTAAATTTAAAATTTTGAATGTTTTAGACCCCCTTTCTCCCTGCACAAAGTTTTGAATGACCCAACTCTTTCTCTCCTTCTGTCCTTCTGACCCAGGTCCCTCAGATCTCTGCATGCCCGGCTAACATCTCTGCCTGGATGTCCACCCACCACCTAAGGCTGAACCTGGGGAAGACAGAGCTGCTCTTCTGTGGAACAGTCTACCCGTCTCTGTGAAGAGTCCACGGTCTCAATTTTCAATTCTCCATCTCTTTAGTCTTTCTTATAGTCATTAGGTGCAGATGTGGAGGGGGCAGTTTTTCTTTTATCACTGTTCTTGTAACTGCTCTGGATAAGATTATTAAATTTAAAATGCTTTTCTCTTTCTCATCAGATTGTACAGTGTGGTGTCAGCAGCCACACTTTAGCAGTTATTTTATGTCAGAATTCAAATGAAAAGACCATATAGAGATCTGTAATTTTGAGAACTTAAGTAAGCTAAGTATTGCAGAAGTTGCAGTATCTTAAGCTATTAGGTAGTTAGCTAGTTCAGCTACCTAGCTAACCTAACCATTAGCTAACTGGCTGGAATCAAAACAGATGTGAATTATCATTGCTGTTTGTTGCTAACTGAAAGTGCTTACAAGTTTGCCAAGCAAACCCATCATATATAACGATAAAAACAATAAAAATGTAGCCAGCTAGCTAGTGCACTAAAATACCAATCGCAGCAGTAGATGTGGACAAACATGTCTGCTTTAGGTGGTTATTGGCTTTGACTTGCAAGTTAGATAAAAAGTTAGCTAGCTAGCTAGCCACATAGCTAGCCTAAATATCAACTGTTTTTGTGATACTTTGTTCATTTCCAAATGGAAATTTGGATATAGTCATTTGATATTTGCATTCTGGCACAAAATAGCTACTCACCACTGGGCACAGGCAGATTGCTTAGATTCAAACCTTCTCTCAAACAGCTCAATTCATACTCTTAGAGTAGGTCGTCTTTCTTCATGTATACTTTGTCATGTAAAGGTGATTACATGTTTTTTTTAAACCCACCTAGGACATTATTCCATTCCACAACTATAGCTTATACAACTTTTGAAGTCAATTTTAAGCTACACATCAATTCTTACCAGACCACGAAACTTCATTGACTGAGATTTTTGTATTGCTGTAATTTATGTGGTAGGCCTATCTTCTATACTTGCTTTTAGAATTCATGAGTACAACTTATTTTGCAAACATGATCTTGTTATTTATCAAAGTACCAGTTCAATATTATACAGATCAATGGACTGGACACCTCTGTGTCAAATAATCATGATTACGTAGATATATTGTGAATGTGTTTACTTACTTTGGAATACTATATAGCATCTCAGAGAAGCAACCTGCCCATGCCCAGTGGTGAGTAGCTTACATATTTTTGAAATACAGTAGACCAACATAGCTACAGTACTGTAGCAGGTGTCAAAGCTGGAATATTCTGATGGATGGAATATTATGGAATATTCTATGCCATGTGTCTTCATTTAAGGGGGTTAAAAATGTAACATGTTTGACACGTATAGACACTTTTCTGGTGTTACATTTGATTGACAGTGTTAATTTAGCACTAATTTAACACTGTGAAGTTTAATTAATCAGATGTAATTTAGGCATGAGACAATACCTGAAGGTAAGATATAGAAACAGGTCCATAGTCATATGGCAAACAAGATCCCTGGTGTGTTTAACATGGATCCTCAACACCAGACAATTATTTTTGCCCTTGATAAATGATCCACCTTATTGAGTTATTTGGTGAAGATGTCATGTCATAGCTTAAACTCTGCATCTGTGGAATTGCCCACCCCTATTCTATGTCACCTGGCATTCATTAAAAAAAGTTTTGATGCAAAATATATTATTTTTGTGACTTGTTATATATAGAAAATAATGTATAAATAACAGGTCAACTGAATCCATCATGTACGGTGCAGTTACAGTGGGTACTGTAAAATATGTCAAAACAATGGCTAAATTAATGTATTAATGAACAATATGAAAACTGAATTCTTTAAACAAAGACCCAATAGCACAATCGGATGATGTAATGTCTGTTGCTTTGCAACATTTTCTGTTCATTTGCTCACTTCACTCACTATCCCCAATGGGGGGAATTCCCTATAAGACTTGGATGTGTTGACAGAAGTGTAAACTGCGGCAGACTCACAATAAGGATGCATCCATAGAACAACGGGGAAAATCTTCCCCATTGAAGATGGGACACATATCATTAAAACTAATCCTTGTAATTTCATACAAATCTGTTTGCTAGTTTTTTTATTAAAAAGATAAGTGAAAATCATTAGCACTTGATAAGAAAGTAGTTCAGAGCAGGAAGTCCTGTCTGCTCCATGTGAATGAATGGGCTATTCTCACTTCCTTGAGAATTGTTGCAATACGGTCTAATAAAAATAAAATATTTAGCTTGATGGCCTATATCTTCTGACACTCTTACCAGTTGTGAATCCGGAAATGTATACATTGTCCTTAAAAATATTATAGATGTTTCAGCAATCGTGTTAGTTTCAGAGAACACACGTTTCATAGAACTGCAGAGGAAATCTCCTGAGATATCTCCCATCCATAGATTTAAATAAAGCAAAGTGTGAAATACCAGCCCTGTGAAATCTGGAAATGAAACACCAAAAACTAAATTTTAAGTGAGAGACAATGGTTGGCAAAAGCTGAAAACGACGGGAAATTCACAGAGCACCTCATCCATTGTCTTGACCTACACTACCGGTCAAAAGTTTTAGAACACCCCCATTTTCAATTTTTTACTGAAATTTAAGCAGTTCAAGTCCAGTAAATAACCTGAAATGGTGCAAAGATAAGCGGTAAACTACCAGAGACTGGTAGGTTTAGGTTACCAAAAACTGAAAAATAATGTACATTTCACAGTTATAAAAAAAGGCCCTTTTCAGGGAACAAGTAATGGGTTAACGCGGGTTAACAGTCACTCTGTGCAAGTCGCCAACTCTGGATCCAGCAAAAGAGCCCCAGACCATCACACTTCCTCCTCCATGTTTGACAGTTGGTGTCACACACTGAGGAACCATCCTTTCGCCTACTTGACGGCCTACAAAAACCTTTCAAAATGTCAAGATTTCAAATTTTGATTCATCGGTCCATAAGACCAGTCTTCAGTAGTCCACTGGCGGCAGAAACTTGTCTTATGATTTTGTTGTGGCTTTGGGTCTGCCAGACCTCTTCCTGTCAGAGTTTCCTCCAGTTTCCAAGTGCTTTTTGATGGTGTAGGAAACCTTCAGTTTTTTTTATACCTCTGGCAGTTTACTGCTTACCTTTGTCCAATTTCAGGTTATTCACTGGACTTGAACTTAAATTTCATTAAAAACTGGAAAATGGGGGTGTTCTAAAACTTTTGACTGGTAGTGTATGTACTTGTGTTCCAACACAAAATGCTTTGATACCAGCTACGGTACTGTAACTATGTTGGTCTATTTCAAGCAAGAAGCCTAAGAAAAGGCTACACTTTTAACTTAAATAATTCTGTCAACTGTATAGCATAATAGCTTTGAGAAATGCACAATAAAGCCAAGCAAACACACTGCCTAATCTACACAAATTAGATTAACGGATATGTAGGAAGTTAATTTAATAATATATTTATTGAATTCAAGCACAAGAGAACAAAGAGTACATTTATCTACGTAAGTTCAGGCAGTCTGTATATATACAAAAATGCCACACTGTATATACGTATATATATATATATATATACTGCATATAAAGTATATGTACATCTATCAGTATATTACTGATTATCTGTCATTGTTCTTTTCTAGTATAGTATACTCTGGGTCTAAAATCACTTAATTGTCACACCCAATAACACATATCTTTTAAACATCAGAGTCAGATGAAGAGGTTCAGAAGTTAATGGAGCTGCATGTAGCTAATCTCATCAAAAGATTTGCTACACACATTAGCTCATTTTACATTTTCAACATAAAAAGCCATGTTACTCACATATACAAAGCATATACTCTCTATACATCTGTAAAACTATTCCTAAAATCTGTCTGCATACCAAAATATTGATATCAAAATATATTGTGGCGATCCAGGGGGTCGCCCTATGCAAATATGTGTGCAGGGCATTGTGGGGTAACGCTGTTGTGTGTTTGGTTATTCCCCCGGTGTTAGTTATTGTTATGTGTTAAAAACCTTGTTGTGTGTGTGTTTCTAATAATTATGTGTGTGCAAAACCGATGGTCGCGGTGAGCCAAGAAGTGAGGCCACCGCGACCGACAGCTATTTCATTGTTTATGGTACTTCCTGTGTGACGTACTCTTAAATCATCAATGTGCACTCACAAAGTGGCCCAAGGCATACGTGGTGCCGAACCAGAGTGCGAGCACGACGGCGGGGAAACTGGTCGAGAAGATGTTTTGCCGTTTCGGGACCCACGTTTTGAATCCCGGGTGTTTGGCGAGGTTAAAAGACCAGGAGATGGACTACCTCCGCCGGCTGCAGGAGCGCGGACCAGGCCCAAGCCAGTTTGTGAGTGCGGCACCTGTTGCTGGGGGCAGGACTTTGCACCTGGCGACCGGGTATGGATCTACTGCCCCTCCCGAACCAAAGGCGCAGGGGCCTGGCGAGGTTCTGCAACAGCTGAGGGAGGTGGTCTACTGGGTGCGCATGCCCGGCCTGGGGCATGTGGTGGTCCTGCACCAGGCTGACCCCGTATCGACCTCTTGCCCAGCCCGCCGCAGAAACGGCGGACGAAGCGCTTGTCCCACGTTCCGCCAGAGACTCTCCAGGTGTGCCTGGGGGGACCTCCAAATGAACCCAGTGGCGGCGGCGCGCCCCACCATATTTGAAAGACTTTCTGGTGGACAGTGGGGTCGCCGGGCTGACCCTTATGGGGGGCTATGTGGCGATCCATATGCAAATATGTGTGCGGGGCATTGTGGGGGAACATTATTGTGTGTTTGGTCGTCCATGCTTTAGAATAAAGTGGCTATGGGGCCTTGCGGTGTATGACGCACATAGCCACATTGAACTTACTGCTTGCCTCCAGTCGTCTTCTTGTTGCACCCCACCACGCATGCTCGCTACAATATATTATAACGAAACTATCACCAATATGTTTCACAATATGTTTCACAGTGTGGAGGAAGACATTTTGTATCAAGTTGGGATGCTAGACCACATCCACAGGGGATGTAGACACTAATTAACTCAGTGTGACACTGCAGTTCGGAGTGGTCCAGTCAGAGACAAAAGGCGTTTCGCGCCACAACTTCAAAGGAACATTGTTCTTTTGTAACGTTTCCCCCACTGCAGGAAACCTCCTTCCCATTGGTTTAAGACCCTTGGAGGGCTGTTCTAAAAACCTGTTATATCTTCATGTTAGCCCATAGCTTCATTTACCTGTAAGTTAACACCCTGTTACTTCCCCCTTGTGATTGTTCCCTCCCCTTCCGTTGTGTTGGATATAAATATCCATTTGAATTTGAAGGCGGAAGATTCGCTGTCTTGTGTGGCACGGGTCTCCGTGCAGCTGTTCGTAATTAAAGCTTTAATACTGTTTAAAGAAATTCTCTCTGATCCTACTGAGTTTTAATTTCTACGACAACAGAAAATAAACAATCACTATTCCAAAGCAATGCTACCCAAGTTTCGCTGTTATCATGTAATATAACCCATTCAGCTATGTTGTACAAAACTAATTATATCCATCCTGATATCTTTTTATTGTAATTGGTGCTTCCATGTTTCACTTTGTTGACACTTCTCTTTAACTGTGTAATAATAATGTTAAATGTGTAATAATTCTGCTGACAAGCATTTTACAAGTGATCCTTCATGGTATAATTGGTGCCTCACCTGTGGTGTTTATCTATTGATTTCTGAGATCAAGAGTGAGTTTGAGTGCCTACGGTGATTCCCATTTGGATTTAGATTTAAACACCAGCCATATGGTCAGGAATTTCTACAGGCTCTATGTATAGGCATGAGGTATGCCCTGCCAACCTGTAACGTCGTACCTGCCATCCCAATAGCTGTGGTGACAACATATATTTTGCTAATAAGGACTTTTCCATGTTTTCACATTGCACATTCAAGTTGTGAGGCCATTCCATTCGTTTCACTCGTACTCCAAATAAGTGTTATTCCAACTCTCACTTATATGACGTGGACGTGGGAGTGGATGGAGCCACTAATTAAATGGAATTCACCCAGTGTCGCCAGCCGTGTACTGTATCGTCTGCACGCAAGAGCCCCGGGAGTGGTGAAAGGAATGTGGACCTATCCGTGTTGTTCAATTGTGGCTCATATTCTAACAGCAATACTGAGACGGTGCTGCAGGGAAGGCTGCGCGTGAGTAAACCACCAAAGTGCAACTGGTTCCAGAATGCGGGCACTGCTCAAAGTCCTAAATCCCCTCCTTTTCCTAATGCTCTTCGTATTATATCCGTCAATGGTGAGTTTCTCGTTTGTCGTTACATGGAACGTTTATATCAATGTTCAGTGTGTTTCCCGATGTGAAGGTAAATGAACTGAAAACTAATTTGCAAGACTAAAGAAGCAAAAAAGTAAGAAGTGATAATGAGCGTGACTATAATATATTTATTGTCTGTTTTAGTGTTTCCGTCCATGTGATTGTAGCACCGATGTTTTTTTCATATTCCCAGAACATCTGTAACAGTCACAGCATTCTTGAATAAATCCACCAAAAATAATGCAATGTGCGTAGTCTTAATTGATGGCTCCAAATGGTATCAACTAATATGTATGTTTTTCAAGAAATCTAAAAAATAAGTAAATAGATAAATACAAATCAGTCGATGCAGTAAGTAGCAGAATTTGCGAAACGATATTAATTTCAAATTTAGATATCAACTTTTAATAATTATTTTCAATAGCCAACTCTCACTTGTATATGACGTGGAAAAAACGTCATATGGAGTCTGCCTCCCATGGAGTGGAATGAGCCACGACGTAAATGCAATTCGCCCAGTGTCTACAGCCGTGTTCTGTATCGCCTGCACACAAGAGCCCTAGGAGCGGTGTAAGGAATGTGGATCTATCCGTCTTGTTCAGTTGGGGCGCTTTAATCGCCGGGCATATTCTAGTAGTAATACTGACACGGTCCTGCGGTGAAGGCTGCGCGTGAGTAAACCACTTAAGTGCAACTGCTTCCAGAATGCGGACACTGCTCAAAGTCCTGAATCCCCTGCTTTTCCTTATCCTCTTCGGATTATATCCGTCAATGGTGAGTTTTTCGTTCATTTATTTGCATGGAAAGTTTACGTCAATGTTCGAGCGTGAAGGTAAGTTAACTGACAACGAATTTGCTAGACTAAATCAAAGTGAGAAGCGAAAAAATAAGGAGCGATAACAATCGTGATTATAATATATTTCGTATCTCTTTTAGTGTTTCCATCCCTGTAGTTATAGCCCTCTATGTTTTTATATTTCAATGTAACAATAATTAACAATCGCATAATTGTTGAATAAATCCACTCTAAAAAATAAAATATCTGTGCATAGTCTTACCTGATGGTGCCAAATGCTATACTATCAAGTATTTATGTTTTTCAATAAATGTAGAAAAAAAGAGAAAGAAAGAAAAAATCAATCCATGCAATAAGTATAATTTGCTAAACGATATTCCTTTAACTTTAAATATCGATATTACCATTTATTATGCATGCAGGTCTATATTCAACAATAAGCATGTTGAGAGGTTGCGCCTCATGTGTAGGTATACCTGTAACATGCCCCATTCAAACGGTAGCGTTTTAAAGTGTCTGCGTGACGCAGTGATGTGTGTGTGTCCGTGTGCATGTGTGTGTAAGAAATTCTGTTACTCTTTATATTTGGGGGAGAATTGTTTTTATCGTTTTCGATATTTCAAAATACATTACCGTAGTCTCTTATCAGCCTTATTGAAAATATGCTTAGCGACTGGCTAGATTATAAACTTGGCTACGTAGGCTACGTAATCATAGAGGGAGTGGTACTTTCACAGAATGGACAAGTAGTATTATACGTGTATCTGTTTCCACAAGACATTGCCAGAATTTCTATTAATCCGTAAAATACTATATTTGCTATAAACTATATTTGTTTAACATCTTCCAGTGATCATACTTGTGGATAGACCTCGACTATCTAGAATCCAATCAAAGAGAAATGCATGTGTATCATGGCTAATGCTCAGATGCATGTATTTGTTTGTTTTTCTTCTATTTGTTTCTTTTTTACACACAGTTATTATATTTACTCATGCATGTCAATTTAGTGGTTATGAAAAACTTATTTCAACAGCAGGGGGCGTATTCAGCTTTGCTGATAAAGTGCATGTTACCCACAGGAACCCTGTTAATATTCCGATTTTTCTGCATCAAAATGTATGGATATGAAGTGAACCCGATTCGGTATTTGTTTTATTACGGTTTGCAGTTCATTCTAAATACACGTTGATTTCAAAATACCAGTCAAATCAATCAAAATAAATAGCTAGAATAATAATTTATAAAATATAATAAATACATATTTTCTATTTGGCTGTTTATTTATGTTGCTTGTAACTGTTTTGGCAGCAGCCTAATATCGTATCCTGTATGCTGTCATGATTTTCAAAACATGTTTTTGAATGTACCATGAAGATTGATCAAAGGATTGAAAATGATGTGCATGATTTCTTGTGAAATATTGATGTGCATATTTTCAGAGAATGTAACTCTGTACACTCAGCTAAATACAACCACCAATGTCACTGAAAAGCCTGTTTTTTGTTGCATGAAATACTCAGTAACCAGTAAGTAAGGTGAATTCACAATTGTTAATTTCTGTCATTAGGGAAAATCTCTACCCTGGCTAACAAAATAAAAGGGACAGTGGTGTGTATTCATTCTGCATCTGCCAAAGAATATAACCCTGTTTCCAGCAGCATCTTTCAAACTCCCTGACATTTCGGGCATTCTGATGTTTTGAATTCCTGAACAGAGATTCTGCAGATTTCCCCCCGTCTGCCTTCCCCAGCCTCTTGGGCTCCAAATAGCCTATTAGTTCCTTTCCTCATCTTGTAGTAACTTATCTTTTTATTTTTGAGAAGCTGTGGAACTGATTTTGAAACTGTGAGCCCAAATGCACTGTGCTGCTGGTTGTCACCACTTTCTACACAGAATCAGGAAGCATAAAATCTCACCTTACCTTAAATTTCACAAGTCACCATTTTAGAGGGATTTTAGGCTGGGTTCACAGAGAAGAAGTCTCTGTGAACAACACTCAATACTCAGTGTTTCCCTGAGAAGCAGAGATGACACAGGTAGTACCTGTGAAGTTAACAGTGCAGTCTCCTCATGATCTCTATGGATAGCAATAGCTATAACTAAATTGTTAGTTAACAGCTTGTTTTAGATTCTTGGAACCCCGATGACATGAATTGTCTAGTTAGATAATACATAAAAAATATAAAATATACCTAAGAGCGAATATTTTTTCCAAGAATATAAATGTGACTTTCAGATACTGTATGCTGATTGCCCACCTCCTTGGTAAAGAAATTGGATGCCTCTCAGTTTCGCCTGATTGATTGGGTCGGTTAGCCTCAGAGTGTTCTACTTCTCTGACCTATACCCTTCCATAACTTATCCATATAAAAGTATTTTATGTATGCTGTGTTTCAACAAAGGTGTGTTACCATGTGTCTGTGTGAATGGGCTCTTTTTGTCTTTTTATTAATAATTCTTGAAGTAAAACAAAATGTTATGTATGCCATTTAGAAAATTGATTGAAAAGGCTCATTGATTTCTGTTAGACTAGTCATAATTTTGGTTTAGATGCAATATATTAAATAACTTTAATATTGAACATCATGCATCAGACATCTGCCCAAGTAAGCTGCTTGTATCCCATGGCCCATTAAAACTGAGACAAATTGCAAAAAGCTTTTGCCATAGCTATTCGTCATTTGTTGTGCCAAATTATTGTGTAAAATGTATACGACCACTTTTGTTGAAAAACGGCTTGTCTCATGAATTGTCAGAGCAAATGCTGTCCATATTTATTCCCAGTAAACCTTGTTATTTGAATTGGATACAATTACTGATAAAAGAACAAAAAATGCTGATAGTATTGCACCGGAGGAGTATTTTTTCTGAAAAGGGTGATTGCCATACACTGACAGATGCACACTGTAGTAGAACAAACCTTTCTTCACAATAGTTTATTTATCTATCATACACTCAATGATTTTTCCCTCTGTTATACAGTTGTATTTTATACAGGGTAATAAGGGTAAATCCACCACACGGTATAAGAGCAAGGTCTCTCCTGAGTTTGGAACACATGGCCACGTACTGTCCTGTAAGAGTATAATGGTTCATTTAACTCTGATGGGGCATGGCAAGTGGCTTTACAGAAAAAAATGCAATATGGGCAGGGTGGGGCTATGCAGCGTAGTAGCACAAGTACATTTCATCTGTACATCAGTTTATACTAATATACTGTACAATAATGTCAGAGTGTGACATATGATATAAAGGAAATGTGATTAGTGTACTCATGCGCATGGTGGATACAGTGAAGCGCAAGCACAGTTAAACAAATCTTTGATGTAAACAGATGAGGTAAATGATACATTCAAAACCGTCAAATAATTTACCACCAGGAAGATACCCAAGGAGAATTTTAAATGAGGTACTATTGGCCTCTATGGTGCTGTGGAAGTCTGCTAATTGCATTGCTGCTACTGTACTAATGTGATGACTAATTTAGGTTATTGGAATGAAAACAGACTGAATGTTTCATGATTATTCATTGCGTTTTGCTCGTGGAGGCCATATCAGAATCTTTGGGCAGGAGGACGTAATACAATTCTGGAGGTAGGAGGGAGCAAGCAATGTCAATAGCCTGTTCAATAACATGTGTCCCCTGTTACTGTGAATATTATTACACTTCCATGGCTGACCTTGTGACAGCATGGTGTTTGCACCCTTGTTCGTTCCACTTGCAGTATGAGGTGTGCTCCAGCACTAACCTAAGAGGGCTGCTGCATGGGATCAAGCCAGCCTATCTTTTGGCATTTGGTACATACACTGTTGAGCCTCTCTTGGACAACCTTAAAAGACAGACATGACCTCCCCCCTGATGAAAATGCCAGAGCTCATCCCAGTATTAGTGAAGATTGTTCTGTCGCTTGCACACTTGTTTAACTGTTGATGGTTTAAGATCAGTCTTGTCAAGGAAATGTTTAAGCACTCCACCTGATTTTTTGTGTGTAGTTCTGAGTGATCAGATATTTAAGTTCCTTTAAGAACAACACGTTTAATATTTATTCACATCTTGTAAGTAGCTCTGGATAAGAGTGTCTGCTAAATGCTTAAAATATAAAATATAAAATGTAAAATGTTATTCTTGTTGACCAATATAATAACCCAAAATACTAGTAATACTTGTATTGGCAACCTTAAATAAATATGAAATATACATGCTTCATACTCAAGATCATGGAACAAGCCAAAAGCAATGGCCCTCTCTTTAAAGTACTATTACAAAGTGTTTATGGTTCAAGTTTTTAAATTGTTATGTACCGTTCACATCACAACATTAACATAAAAAGAAGAAGTATTGGGACACACATTAATGAGCTTTAGTGTCACTAAAGTAAGAATTTGTTTAAACTATTTATCCACATACAAGATGAGTTTGATGTAAATGTTCTGCAGGGCTAAGAACGCAAATATGTTAATATACAGCTGGTGATTTTTTATATAAAATAAATCCCTTTGTCTTTTAAACAGCTGTAGTGATATTCAGTGATATGTAACATTCATTTTATTCTTGGAGAGAAGTTCAGCATGACAGCTCATGTTCACCCACACATGTTCATGAATGTCAGGTCTGTAAATTTGTACAGTGATACTGTTTCCAATAGTTTCCTCTTTTTAATACATGTATAATAATACATAATCATTTCCACACATTCAAATAGCCTACACTCATGCCATGGTTTCATGTTAGGCTGAATTTAATATAAAAAGCCTGATGTAATGATTGTGCCACAGAATTGAACACAAGCGGAGAGAATATACGTATTTGTTCTGTTCATACAAATGTATCATTGGGACAGTTTATTTAGAACTAGTAATACCCATGGTATAGTCCTGTTTTATATTTGGATTTTTGTTTTTTAATTTTATTGCATTACATGTTTATCCTTCCATACCGGGCATATCATTCACTGAAGTAAGCTCATTTAGGCCAGATGCTGAAAGCATGAGACTGAAGTTATTCAGTAGCACAAAGATTAAGGTTTAGTAAATTTAAGCCCAAAAAGCTAGCATAATTATCATGCTGCAAACTTTGAACTTGGCTACCCTAGTTCCATGTTAATAAGGCAGATGGCTAACTGTACATTTCAAAAGAAAGAAGAGTTACAAATTTCAAGTTAAAATGTGTGTCTGATTTTGTATTTCCAGTTTTGTTTTCATTTTTGAGGTGGTTCCCATTTATAAAGTCCATAAATTTCACTTTTGCTTGACTATCAAATTTAATGTCTATTGCTTCATTACCATAGTCATCATAGTTCCACCCCGGGTTGGTTTCATTCTCAATTAGGTATACAAGTTTTAAGACAAAAATGAGCATAATCTTTGGTTTGGCACCGAAGAGGGATGTTGTATCTGAGATGAAAACAAAGAGGAAGCACACTTGAGGTGATAGAGACCATAAGCCAGTTTTGGGATATGTGTGACAATTTCAACACAACAAATACATGAAGGAGCTATTTGGAAAGAACATTTTAAAATCTACACAGAGAAATCATTCAAAAACAAATGAGAAGTTTATCAAAGAATATCTAAAAATACTGGAATCAACCAAATTCATAAAAGTGGATACAAATTTAGCAATTGGACATATAACAAATTACAGGGGAAATTGTTTAACAAAATACCTTCCCAGATTATTTCCAATTAAATTAAAGTATTTTAATCTGCCTTCATAAGCACAGTGTCCTGTATAATTGGTCAATTGTATCTCTTTCAAATCACTGCACTGCTGAATATGTTTTCACCCAACACACTAATAAATAAAAATGTATACCAAACAAAAAAAACCATGCTTCATTCATTTCAAAAATGCATTTATTTGGCTGTATTAAGGGACTAGGATTACACTATAAAATCCCTCAAAATGATGCCATGGTAAATTATATAGTTAAATCAATGCACAGAAAAAAATGTGCAGCAAAAATATATGAGTTCTTCATACAGTAACATGGTTTGAGACTTTGGTTGTATCCTGAATTCAGCAGTGTTCAATATAGACATACATGAGTTTGTGGTGCAATTGAAGCAGTCTACAGCCCATGGCCTCATTCTACATGACAGAAGGCAACACTACCCTCAAACACATCCTAAATTATACTTACACTACCTTGGTCTGACAGTCACAGCACCAGGGTGCTATAGCATGGCAGTACTTGTTATACAATTAAAAGCTCACAGCTTTCTGTGCTATAAAACAAAACACTTCTTTAAATAGAATGGCCTACCATATATTAATATAGAATATAGCAATTCCAATCTGGTTACTGTATGGAAGAGAGGTGTGGGGTCCATTCAGTCAGCAAAAAATAGAAAATAGAATAGAAACACTGAATGCAGGATTTTGTAGAAATATCAACAAAAACAATTGAAAACACTCAATCATTCACACATGGCTGTAAATAATTAATATTCACAAAAAAGCACTACAATTCTGGATGCACTTCAAATCGAGTCATAGGACATGTGACAATTCAGGGAAATTACAGTCCAAGGGTCAAGCAATGAATAGAACCACCTCAGTTACTTGGTGCAGAACCTCACTGACCCATTAATTCCACAAACAAAATGTTTTTATTCTTGCTTTTAATGTGCCACACCCACCAGCCTACCCCGTTTAAGCCTTGGGAGATCTGTGATCTCTCTTATGTGTATATACAGTATATATACTTATACTTATTTTTATTGTTATTATTGTGTGTGTGTGTGTGTGTGTGTGTGTGTGTGTGTGTGTGTGTGTGTGTGTGTGTGTGACAAGGCATTTGCTCATTTTATGAGATGAGAGTCCATGGCAGTACTTGATTGTATAAGACAATGTTGTAGTGCATATGGTCTCATCAACCATGCCACTGGGTTGATTCTCATGAGGTGGGGTGGGGTGGGGTGGGGGCAAGTAAGTTGCCATGGTTTTGGAGTTGCATGAGATGAATGAAGCAGAAAACACCACAGAAAATAGACATCCATCAGAACTATTTTTGAATCTTTTGAGACTAATCGTTGCACTATGTTGCTTAGTGTGTTGCTCATTTTGTGGCCCAAGGTTGTTTTCTTTAATCTGGAACAGGAGAAAGAATGAAAGTCTTTTTTTCTCCAGTCATTCAGCTCTGTGCCAAAAGATAATCTAAGTCTGAAATGAATGTGCTAATGGCATTTCTCTCAAAGAAGTGTGCTCAATTACATCTCCAGAACTGTGGGCTGCACTTGAGCGGGCTTCCATACTGAGACACAAGTTAGGATACCTGATTAGTGATGAAGGGCTGTGTGAATGACAATGAAGGATGCACTCTGCTTCCCTCTTAAAATAAATCTATAAGAGCCAAATGTTGGTATGGAGATGCTCATCTCTTTCTTGCTTTTTTTTGTTCAATCTGAGAAATAGACCTTTCAAAATGCTCAGCATAGATGTGTGTATGTGTGAGAGAGAGAGAGAGAGAGAGAGAGAGAGGCATAAGTGTGACAACTATAAATCCTCAGACAGCACAGAGCCTCTCTCAGACAGAAATGTTCATTTGTTTTCTAAGGATGGAGTTGGCATCAAGCATGCATGGTTAACATTCACATGATAGGGTTATGTGTGAAAACTGCATAATCTGGTTTTAAGTTAAGCAAACAACTGTCAGCAAGCATTTACTCAAAACGAAGTTGCTTCTGAAATCATAATAACCTTCATAAGCAACCAATTTCAAATTGGAGACGATTTGTATTGGAGAAAACAGACTGATTTGAAAATGTTGAAGGGAATGAGCTGCATTACTTCCTCAGTGCTATTGGAATCAGATGTCTAGAGGACTTAAATTGAAAACAAGGTGAGTAGGGGTACGCTGGCTACATAGCATAGGCCGTGGAACCGGTATGGCCAGTAGGGCGTGCATCAAACATCAAACATTGTGTAAAAATTCAAATCTATCAGCAAATACATTACGTTCTTTATGTATTGCACTTCCCGGGCTATTTTCCACTAGCTGTAAGCCTACGTACAGTACGTAGCCTATCACAAGCAACAAACTCTGTTTCCTAATGATTGATTGGTTATTTGTGTCATATGAGCTTAGCATCATACTAACGAGAATTTCATGGAACAAATACCAGCGCTCTATCTAAGCAGACTGCTAGTGTGTTCGCTAAAGTTTAAGCAATAGTAACGTTAAATTGAAACGATGAAGATACGTTTTATGATAAAAAAATAACTGATTTCTTCGGTCAAAGTTTTTTTAATGCAACAAAGTTGGAAGCAAGGTTATTGTATGCGGGGGACAACGTCACGTCATTCTTGGCCCTACCCATTCGAAATGCTAAATAGATATGCTTTGACTAGTCAGATCATTAATCATACCCTGGAAATATCATACCCTGAGGGGGACCCTACTGTTGCAGAGTGGCAGGGGTGGCCACCATGCCAGGTGGTGAGTGTATAAAAGTGTCCCAGTAGGCCAATGGCCAGTTTATTTATATTTAATTATAATTATAATTATAATTTAATTATTGAGAGTAAAACAAAGAAAAGCCAGAACCAGTTCCTCCATGTGGCCCCCAAAAAAATACCTGTAGGCATGGCAGGCTGTGCTTTTATAAAGGCCTAACGAAGGCAATGGCTAACACCTGAGTTGATTGCTCATTAGCCTCAGGTGAGCCTGTCTGTAGGTGAGGCCTGTACTATTCCCCAGGCTGTGGGAGGGAACAGGAACCCCTGATAGCAGCCAAAAGGGAGGTGCAGCCCTCTCCACTCCTTCCTCCACCCCTCCCAGCATCACAAACACCTACTGAAATAATGTCTCAGGGCACTTGCTGTTTAACTGCATGGACAGAATTGTATTATACCTTGGCATGGTTGCTTTGTTCTGTAAAGCAAAGGTATTAAGAAAATGTAAATAGGAATAGGTCGTTTATTATTGTATTTATTTTGTAATAAACTCATTCGGATTAATGTCAATAGACAAAACCTTCAGAAAAGTACTTGTTAGCCCAATAATGACAAGTGAACTGTATTTGGAAAATAAATCCTGAATTAAACCGATTTTTGTTCTTCAGCCATAATGATTACCTTTGCCTTAGAGTGTGGCAGGGCCATAATTATAATATATATTGGGGGGGACACATCCCCCCAGTATTCAAATATTCTCAAATTGTCCCCCCCAATATTTTGATATAAATAGAAGTCAGATGATAGAAGTATACAGTAGTACGAGAGATGAGTCAATGTTTCTTGATATATTAATCATTCAGATCAGAAATGGTTAGTATTCCATTCCTGAACAACATGGCAAGAAACACCAATAGTTTACTGATAATATTTATTTCATGTTCACTCTGGTGCGTTCAGGGTAAAGAGAGAGAGAGAGAGATAGAATGATGATGCCGACAGGGCAGGGAAAGCAGGTGACATGGAGGTGAGTGGGAAAAGGAGCAAATATTGATGGTTCACCCAAATTACATAATTCTCTAGTCTTATCTTGAAAGTGGTTTATGGAAAAGTAGTGTTGGGCATGACATTCAAAGGTTCATCGACTTTGGTTGCACTGAGCTGGGGTGCAAATTTGGCTACTATCATTGGCTATATCAACAAAACTGAAGCTCAGATTACTATTGCCTTTTGTCTTGAGACTACTATTAAGGTAAGGAAACAAATAGTCATTTAGAAATTTGGGTGAGCTATTCCTTGAACGGGATTGCTGAAAATACAAACATTATTTAGTCCATACATACATTTATTTAACAGAGAACACGAAATATGCGAAAAAATAAAACTGAATTTGGGAAAAAGTTAAACGGATTTCATAGGGCCCTACTACCTAAGGTATAGAATTCTATGGTATTATATATTGTTATTTTGGCAAAAACCCAACTCACTAGCTGCACTAGCTGCTTTCAATATAAAGTACATATCTTTGCAGGACATAATACACAGTGAAAATACGATAAAGCTTTTGTTTAATGCAAAAAACATGCTTGTGTTTTTATTCCTTAAATGGTCATAATAATAATATGTAATTCCATGAAACCGTGAACCGCGATATTTTCTGAGATGGTTATTATACCGTAAAAATCTTATACCGTTGCATCCTTACCCCAGATAGTTTCAAGTTGCAAATGTTGGTGGTGGGTTGGACACAGTAAAGGAAATTTGATGTTTGAATATATTTAGGCTGAGATATCCTTCTAAGTATGGCTTCTCATGTGTATTTCAGATAATATAGTCAAGCAGGGTTTTGAGACAATCACAGACAGACAGACAGTGAGAGAGCAGACAGGCAGGCAAAGATGAAGGTGCAAGAGAGGGAAGGGGGGAGCTTGGACCTCGCCCAAATCAGCCAAATGTGAATGTAATACCTAGTCAAACCCTATCAAATAGGACACTGTCCTTTCAGGAGAAGTGATTTAAAGATTATACTTGGATCCATTACAGCCCCTCCTTAAAGGGGGTCCTCTGTTTCTATTGTGCAAAATACTATGCAATACAAAAGTCTAAGCTTGGGTCAAAAGCAGATTCAGCTTTTGTCAAGACTGGCTTTAAAAATTGGAAGAAGGCACTGGAGAAATTTAGTGTGCATAAAGACAGCCAGTGTCACAAATTAGCTCTGATGACTCTCCAGTAGTAAAAGATCCAATGGGTCTAGCATATGAATTGGGGGGCTTGTTTAATCAATCTGGCAAGTTCAAGGTGATTTTCCAGGAAATCGCAAAATTAGAGCATGGTTTCACCTCGTTGAAACCTCTCTGTCCTACCTGGTGGACTGTTTGCACCCTGCGCTCAGTTCTCAGCCAGTATGAGTCCGTGCTGACAGGCCTGGAAGAAATGGCATCATGCAGTTCATCAGACACATCATCTAAGGCCAATGGTCTTCATGAGATATTTCTGAAAGGGAACACTGTGCTCGGACTCATACTGGCTGAAGACCTAATGGGGGATTTGGAGTGCCTGAACACCTCCCTGCAGCTTAGGCGACAGAAAGTTTTAAGCATGTTTGAGGCTGTGGACCATGTCAAAACTAGCATGCAGGAAAAGAGAACGGAGGAACACTTTGATGTCTTGTCACAAAATCAACTACCTTTGCAACAAAGATGGACCTACAACCAATTCAGATGCTTCACATCTGTATACCAACCTAGCATTACACCGGTTAAGCTGCATCCCATGTCCATCCTGATGCTCAGTCCTACTACAGAGCGCAGTTCTACAATGCCTTGGACACAGTGAATACACAATTCATAGAGAGGTTTGACCCAGCTGGATTACACAAGCTGCAGCAGCTTGAGAATGTGCTACTACACGGTGACATGGACAAGGTGGTAGATGAGTATCCTGAATTGAATTCAAGACTACTGCAGGTGCAGCTGGCCATATTTGGGGCTAATTACACATATCAAACGAGCTCAGACTCTAAAGATTAGTCTTGTTAAAATTTCATATAGACACTATTGTCACGAATAGTATTGATAAAACAAGTGGTGATTCAGTGAGTATGACACTTTTTGGTGACTTTTGACCGTAACATTCTACCATTGTATTATTACCATTGTACTGTACTGTATTGTTAAATATAACAAACTAATTTCTGCTTAAAAGTTTACTGTAACCCCCATCCCGTTATTCCCTAATATATGCCTATCACACATATATTTATTTTATTATTATTTTATTTGTTGTTGGTCATCTTGTGTTTTGTCTTATCTATTTGATGTCTTATGTGCAACAACAACAACAAGATTTGATCTTGGTCACACATGCATGATTGCCCACCCAAGTTTTGATCTAATTTGCTTGAACCATTGTACTTGTAAATATGTAAATAAAAACAACCATTTGCTAAACCTTGGCACCAATATCTGGACTTGTCTTCATATAACAATGCATAGATTTCTGTTTATATGATTATGGTTATGGTTGTACTTCATTAATCCCTAAGAAGGGAAATTTAAAATTGTCATCTCGGGCATCACATACAATGAAACAAAAAAAAGTCAAAAAGAAAAAAGACAAAACAGAGCAATGTAATACAATACACACATAGACATGCTAATGTCATTAGAATACATACAAATACAATGTACAATAAAGAAGTTCTAATGAGTTAAAGAAAAGAAAAAAGGATTTCATCCTAAGTGTTAGTGGACTTATATTGTAAAAAAAAAAAAAAAGAGTTCATCCACCCCCCCGGCAGATTTGTTCCCCCCAATGTTGACTCCATGGTTACGGCCTTGGAGTGTGGTGTGAATATGTTATCTATCCCCTCTCTGCAGACATTCAGGCTTCTTTAATCACCCTGCCTCAGTGCTTTGAAGAAGTGTGCTTTCATTCAGGAGTGTACCTGTCTTTGCAGACCATTGGGCCCAAAGAGGGCTGGCAGGTGTACAGCTCAGCTCAGGATGCAGACGGCCGATGCATTTGCACCGTGGTGGCCCCCGAACAAAATCTCTGCTCTAGAGATGCCAAGAGCAGGCAGCTCCGTCAGCTAATGGAGAAGGTACACACACACACACATGTAAATGCTCACCCACACACATGTGCGTGCATACCCCTACCCATGCACATGCTCATACACACATACACGCACACACTTATTAACAAATACACATACATATAGATACGCACATTGCCAGTGCTGAAACACTATAGAACTGTCGAATGAGCTGGCAGAGGTTAAGGAGTTTGCACATCTGTGATACTCTTTTTCTTATTTATTTGCCCTTAGTGAATTAGAGCCAGTGTTAGAGCCAAATGGAAAGTGTTACAGAACAGAATGCAACTAATTCCCTAAATCACAGCAAAGGGATGTGACCTCTGTGTGACCTTTGAACCCTAAAGACACAAATCCAGAAGCACATTTGTGATGTTAGGTAAATTCTGGTAATGTATGTACTTAGCAATGATGTATTGAGTGCTAATCTTTAGAGTTAAATTTATACTAAGAATAGTTGGCTGATGTTTGAATGCTTTTCTGCTTTAATAGCATTAAAGGAACCATGGCATCCTGACAATGTCATATGTTTATATTCAATGCTTGGGTTATTGCTCTATTTATATAAGGACTGTTAATATTTGTTCAAAACAACTAAGCAACGGATAGGGATTGTGCTGCATTGGTGGCATTCACAATCATTTTATGTATCATACAGTAGGTGGTTTAGTGGAGGTCAAAAATGATTTTACAGCTAGATGTCTTCATAATTTGACTTTGTACATTTGTATATTCAATAGGTACAAAATATGTCCCAGTCAATAGAAGTTCTGAACTTGCGAACACAGAGGGATTTTCAGTACGTCATTAAAATGGAAAATCAGATGAAAGGACTGAGGACAAAATTCAGGCAAATTGAGGATGACAGAAAAACGTTAATGACCAGAAATTTTCAGGTAGGTGAATACTGTGAATGTGTGTGTGTGTTTGCATGTGTGTGTGCATGCATGCAAATGTGTATTTGTGGTTTGGGGGGGGGGTTGCTTGTTGTCATTATACCTGAATCTACAAATGTAGTGAGGCTAACATATACTATATATTCATATACACTGAATGTTGAAAGTGGTGATGAAAGGTATCAAAACAAAAGAGAGATGTATTATGTTTACAACAGAAGATTTTTTTTCTACACATGATTTCTACATCCTAAGGATCGATATCTTCATGGTGGACAGAGCATCTGCTGTATGAGGTGCACACAAGTGTTCCGATATCAGGTGGAGTGTTAAGCCGCGCTGCCTTGTTTCACGTCCGAGTCTCTCCACAGGAGCTTAAGGAAAAGATGGATGAACTCCAGCCGCTCATCCCAGTTCTGGAGCAGTACAAAACCGATGCTAAGATAATCTCACAGTTCAAAGAGGAGATCAGGAACCTGTCTGCGGTGCTGACAGGAATCCAGGAGGAGATTGGAGCCTACGACTATGAGGAGCTTCACCAGAGAGTCATCAGTCTGGAGGGCAGGCTGAGAAACTGCATGAGCAAACTGAGTAATTTTAAAAACAGAGTTTTTTTGTGCAGAACCATCTCATTTGTAATTAATTTTAATAGTTTGTTATTCCTAGCATGGCCTGATATTACAAATGTACTCCTGTGGAGAAGATATTTTACCATTGTTTCATGCCTGTTTGAATTCTGGGACTGACTGACTCAAACTACAGCCCATCAGAAGGTCTCTACCCATACTGTGACACCCGTCAGTATGAACATATATTTTGGATATAATTTGGTAGATCTGTAAATCAATGGCGCTCTAGTGTTTGTGATGGCCTGCTTACTCCTGACAATATTAAAACCATAAAACGTACGTAAAAAATATTGTCTATCAAACGGGTGTTTGGAAAATATAAAAATACAATCAAACTTCAAACCCAGTAGTCTGTGAGTCCCTGATTAACTATTGGGGAGCATATACTGTATCTCGATAAAATGCTAGAAGGGTGAATTGTTTATTTTATATTTGAAAAAATAACACCTTTGAGCACAATGTTTAATTAATGGATAGTATGGAACAATGGCCCATGTGTGTGACTTTGAACTAGATATTCACTATACAATCAATGGATTAATTCTAGAACAGTCAGAAATGACACAACTGAATGTTTCTGAGACCTTGCAGTTTTAATATGTGCAGTGCTGTGAACGTATTTGCTGGCAGAGGCATGAAATTGGCTTTGGAAATCTATTAGGAAAAATATCTTATCGGTATGTTTCTTTATTAACAGCGTGTGGAAAATTAATGAAAATCACTGGACCTGTAACAATAAAGACATCTGGGTCGAGATTTGGGGCATGGATGACTGATCCAATGGCAACTCAAAGAAACAACAGCGTGAGCTTTGAATTGGTTTCAAGTTTTTTTCATTCTCTTTGCTTATAATGAATTTACTTCCCCTTTTTTGGATTACAAAACAATGAATGACGCCTTGATTTTTCATTTCATTCAAGCAGAACAAATTAAGCATAATTTTGGGGGGAAGTGTCAAATACTATTCGACTCGTAAGATTCCTGATCTCTGTGTATACTTAATCAATGTTAGTGACTCGTGGTAGATTTGTAGGTATTTCTTGTACTGATACTGCCTGTATCAGAGGTTCCTGTTAATCAGCATGGCTTTGGCTTTCATTTGATACAGGTATGGTACATGGACAGTTTCACCAATAACCAGATAGTGCGTGAGTACAAGTCAATGGCAGACTTTGTGTCTGGGGTGGAGTCACGAACCTACAACCTCCCCTTCAAATGGGCTGGTACCAACCACGTGGTCTACAATGGCTCCCTTTACTACAACAAATACCAGAGCAACATCATCGTCAAGTACAGCTTCGAGACGGGTCGGGTCCTGGCCCAGCGAGCGCTGGAGTATGCCGGCTTCCACAACGCTTACCCTTACACCTGGGGGGGGTTCTCGGACATTGACCTGATGGCCGACGAGCTGGGAATGTGGGCGGTGTACGCCACGAATCAGAACGCCGGCAACATCGTCATCAGCCAGTTGGATCCGCAGACCCTGGAGGTTCTGAAAACCTGGAAAACGGAGTACTCCAAAAGAAATGCCGGGGAGTCTTTCATGATCTGTGGGACGCTCTACATCACCAACTCCCACCTGACCGGGGCCAAAGTCTACTACTCCTACTCCACCAAAACCTCCACCTATGAGTATACGGACATCCCCTTCCATAACCAGTACTTTCACATTTCCATGCTTGACTACAACGCCAGGGAGAGGGCCCTGTATGGTTGGAACAACGGCCACCAGGTGCTGTTCAACGTCACACTTTTCCACGTCATCAAAACAGAGGATGACTCTTAAGTCTCTGGAGGGGCAGCGGCTTCATTTGTGATGAAGCACTTTTGTATCTATTCATGTCTATCCAAAGTATTGACATTTGTCGCTCCTCAAAAAGAGTTGCCTTTTGTATGTTTGCTTCGGAACACGTTAAAAAAGGAACCTGGGACCCAATTGCAATGCAATCTTGTGAAGAGAATTATGTTACGTTTACTCTTTTTGTGCCCATAGCTGCAAAATTAATATGCCTTATTTGCTGTGTTTAGTTCTGTAAGCCAGAGGCTTGCAATATGCTTTGGTGCATGAATGCTTATTCACACATACTGTCAGCAGTAATTTATTGTAGTATAAGTATATTTTGTTTATAAGCGTATGCATTTCCATGCTGTTTTCAATGTGATGGTTTAAGATTTTAATTTTGAGCTACTGTTTTACAAACTTGCCTGGGCATTTAAGTCAACTGAAGATTCTTCTAAAGATAATGTCTTAAAGCATTGCAATATATCAATGTGTGTGTATATATATATATATATATATATACACAGTATGTCCCTGTGAGAGTGAACTTGATATTTTTTATAAAATATTCTGAAATGTACTGACTGCTTGATTATTTCATTTGTGTTTATATTTCACAATTAAGAACGCATACAGTATACATCAGTGGTGGGCCGTCGGGGCCTGCAAGGCCTTCTCTGCTGGCCTAAAAATATCTGAATCACAGACTGATGTTAATTATATTTTTTCCATGAATACTTATTAAATAATTCCAAATGGTCTGTCCGCTTCCTTTCATAGCTTTTCTGGTTGCGCTGCTTCCAGACGTGTATTTTCATATTAAAGCATTTAACCAATCACATTTCAGCCATCATTTGTTGCCAGGGTCAAAGAAATCTGCCTGGAGGCCTTCACAATCAGTTCTGCAGGCCCTGTAGCATAAAATAAGTGTTGATCAAACTGTTGCTTCAACCAATCAGATTTTGAGTTGGGGACACGAAGGCCTTCTACAAGGCCTAGGTAACGTCAGCGTATTCACACCCTTTGATTGGATAGTCAGAGAGTGTCTGACTATGATGTAATGTGATTGGTTAAATGCTTTAATATGAAAATACACGCCTGGAAGCAGCGCAATCAGGGAAAAGCTATGAAAGGAAGCGGACAGACCATTTGGAATTATTTAATAAGTATTCATGGAAAAAATATAATTAACATCAGTCTGTGATTCAGACATTTGAGCGGACATTTTCAGCCCTAAAGCGAATTAAAACTTATGCCAGAAATACGACAGGGCAGGCTCGACTTTCAGCATTAGCTTCGATGGCGATAGAAAAGGACTTCTTGATGGAACTGAAACACACGGATAATCTGTACGACAGAGTAATTGAACTCTTTTTGAGGAAAGAAAGGGGGATGGATTTTGTGTACAAATAATAAGGATTTTTGGTGAGTAAAATGTTGCTATTTTCCTAAATAATATTGCAATTTTATGAGGTTATTATTGATGATTTTTTATGTGTGTCGCAGCTGTAGCACCCCGGGTTTGTTTCTTCAGTAAAGGCATTTATTCTGGATACACGAGTTATCTATCTTCGATGCAACGGCAACGGGTGTCTGTTCGGTTTGTTTTTGCACTTTGTTTATTTATCTTTCTTCAGTCATGTTTCATTCTCGTTCTGTTCCACGTCTGTCATTGTTCCTGTTCGAGTTCCTCTCCTTGTCTTGTCATGCACTTCGGGAAATTCTATGTTTCGGTTTTTTAGGGAGGAGGAGGAACGCATAAAGAAATCTGCGTGGGAATAAAACGGAACGTGAGAAGCGTACAGAGATAGACGAGAGAGAATGACAGCGATAGTTAGAAGCGTGAGATAATTAGTGATTAGTAGTGTTAGTAACTTAATCTAAATCCCTAATGTTAGTAGATTAGTTGGTTAGTACTATATACATCTAACTAATATATACAAAGTGTAATTAGAAAGTAAGAAGGAAGTAAAACGAGATTAGAAACGAAGACGGAAAAACCGAAACATAGAATTTCCCGAAGTGCATGACAGAACGAGAATGAAACATGACTGAAGAAAGATAAATAAACAAAGTGCAAAAACAAACCGAACAGACACTCAAAACATAACAATAAGATGGCTTTTATAGCCATAAAATAGTTATTGAGGGGTGGATTGATTCAGACGGAGCACTACTGAAGGCCTAGGTGTGAAATGCACGGCTCGCCACTGGTATATATTATTGATATGCAATAATAATATTCAATATATGTATATATTTATATATATATATTTTTTAAATCAGACATCAGTCATATGAATTAATTATGAAAGAAAAACATTTTAAAAGGACCAGCCAAGAGCTTTTCTTCTCATTAGCTTCTCATACTTTGTTTAGAACTATCACTGCTCTCCTACAAACAGATCCCCATTTGCCACAATCTGAAGGCATTGACCATACAAATGCCCATGCCTTCACCCAACCTCCACCCACACTACTGTGTGTTGACCCCTAGTGTGCTGGACAACTTACATTCTCCGAAATGCGGTTTTGATAGCAGCCCTGAAGTGCCAAATGAAGATGTGAAAAACAAAAAGGAGAACACGACAACGTCAAATTGTGATTGCACCATCTGTTTTGTGTTTGTGCTAAGCTTCTGTATTCAGTGTTTGTGTTTTTGCCTTTAATGTATTGGTGTTTTCCATTCAGGGCCACTGTAAAAATATCCATGCAAGCTCAACCATTCAATTCAGGGAATGCATTACAGACCCCTGAGTGGTGCATCTGGTTAGGGTACAAATGCATAGAGTAGTGATCTGTCCTAAGGCCCAGACTGAATTCAGACCATGTCAGTTCGAACTGTGGCTGGGAGGGAGGGTTTCAATCAGCAGGATATTCTCCACCTCATCACTTGAAGATGTTTCAGTGATGGGAAGGGCACTTCCAAATATGAATAATTAATATAGCAGAATGCCATGGAAAGCAAAGCGTTCTATGCAGAATGAACAATACTGTAGGCTATTCACCACACTAATATAACATTACTCATAAACTGGACAGAACATGGTGCAACATTTTGCATTATCTTTTCAGAAGAACAGGGAATATTTTTGAAACACCTTGATGTTGTTCAGATGTGTTACACAACAATGAATGTATCATACATTTTTTTCCATTTGGTTTGTACGAGCACTGTTTTCCTGCAGCATTTCAATCAAAACAAAATGGTGGAGACGGAACAATTTGCATGCTCGCTGCAATTTTCACCTCTCTGCCTGTGTGATATGTCAGTTTGTTGCCTGACGGATGAGTTGTAATGTGCCTCCTCATTCCAGATGAAAATCAAGCCCTGAGAGGTAAAGATTTATAGTGACTGCTTGACCACTCTACCAAACCGCCCCTTAGTTATTTTCCCAGCTCTGTAAAAAAAAAAATATATAAATAATTCTTTTGAGCTTTTATTGATTTCCTATGTAGGAATCTGGCTACAAGTGTCACATAGTGCAACCAAAAAATTCCTGCCAGTAGAGTTATATTGAATCAGAAATTGGTCTTCCAAAGAAGTAGATTAGCATTGATTTCCGTTCCCCTTCTGAAAGTGTCCATCTTATGGAGCCGAAGAGGAGGAAGATTGTTTGTTGCGATTATGGGCTTCAACTTTCGACACTCAGAGTTTGCCTGTTTAGGACTCCGTCTCTATTTGCCATGTGTCAAGAAGTATATACATTTCTATTGCAAGCTGTGTTTTACTGTTCTCGTACAGCTTTGAGAGACTGCCCCCCCTCGCACAAGCTACTTCGCAGAGGACCCTAAATTCAGATTTGGATGAGGGCCATATTATTTCTGCTTTTATCTAACGCACATAGTAGGCCTAGCACGAACCGATCATTTAATGTTTCAAGTGACTAGGGAACCGCCTCACTCAAGTCTCTGTGCGGGTTTCTTCACAGCGTGATTTATATGACTCTATTTTTGCAGTTATTTCTTTGCCAGAGGAATATAATTATTCAGAGAGACAAATGCGTGCTTTGATTTATGTCTTCATTATCCAGGAGAACAGTAATCGTTTAAAAGCCAAATATAATCTGTATGTACGTGGCATATTAGACCTCCAAAACTTTTGGGGTTTTCACATGATATTTTGAATTAATATCAACGTTGAACGATGTCATACTTGCTTAATTTTGTTCTCCAGTGTTTAGGGCAAAGTGCAATAGCTGTTCAATGAAAGGGGTCACCTCAGCGAATGATGATTGTGTTGCATTCTTAAATGTTTTCCCCCCGTATATTTGAATAATTTGAAAGTGAACTGAATAAATGGAACCATAAAATTGTAAAAAAAAATCACAAATGAACCTTCCAAGTAGAGAGGGTAATTAAATGGTACAGCGATATCAAACTTTAGCAACACAAGGACACACTTTACATTTCCTGAGACAGTCAGCAGGTGGTGAAGCTCAATGTAACAGCCTAGGAGGATTTTAATTTGGTTCCTTGCGCTTGTATAGCCAATTTGAAATTCCAAGCATCAGACCAAAAACGTTTGGTTTGTAACACAATGTACAGAGACAAGGCTTTGTTATCTTTTTGTTCTCAATGACAATAGGAAAGTAAATTGCCCATCACATGTAGGGGGAACACTGCAGAAGTACCTTAAAGGCAGTGGCTAAAATGGGAATGACATCATAAGGCATATTGAGGCAATTTGATTCTAGTCTTTTACGACTGCTTCTACTGAGAGGGCCTTAAGAATGAATTTTCAATTATTACAATGTATTTTATATCAAGGGCTGATAAAAGGGGCTGATGAATGAGGTAGAGCAGCTCTAGTGATGTGAGGCTATGCTTGGACTTTGTCAGAATATCAATGTATAACTATTGGTCTCCTCTCCCATGTACCATAGTTGCCTTTGTAGGGACCTTTGCGATCTTTCATTTCAGATAAATGAATAGAAGCTCTGTAAAAAAAAAAAGTAATTTTGCCAGCTTAAATACTGATAAGTCTTATGTCAGCAGTCATGCTGGTTCGATGCATTATAATTCACCCTCAGAACAAATAGTATTTCCCAAAGGAAGGCTAATCAATGTGCTTCACAGCCATTCATGTCACCACAGGAAAAACCACATTTGACGTTAGCCTAAAGAAAGCCCTTTGAGATATGGTAGGCTTATTTATATATCATGTCAATATTACCTCACACTCTTTGTTGCATGCCGTTTGTGAAATGCATGACAATGATTCCGAATTTTGTATATAAAAAAAAGGATTACAAGGGAAATGGCTCGATATCGTATTTTGGGTCAAAGGAGAATATATAGCACTTGTTAGGGTTTCTGTTGTATATGGATATACAGCAAACTCTTGAGTGACATCCAAAGTGAAGCAATGAAAAAATAAGATTTCGGTTATTTTGATGGAGTTTAATCATATTTCAAATCCATTTTCATCCCCAAAGCTCTAATGCAATACACGTTGTATTATTTGAGCTTACACTATGAAACACCCTGGAGCTTTGCCCATTTCAAACTCTTGTCGATGGGTCTCAAATCAGCAGTGCATTGAAATCAAAATGTATTTACCCCCCCATGTGTTTTTCTTTCCAAAGGTCAGGACGTTTCTGTCACAGATAGTGAGCCCTATATGTTTTATGCTGTGGAAGATTACCTTGATAACTTCAAAACCACTTACAGTATTTGGCAATTATGATGGCATCCATTCAATGAATATTTGTTTCTCAATGTCTGGGGCTTGCTTTATAGAAACAGGATCTAAAAAATAACATACTTCTCTATGCCTAGACATCTGAGAACAAGGATAAGTTCACCATGAGAAAGTAAACATGTCAACACTGAAGTAATGCAGCCAGTGGAAATCTTAAATGTTATCATATTAAATCACCTTATGTCTATGTGAATTCCTCGATTATGGCAAAAGTGCATTTCCAAGAACATATTTTCAATGTTAACCGTTAAGGATGTGATTACCAAGCTTTCTGTATCAGAATGGTGTTCAGTAGGGGGGTAAGATTGATCACTCCATTCCACCAGAAAGTGCACTTTAAAAACAAAACGTAACAAAAGATGCAGTATATATACAAAAAAGGTTCATGGGATTGTTCTTATGCCAGCAAACCTGTTTCAATAAAACTATAAGTTCTCGATCTTGCAAATGTATTTTAAGGTACTGTACAGGCATTTGTTGTTTTTGTAGGATTATGTGATTTTAATTGTCCAATTAAATACTCACAAACTGAGTTGTTGTATACAGGTATACCTCTATTTATGAGCAATCTATTTATGAAGTTTTGCAGTTACAAACTTGATAGTTTAAGGTCATTTTGTTCGTTTAATGAATTACATTTTTGCAGATTTTTTTTTAATGTGAGATGCGTTAAAAGTCTGCTTCTGTCAACCATTTCACCCACACATTCAGCACGTGCACAAAGCAAAACTACCATCTAGTGGATTCATTAGGCACAGTTTGTCTCTTATCTGCCAAAATAGATAGAAATTTAAAAAATCTAAATGGTGGCCACCCCCATGCCCACATTTCATTACACCACTGTTTCTAAGTAGGCTATTTTAATGGACTTCTCAGTGCATTTTCAGTCATTAAACTGAAAATCAGTCATTCAATTTTATAAGCATGCTGATGGCAATTAATTATATTAAATGCCAATGCAATTTCCATTGCCAATTTCCAATTAATGTTGCCAATATTTTGACTGCCTAAACGTATCCCTATTAAACCAATAATAAACGTTGCTCTATTTATGACATTTTGGGTTGTGAATGTAAATCGAGGTATACCTGTATCAAATTCAGCCTGTTCGACTTTAGTTTCTGGTGTTGTTAACTTATCCACTTACAGGACCAACACATTTCTATGAGTAATTGAATTTGTAAATTAGTTTTGCACCACCAGCCCTCCTAGTAAGTGAACAAACATGTATTCGGTAAGACATGCTTTTTCATTGGAATTTTAAACGCATATACTCATGACTAGCTTGGCCTTAACCTGGGGAAATGTGAAGTTATCTCCTAGCCTACTCATACCAAAAAACTACCTATTGCTTCTCTCTGCCTAGTATTCAACATTAAATAATATTAAAGAGATTGATATTAATAACTGCCCCATACCACTGATATGCAGGAAAGTCACACATCAACTAACACAGTAATTGGGATGAGATCTAACCAAGGCACCTGCCAGTCTCAGAAATTGCTTCTGAGACAGTAGTATCTAAAAATATCCGAGGACAACATCCACTCAGTGAAACCCTATATAATGGAGTTAAAAGTTCTTCAGTTTTTCCAAGAACATCTTAAACCTTATTGAAACCTTACCATTTTTTCTTCAGATGACACAATAACAATTATTTTTGTTATTTGACATTATAGAGTATTTTGTGCTGATCACTGGCAATAAAATCCAATTAAATCAATTTTCATTGCATGAAGTAAGAAAATAAAATGTGAAAAATGCCTAAGGGGGTGAATGTATTTTATACCCACTGTATATGCATATGTACACCAGTTTTCTGAGGATGTCTGGTGCATTTCCTGATGCATTTATTCAAAAAACACTTTCTAAAAGAGAAAGTTCTCTTTCAAATGATGCCCTTTCCTTCCTTAACATTGCTTTCCTTAATGTGTCACATCATTCCTTGACAGACTGTACTGAGCGGTGTACTGACAGACTATTCTCACTTTTAGCCACAGATAAAAATGTGTACTATTCTCCTGACTATTCAAAACGTAACTTTGATATTTGTTACATCTTGAACCGCTGTAGATATAACTGTTGTGTGTAAAATGTAATGTAGCATTGCTGAACATATAGTAGTAGTAATAAAAATAATAAAACCATTCTGATGATGCTAGTAGTGTGTTATCAGCTAAAATGTGATTTGTTTTTACATTAGGACAGTAATCTATCATTTGCCACTTTACTATATACTGTATATATATATCATGGGTATGGGGGGAGCAAACAGGAAATATATGAGAGGGAGTGGTCTCTTCCAGGATTACAATGCACCATCTACAGGACATGAGTGGTCTCTGAAGGGTTTGATGAGCATGAAGATTATGTAAACCATGTGCGATGGGCATCTCAGTCTCCAGATCTCGACCCAATTGAACACTTATGGCAGATTCTGGAGTGGTGCCTCAGACAGTGCTTTCCACCACCATCAACAAAACACCAAATAATGGTTGCATCCCTCCAAAAGAGTTCCATGCACTATAGGATCTATACCAAGGCATATTAAAATTGTTCTGGTGGCTCATGGTGGCACAACATCCTATTAAGACACTTTATGTTGGTGTTATCTTTATTTTGTCAGTTACCTGTATATTGCTGTATTCTAGTTAGTATTACAGTGTACAGTAACAAAGCATATATTATTATCCAAATTAATTATTTAATTATTTTACTTTTCAATTAAGTTGTCGTAATATGTTTACAGATTAAAATGCCAAGAAAACTTTTAGAAATATTGCCCATAGGCCTGCTAGATGTGTAACTATATGTTATATGCAATCAATGTTACAAATTATGTTATGCTCACGATAACATTGTTGTGTATTGTGCTTGTGTATTGCCACAGGCCTGATTGGCATACAATGCACATTTTTCATTATTGTGTTTCTACAGCCCATTGTTTCCTCTAATGAGAAAAATGTGTGACCAACAAACAGTGCACAGCTGACAAGGATTGAATTGGAACTGTCCCTCTAAATGGGGTTCCGTGAGTTAGCTGGTGTCCCACTGTGTTTTAGGGCCTGTCCAGCTTTCTGACTTAAACGTGAGTGACTCGTACATCCGGAAATCTTATTTAGATTGGCAGAGGCAGAAAACCCTCAAGACATGGCTACACCTGAATTGCAGAAGCTCTGTTCCCTTGTGGGCTCAGTGTTCTACAAGAGACAGGGCAGGAAGAGATGGCTGGAATGAAAAAGAGAAGGACAGAGAGAGAGAGAGAGACTGAATGCCCATCTCAGCAGTGCGGTGCTCACAGTGGGAGCTTTCTACTTCGTACTTTGTCTTTAATTGCAAGAGACAAATTGAAACAAGTACAAAATCGTTCACTACTTATGCTTAATCACAAGTTGGCTGGTTAGTAAGATGAACAAATGTATTAAGTAAGAAATTAGGAAATGGTTCCCTTGTTTATAAGTTTCTCTAAGTTAAGAATAATACAGAAATTAAATTAATTGAACCTGGACCGTGAACTTTATCACTCCAATGGCAATTGTTACTCTCCTAACAAGTGCGTCAAGGCCTGGTGGTCAAGATTGAACTCTGGCATTATTGGTAAAACTGTTGTTAGATATGCACTGTGAGGTTTATTAAGGGATTTAGTACACTTAATGAACAGAACAAGAAAAGATTGATATGTCAATAATGATAGTATGCCTTCCTCAGAGTCAAACAGGAACCACACCAGGAGACATACAGGGGGTAGACAATAATGCAAACACAGAATGAAAAATAATTTTGAATGAACAAAGTCAAAATTAAAAAGGAGCCTACAAATGCTATTTATATACACTACCGGTCAAACGTTTTAGAACACCCCCATTTTCCAGTTTTTACTGAAATTTAAGCAGTTCAAGTCCAGTGAATAACCTGAAATGGTACAAAGGTAAGCAGTAAACTGCCAGACGTTTAAAAAAAAAGTTTAGATTACGAAAAACTGAAAAATAATGTACATTTTTTGGCAGTGAGTAGTTTCCTACACCATCAAAAGGCACTTGGAAACTGGAGGAAACTCTGACAGGAAGAGGTCTGGCAGACCCAAAGCCACAACAAAATCAGAAGACAAGTTTCTGAGAGTCAACAGCTTGCATGCTAGGCAACAGCTTGCATCACAGGAAAAAAGCTTCAAGCTGTGGGAATTTATTAGTATGTTTTTATTCTGACCTGACTGTGAATTAATGCGCAGAGCTCATGTTCCTTTTCTATGACCCATTGTATTCAAAGAAAGTGGCAAACTAGCTCGGGGGGCCCCTGTTTCTGTTATTCTGAGTTCTTGCACCTGTTTTCAGCAAGGTTAAGATAAGACCGAAGACAGGGCTCATTGTCTCCATAGACAGATGATGTAGGTTGTTGCTGATTGGACAGTCTGAACCGATAGGAAGTCACGCTGACGTAAGTGGCTTGCCGATTGGAGGACCTAGGAAAACGTCCAGCCAATCAGCAATGGACTCGAGGGGATTAACCCCCTGAGGTCCGTGCTAAACTTTTAGATGTTTTTAGATTTTGGCATGGTCTGATATTTATCTCAATTTCATCAATTTAACACACACTTACTCCAAAGTGTTTGATATTTTTATTTGAAGGACAATCACAGCTACATTTGTATGCCATCAATAGTTTGGTCAGTATCATATGCAGCTTGTAAATAGATCTACAAACACACAAGTTAAAAATAGTAAATTTTTCTGCTGTCACAAAAGATGTGAAAGCACACTAAAACTATAGTGACGAATTGTTTTGCCAATGTGCGTTTGTTCACCAAGGTCTTGGTTATGTAAGGGTGTGAAAATAGTTTAGCACATCTGAGATCTAAATAGCTAAAAACCTGTTTTTATCAGAACTGGTCACATTTATTTCAGGCTGTGGGAGGCTAAATGCTAAATACCTGAATATTCATTTTGGCTCTTTGTTACGTTGCAACACGCGGAATGTTTGGCGCGTCACAACACGCGATATTCATAGGCTATATTTTCACGAGTATTTGAAAACAAGCGAAATAAAATTAATATCAGCATAGACTGTTGCTGGCAGATTGCAAGCGTAAACACAGACAAGATGTAAAAAAAAAAAAAAACAAGCGAAATAAAATCAATAGCATAGACTGTTGCTGGCAGATTGCAAGCGTAAACACAGACATACGATATATTTTATAACATTTTACGCTGTTTGAAAAGTATTTTGTGTGCCTATTGCAATTTGTTACATTGCGACATGCGGAATATGTAGTCACAAGACGCGGAATTCATATATTTTCACGAGTATTTGAAAATATACTCGTGAATATACTGTTGCTGGCAGATTGCAAGCGTAAACACAGACATACGATATATTTTATAACATTTTAGGCTGTTTGAAAAGTATTTTCTGTACCTATTGCAATTTGTTACATTGCGACATGCGGAATATGTAGTCACAAGATACGGAATTTATATATATTTTCACGAGTATTTGAAAACAAGCGAAATAAAATAAATATCAGCATAGACTGTCCTCTTCAGTTTGTGTTGTTTATGCCGGCGTTTTCACACATGGCCCGACGCACCTCCCCGAAATTAGCACCTCGTTAACATGTCAATAGAAGGGGGACGTTACTAAAAGGTAAAAAACAGAGTAAAAAGCAAGGTTTACTTTTGGTCTAATTAAGCTAATTTTAAAAATCCCATTTGATTTGCCAGTGCTCAAATCGGAAAGTCGCGATTCTAAGGTTTCTGTCAATGTTTTTGCCGCGTGTGTATGATAAAATATCGCGAAGTTAGAAATAGTAATATACTTGTATTGCTGCTTGGATCGGCGCCGATCCAGCCGACCTCAGGGGGTTAAGAAGGAAGTTTGAAGACAGCCGGGGAGAAGCGCTTCCCGGGAGACGGCTGGACAAATCAATTGAGAGATTTGTGTGGCTTTCTTTGGTTCCTTGTTACCTTTTACTTGTCTTTAATAAATTCTGAGTTAAGAATAATTTGGTCTTAGTATTTTGCCTCCTCACCGACACCTCCTTTGATACACGCTAACAATTTGGTGACCCCGACGAAGGAGGGAGGAAGGTTCGCCGCCACGGCGGAGTGGCAAGTATACCTGATCACTGATAAGTCCGACACTTCCTGGCGCCAATCTGAAAGGTAAGCAGAAACCTTTTTCATAAAATTCTGCATTAGTTTAGGAGTGAAGTGTCTGACTGTTGGATGAGAAGGTCTAAATTTAGGGAATTGTTTGTTATAATAAGAGAGACAAATAGATTGTAACGCAATGATATACAGAGACACAACATTAGTTTAAATAGTTAGGGAAGACGTACGGGCGATCTCGAACTCAAATAACAAGTCGTTTGCGAGTTGATTGGAACTGCGGGTGGCCAGTTGATTCAGGGCAGACAATTTGTGAGCAAGGACGGGCCTAGGGTAAATACCTACAGTCTAAAGTGAAGTGGTGTGTGGGGAGAGACCCACGTGGGGAGAGACCCACGATACCGGTATCACCTGATCTGTTAAGAAAAAGAAAAGAGAAAAAATAAAGACAAAAAAAGGGTAGATACGGGCATAGTCAAATAATCAAGAACGATCAGGATCTCAACTTTAAAATATAAACTATTAGTTTAGCAGTTCTGTCTCTAAATATTTTTCCCCGTTTTTTGTTTTTTCATTTCTGTCAGCTGACAAAACTGTGCAAATCCACTTCTGTGGTAAGGGGGGCATTTCAAGCACTAGAGTGTTGATGTGTTGATACGATGCATAACAACGCACAATACTGTAAATTGGAGTGAGGTTTAGGGGTTTGTACCTGGATCTTGCGACAATTCTAGCGATTGAAACTGTGGGTTTTTTTTCTTGTATACATTATTGACATTGGCAATTTGGGAAATTATTGTGGTTCGTGTATCTTGTTTAAAATACAAAATTAGGATTGGCAAAAGGGAAATCATTGAAGTTTGTATGTCTAGATTCAAATAAATAAATTAGGACTGGCAAAAAGGCAGTCCAAAATAGGTCAAAACGTAGGAATATGCCGGCAATTTTGTGAGAAGTGTGTTGTGAGCTCAAATGGCGCCTGCGAATATTCTATGGGGTTAAATGGGGTTTTCATGTGCTTTACGAGATCTGGGATCATGTGCAGGGCTGGCTTGCATTTTATGTGATATTGCGCGCGTTTCGCGAACTTTTCTATAAATGTCTTGGCAATCGCGAAGTTGCTGTTTATATGAAGTCTTTTTGTCTTGTAAAATAGCGCACGCGATGTATGAGATACTTGCTAAATGCTAGACAGCCTACAGTATTACAGATAAGGGGTATTTTTGGAAAGTGGAATTGTAATATTGTTATTATAAGTATATAGTTTACGTTAATAATACAATAAGACTTGTCGAGACCACGGGTCCAGTAGGATAAGGGCCGTGGCCAATGAGCCCCGATTTATAGTTGCATGAGCCCGAAATAAGGGACATATAAAATGAATAAATGACATATAGGAGCACCCCTGTTTCCACAATAAAGAAAGTAAAAACGCACGCATTACTGGCCCTACTAGAATACATGGGGACTTAATATCGACAAGTCTTAATTTAGAAATGTAGATATAAGAGCATGAAAAATGATGTGTTGATTGTGTTTCATGTGTTGCAACAAAACGCTGATGATGGTATTGAAGAGGGACACTCTGTTTGCATAGCCATTGGTACATACAGAGTTTAGGGTACGGGAGAAGACAAAGTGGGAAGTTATCCGTTGCGAGAGTTTGTACCGAATTATGTCAATGTGAGACAAAGTGTGAGAAACAAAATACATTGCTTATGTACATTGGCAAAAGCGTCTGCTAAATGGCGTATATCATATAGAAATATAAGGAGTCGGAACACCGCTTCGGGAATGTTTTAAAGGTCTTTATTCGACAAACTTTCTTAATAGTTTAGTTTACGAAGTTCAGCACTTTGTTGGTAAATTTTCCTTGTTTCAGTTTTAGTCTGTTAGTTATTTTATCTCACCTCCATCATAATTTCAGTTTAGTGCGCCGATAGCGTTTCATTTGCAGTTTGGGACATTGATAGTTAGATTATTTAAAGACCATTCAGTTTCAACCTTTCGGGCAGTCTTATAATTACAAGTGTTCTATATTTTGTCCTGATATTTCGCTACTGTTCAGGAACATGTATGAGCTTCGATTTTTTCCATTTTAGTGTACTTTCAAGCATTCTTACTTGAATGCGTAATCTTTGCAGCGGTTTTGATTTGTTATCTGTTTCCCTGGTCTCCGGAATTTAAGTACAACCTTTCCCATGTTTTAATTATTTCGTCCCTTCAATTAGATAATTCTAGGAATACTGTTTTTAGCGTGTTGAGAAAAATAGTTCGCTAGCATAAATCTACGTTTGAAAGTTCCGTGGCAGGGTGAATGGTCAGTGCATAAAGAGAGAAATTGTTGGGGGGGTGCCGTACCTGGCAGGGAGCAGAGAGTGCGCGCGAAGGGGGGTCGATTCAGAGGGTGGCAGCGGGCCAACAGAGCAGCAGAAAACTAAATTTGCAAAGGTGGGGGCAGCGAGGAGTGAGAGTGCAGGCAGAGACTGTTTCCATTTCACCAGTGAAACATTTTTCAGCTTTCAATTCTTTACAATTAGGCGCACTTTCCAACATTTTTATGTTTGCTCTTGGTTTTTAATAAACCATTTTCCTTATATTGGAGTTATTAACATTGGGGTTATTATATCTGCGCCCTCAGGAGTTTTATTTTTATTTTCCCGGTTTTCATTCTTGGGTCTATGAGGCACCGCTTCGGTACAGTTTTGTACCACAGTGAGTCATTCGCTCGTGTACATTTCTAAAAAAAAGAGAGGAACGCGCGAACTGTTCGTTACTAAATAAAGATAAATATAGATAAAATAACAACCTAGTTTATTACGCGTAATATACAATATATTTACAGAGGGACGCCTCCCTAAATAAGCAGTATTAAATAACTGGAATAAAATAGATCGCAACTTCAAACACCAATCGAGCAGGTGCTAAACATGGCAGGTGAGGGAGGTCCAGGGTCTAATGTGCCCCTGGTACTGCAAAAGGCCTGGTGGGTCTTAGAAAATAAAAACACAGCGAAGGAAGGTGGACACAAAAAGGCAAAAGCAGTCATGGAGGCACCAGTGGTTACAACACAGCCCCCGCCTTTTCAACAGGTGAGTGCAACTCAGCCACCCCCACACCAGCCAATAACAGCAGGCTGGCAATGTCAGCCACAATACCCAGCACCCTCATTCCAACAGACGGGGGGCTATTCACAGGGTCCTATAGTCTGCTGGATCTGTGGACGGCCAGGACACATATCACGTAATTGTCGAAACAGGCCCGTGGGGATGGCCACAGGCCCAGGGCCCAGAGGACGAGGTAGAGGCAGGGGAGCTGTGGGAAGGCCGATGCCAGGCCCGCCAAGGGACCTGAATATTGTCCCTGACACAGCTCTGTTGCACACAGAAATCACTGAATACATGAGAATGCTGAACAACATGACTCAGCTTCTGTCCACTCAGGTACAGGCAGCAGCTGAAAAGACAGGGGACGGTGAAGGAAAACAGCCCGACAGTATAGCAGTAGGAGATTGGGTTTGGATCAGGAACACCAAGTACAAGTGGATAGAACCACCCTGGACGGGACCGTACCAGGTGATTGAAGCTTCGGACAGAGCTGTTCGGGTCCAAAGGAGGGAGATACGGTTTGGCACCACTACGGACACTGTTCCAAAACAGTCGCACCCACACGCACGCTCACACAAACCAGTAACAGATTAAAAGAATTACACACAGCGACACCAGAGACCCCAGATTAGTCTCACAGACTACTGTAGGAAGGTGGGAGTAATGGTATTTACAGGGTTAGGACTTTTGGTGGTAAGTATCACAAATATGACAGGGAGCGCAACACAAGACAATCCTAAAAGCAGAGAGTTTGTGTTTGATCAAATCGCCTTTAAACTGATGCTGGCACTCGGTGTAGCTGGAGTGATAGTTCTAGGGGGAGGAATGATAAAATTGATGCTTAAATGTGTACTGAACTAAGTATCAGCTGGGTTTGAGAGTTTTCCTCTATGGTCAGCTATTTTTCCGGTAACAGTCAACAAAAATGTGAATAGGATAAACATGATTCACTACAACGTACAACGATGAACATAACTTGGAGGTTGTATACCGTGCCTCCGAACATTGATAACTAAAACAATTGATAGAGCCATGACTGCCAGAGATGACATGCCCCCAAAATACCAGGCTGTACTGTTGGGAGAGGGATCATTGGAGAATTTGGGGTCCCCCGGGGCACTGTCTATCTTTCCCGCTCTTAGTATTACCACCTTAGCCCCTAATGATTTTGAGTGGCAAAGTTGCACGCCTAGTGCGGCGGCTGAGATTTTGTGTCCACAGATAATTGGGGAGATGGAGAAAGCCTGGGTGGAGCCGCCAGGACCCTACACGGAGAACTGCCCCATTGGAAATCCATACTGCAGATACGGGAAGGAGCCAGGAGCAGGATGGCGATGCTGGGACTGGGCCGAGATATTCCGCCCGGAACAGAACAACCTGACCAGGGAACTTCGCGCCGATCCTGAGGTTGCAGCATGGTACTACTCCAACGAGTTCGGAGTCGACCCATACCCTGACCTGATGTCTGACCTATGGGAAGAGGAGTAGATGAATGTTGTCTATCTGTTGTTTGTTTGTTTGTTGTCTGTCTGTATGAATGTTGTCAATCTGTTCTTTGTCTGTTTATATGAACGTTGCTAGGAAAACAATTTTTTTTAAAATTGAAAAATGGAAGTGTGGTGTCGCATTACTCTCCGAGGTTGACTACTTTTATACTAAGAACTAACGAATATACTGAGGAGTAACCTATACTAATTTTTATACTATTGTGATATTGACTCTAAGTGATCTACTACCCATATGATCTGACGCTTTGCTTAATGGCTCATGTGCTAGACCAAGCCCCTTGATAGTAGCATCCCAGGATGCCAATGCTGATCAATTGTAAAACGCGGGGTCTGGTTCGCTGTTTAGACACCCGGTTGGTTTCGCTCAGAGCGGATGCTGAGCGCTCCTCTAAACACTCCCACTGGCAGCACTGTCAAGCCAGGACAGTGTGGGTTTTGACCCAAGAGGTTTTTCCCAGTGGCTGAGTAGAGCCTTCGGGGTGACATTGCTTTGCTGTGCTAGAATGCTTAAAAGGCCTAAATTGATAGTTTTGTGTAAAATTAGCATGCCCAAAGGTTGGACTGAGTAGGCACACGCCGGCAGGGTTCAAGAGCCGAAAAACCAGCCAGAGGGTTGATTTAACCAAAGACCTGTATGTAACCCGCTATTAGTGCATACAAGTCCCGCACCTCCAGCAAAAGAGGCTTATATAATGTTGAGACAGTAAGGGGAAACTCTTGTTTCTGGAGCTCAAGGTGCTCTCTTTAATTGTGTTGCTCCCATAAATGTGAGCAAAGGAGGGAATTGTGGGAATTTATTAGTATGTTTTTATTCTGACCTGACTGTGAATTAATGCGCAGAGCTCATGTTCCTTTTCTATGACCCATTGTATTCAAAGAAAGTGGCAAACTAGCTCGGGGGGCCCCTGTTTCTGTTATTCTGAGTTCTTGCACCTGTTTTCAGCAAGGTTAAGATAAGACCGAAGACAGGGCTCATTGTCTCCATAGACAGATGATGTAGGTTGTTGCTGATTGGACAGTCTGAACCGATAGGAAGTCACGCTGACGTAAGTGGCTTGCCGATTGGAGGACCTGGGAAAACGTCCAGCCAATCAGCAACGGACTCGAGGGGATTAAGAAGGAAGTTTGAAGACAGCCGGGGAGAAGCGCTTCCCGGGAGACGGCTGGACAAATCAATTGAGAGATTTGTGTGGCTTTCTTTGGTTCCTTGTTACCTTTTACTTGTCTTTAATAAATTCTGAGTTAAGAATAATTTGGTCTTAGTATTTTGCCTCCTCACCGACACCTCCTTTGATACACGCTAACAAAGCACAGCTTAAAATTGGTCGAAGTAAGGAAGTCTCAGTTTCAACTGTGAAGAGAAGACTTCAAGCTGCAGGTTTGACAGGTTCGAGTGTCAGTAAGAAAGCCATTGCTAAGATGGCAAAATAAGAAAAAGAGGCTTGCCTGGTCCATAAAGCACCGCCAGTGGACTACTGGAAGAAGCCTTATGATCGATGAATCAAAAGTTTAAATCTTGAAATTTTGAAAGGTTTTTGTAGGCCATCGAGTAGGCAAAAGGATGGTTCCTCAGTGTTCCTCAATGACACCAACTGTCAACAGATTTTGAAAGAGGTCAAATAGTTGGTGCCCGAATTGCAGGTTTGTCAGTCACATAAACGACAACATCATTTAATGTGTCAAGTGGAACAGTGTCCAAAATCATGATGGCATACGCCAAACAAGGAAAAAATCTAAAGCTCAGGGGTAGATGGACAATTAACAGGATAATTGCTAAAAAACACAAAAATTGACAAACAACACCTCTGTGACCCAACACAGATCCCAACACAGATCTCAGCAATAACTATACGTTGTGAGCTTCACAAAGCTGATATTTATAGTAGGGCTGCCATTCGGAAACCGCATGTAATCAAGGCTAATGTGCAACAATGCAGAATCTGGTGTAATGAGCACATTACATGGACTTCTGAGCAACGGAAAAAGTCATATGATGTCTGATGAGTCCTCTTTTACCATTTGTCCTACATCTGGACAGGTTTATGTTTAGATAAAGCCAAAGGAAGCCATCATGCCACATTGGTGATTCCCAACTGTTAAATATGGTGTTATGGTAACATAACATCTGTTATGGCATGGGCAGCCATCTCATGGGAGTCATTGGGTGTGATTATCATTCTGCATGGTAACATTATGGCAAAGAAATACAAAGACATTTTAGGCGACTAAGTGCACCCTATGGTGCAAACATTGTTTCCTCAAGATGTTCCCATAATCCAGGATAACACTCCCATACACACTGCAAAATGGATTCAAGAGTGGTTTCATGAACCCTAGAATAAAGTCAAACACCTTCCATGGCCTCCCTAATCACCAGATCTACACATAATTGAGCCTCTATGGGAAGTTCTGGAATACAGAATGTGGAGTATATTTCCACCGCTTTCATCTCTCAAAGAACTGGAGGCTTTCCTTCTTGAAAAATGGTCCAATATCCCACTAGAAACAGTTCAGAACTTGTATAACAGCTTTTCAAGAAGGATTGAAGCTGTTCTGAAGGCAAGGGGCAGCCCAACTCTTTATTACTTAATAAATATTCATACTGTATATTGTTTGTTTTCTCTGCCCCCTGTATATGTATGTACATATAAATATAATATATATATATATATATATATATATATATATATATATTTATATGGACCCTCCAAAACAATTCGCACCCTTGATAAAAAAGAGCAAAGAAGGCTGGAAAAAAATAAACAATACAGGCAATGAACTCTATTGTATACAATATAAGTAATATTTCCCAAAAAGATATATGTCACAATTATTCACATCCCTAAACATTATTTTTGCTTGCAATGCAATTTTTTCAAATACGTTTTTCCAGATAGTTCCAGCCAAGGTTCAAGGTTATGGGCCAAAACTGACCATGGAGTGCATCCCATTACAGAACACAATAGTCCATGCTGCCGTGCTTCTATACTCCAGAGTGCGTACTTCAAGCGTGAACTCAAGTGCAAACTCGGGAGCATGGTAGTGCAGAGCATGGAAATATGCGGATTGGGACACTTTGTGTCCTTCATTTACACAAGTGTTTCCACCTAGGCTACTTTTTTGGCACACAAAAAAAGAATTTCAATGTAGAAATGTAAAACGTGAAATTAAGTACTCGAAGTTAAGTTAAGTACGATTTAAAGAGAGTGTCAGCTTTACTTATTACTCCAAATTATTCTTAATGATGAAGGCACTCAGGTCTGTTTGGTTGCTAATTTTCTATGACACTGGAAATAAGAAACATATTACAAGACGTTTAATAAAAGATACAAGACTGACATATTTGTTATTACATCATTTTTTATTTGCCTTACCTCACTACAAAGCTAGTGTTGTGTCTTTTTTGATGGTGACACAACATTACAACCCTACCAAAGCCATGAGGAATTCACGAATGTCACGTTACAGCAGGTCTCAATTTCAATTCAGCGTTTTAAAGCATTTTGATGTGGTTTGTTCATTTAAATATCAAGCATTAAAGATTATTATTGATTTTTCATTGTGTGCATACAGTGCCTTGCAAATGTACTCAGACCCTTGCACAAATCTTCACATTTTGTTGCTTTCAATCTTTCATTTAAGAACTAATATCTGTTATAAATACAACCTACTCCACATATTTGTAAAACAAAAAAAGTGAAAAAAAGTATATAGATACTTAATATATAGAAATTAATTAGAAATGGAAAAATGTTGATTGCAAAAGTGTTCAAGCCCTGTGCTCTGGCAACTGTAAATTAATCCAGGTGCAAAACATTACCTTAACGAGCCACACAATTAGTTGATTGGCCGCTGCCTGTGTGTCATATAAATCATGATTTCAGGATTAAAAACACCTGTCTTTGTGAGGATCATTGGTTGGGTTGTGAATTTGAAGGAAAGACACAAAAATGAAGACCAAAGATATTTCTCAGGAAGCCAGGGATATGGTTATCAAAAAGCATAGATTGGGAGAAGGATACACAAAATTATCTAAGGGTTTGGATATTCCAGTGATCCCTGTTGACTCAATAATCAAGAAATGAAAGCTGCATCATACCACCCAGACCCTGCCTAGAAAAGGCTGTCCCTCCAAACTCAGTGGGCAAACAAGGAGGAGGCTTGTGAGGGAAGCCACTGTGGGGCCAACAATTACTCTAAAAGAGATAGTTCACTGGCTGAGAATGGAATAATGGTGCATCAGTCAACAATATCAATAACACTACATGATACTGGCCTGTATGGCAGGGTGGCAAGAAAAAAGCCAAAACAAAAGATGTTACTTAAAACAAAACATCTAAAAGTCCATCTGGAGTTTGCTAGCAAGTGTATGAGTGATCCAGCTAAGATGTGGGAAAAGGGTTTGTGGTCAGATGAGACTACAATGGAGGTTTTGGGCCAAAATGCAGAGTTATGTATGGTGCAAACCTAACACTGCCTATACCTCATGTAACACCATCCCTACAGTGAAGCATGGTGGTGGCAGTATCATGCTATGGGGATGCTTCTCCTCAGCATGGTCTGGGAAACTTGCCAGAATAGAAGGAATAATGGACAGAGCAAAATACAGGCAGATCCTGCAAGAGAACCTATTTCAGTCTCCCAAAACACTGAAGCTGGGGCAAAAAATAACCTTTCACCAGGACAATGATCCAAAGCACAAGGCCAAAGCTACATTTGAGTGGCTCAAGAATAAAAAGGTGAATGTCCTTGAGTGGCCCAATCAAAGTCCTGACCTGAACCCCATTGAGAATCTGTGGCACAACTTGAAAATTGCTGTCCATAAGCATTATGACCAAGAAACTTGAGAGAGCTGGAGCAATTCTGCCACGAGGAATGGGTGAAAATCACTTCTAACCAGTGTGCAGAGTTGGTATAAACTTTGCACAAAAAGACATAAAGCTATTATTGCAACGAAAGGTGCTTCCGCTAAATATCACCGTGAGGGGCCTAATTACTTATGCAAGAAGGATATTTACGTTTTGTTTTTTAATTTAAAATATTTGCTGACATGACTAATTTTCTGTGTGGAGTTTGCATGTTCTCCCTGTGTCTGCGTGGGTTTCCTCCGGGTACTCCGGTTTCTTCCCACAGTCCAAAGACATGCATGTTAGGCTAATTGGAGAGTCTAAATTGCCCATAGGTATGAGTGTGTGAGTGAATGGTATATGTAGTGCCCTGCGATGGATTGGTGACCTGTCCAGGGTGTATTCCTGCCTCTCGCCCCAATGCATGCTGGGATAGGCTCCAGCCCCCCCGCGACCCTAACTAGGAATAAGCGGCTGAAGATGAGATGAGAGATGAGATGAGATGACTAATTTCTTCTTTATAAAATTTCAATTTTAACATGTGAGTTTAGAATAAAAAATATTACATGTAAAAAAATGTGAACGTATCATTTGTAATCCAACAACATTTGTCACAACTCGACCGGCAAACGGGCATTTCCCCCAAGCCCCAATCAGGAGAAGTGAAAGGCATGCCAGGAATGCGCAAAGCCAATCAAGAAAATGACTGGCAGCTGTGATCCCGGGAGGATATTTAACCTGCTGGCTTCCTCAGTTCTTCACTTGAACATTGACTCGCATTAGCCTTGTCTTACCTGCTTTTGTTTTGTGTTCTTGCCGCCTTGAAAAGTTTGTTCTTGTTTGTTTCTTAGAGTCCCTGTGTTTAGTTTATTCCGTGCCCTGGAATACATTTTGGATTTACTCTTTAGCTAGTTTTGTTCCTGCTCGTTTGTTATTTTGTTTGGTTTTGTTAGTATTGTTACGTGTCTTCTCAGACACTGTTTGCTTTCATTCCTGCCAGCGTTTAAGTTTAATAAATTATTTTAAACGCATCTCTGCATTCTGGTTATCTCTCGCCTACACTTGGTTCCAGACCTACAACACCCCTGACAACATTTGAAAACATTCCAAGGGTCTGAGTACTTTTGCAAGGCACTGTATGTCTGTGTGTGTGTGTGTGTGTGTGTGTGTGTGTGTGTGTGTGTGTGTGTGTGTGTGTGTGTGTGTGTGTGTGTTTCCTTTTCAGAGATTTATTTAGAGTTACATGTATTCATTGTGGCATCAACTACCCATAGCCCTTACCACTGGAGAGCTCTGTGTGTCTTTACCTTTATGTTAAGATCAGTAAAATTTATCTGATGAATAAAGATGTTTAAAAAAGCATGTCTTTGAAAATTATCCTTTATTTCTCTGCCAGCCTTCCTTCTCTGCCAGACCGTTCATTGTAGCAAATAGCTGCTATTTTCAAGATGTCCCAAATATATGAGTGCAGCATCAGTACTAAAGTAAGTACAGGTGATTCAATTTATATAATTTATTAGTAGTACCAGTGAGAACAGGTTATCGTGGCTTAGGTTATGTAAAACAAATCAAAGATTTGAATACAGTAATGGTGATGCCAACTGATTTAAAATAATCACATCCACCAAAATCAGCACGTCAAATAAACACATTTTTAAAATGTGGAGGCCATGCTCAATGGCATATTTCTGTGCTATAATACAGATGTATATGCATCTCTCCTGGGCAGGACCCATGTACCAACACTGAGCCTTAACTACTCATTACAAACCTGTGTGACTGCAGTGGCTTGGTATCAAAACAGGCACTCTAGTCATTAGGCCAAACTGGATTATGTTCTGCAGATATTTTACTATCGTTTGCTACAAACGGCAATATCAAACTTGGAAACACCTCAATGCATGCCAAATGCATTTGTATACTTATTGTTGGAGGAAATAGCTACTTGTTAATGGTAATAACTTCCAAATTAACCCGCAAGCGAGGCCACCAAGTGCGAAATGGCCTCATAAAATTCAGCTTTCCTCATAAGCTGGCAGCTATTAAAGAGGCATTAAACAAATGGAAAGAGGCTTTTAATGTCTCGCTGGTCTGTTTAACACTCTTTATCAACATCTGTTGAGTTTCATTTTTAATTAAGGAGAAACGGGAGCTCATCAAATCAGCTATCAAGAACTTCATATCTACAGCGCAACCTATAAGAGAGGCCGCAGCTATTAAAAATGGAATCCTGGGACGGCGATTGAGGGAGAGAATTGTGGTGCTTGGTCAATTGATTTATTAGAGCCGCAAAGATATCATGCAAAACAAAAAAGGACTTGCGTTATCTAGAAAAAAAAGCTCCGCCCCAAAAGAGAAACGCTGAAATTGAACTCCCAAAACAAGAAACCGCAATAAAAAGATAAAGATGAATGGCAAACTGACATTGAACTGCAACAAAATTGTGCAGCACTATGAGACCCCTTCCGCATTGTATAAACAAGATTGAAATGACTTTGTATTGCAGTGGAAATCTAGTTTCCCTGTATCCATACCAAGCTGAAACCTGATAGAGTGGCTATTGCTCATGTGCGAGACGACTGAGCTCATTTCATTCAACGCATCGGTCATTAAAGACTGGGCTCAAGAAACACAGTTTAATCAGGCACATGCAAATCAGGACACATCAAAGCTGAGAGTCACATTAGATTTATTATAAATGTATCCCCTGCCTTCTTTGAAATTAGATGATGTACACGCACTGACAATGCCAATTCAGCCTTAATTCAGTTCACAATGACAGGATTCAAGGTGGTGCTAGGGAAGGGCTCAGTGAACAAAAAGCAAAGCCAAAACAATTGGTTTGGGGGAGGTTGACAGTGTAGCATACTTGTTCTGCTTGGCAGTTGATATCTACAGACTTTCCATTAAAATCAGAACTCTACCTGTTCTTCCATTTACTTTCCTACCAGCCTTTGACTATTTCAGTGGATAAATAGGTGACATTTTAATGTATGGGCCAATATTTATACTCCTGCTCTACTTATGCTCCTGAATCATGCCTCCGATTGTGGATTCATAGAATAGAATAGGTAAACCCACAATAGATAGTATAATACTGACTGCAATACAAATACAATGGATTGCCAAGGATGGGAGATTATTTATTTTTGGAATGTGCCACATCTTAAAACAGGAAGTCTACTGTCTGTCAATCTTTTAATGAGAGCATTTGCATTTAAATGTGGATTGCCTGATAAATCTGCATAAGTGTATGTGACTCCCATGTGACAGCGATAGGAAACCTGGAATAAAGGAGCGCTTAACATCAAAGTGTCTCCTTTCATGTTTGTTATGGAAGGTTTGCAATTTCATTGGTGAACGTAGAACGATTCCTTATCACTGGCTTTACAGTGTTCATGTAGCTTCACATTGATTATCATTTCCTCAGTAAAACTCAGATTCTAAAGAGGTCAAAAAATCTCATCTGACATCTTCATTGCCTTCAACCTTATTTTGCTGTGGGATAATGCTAGTAAATTACCACTTTTAATTCCCAACCTATGTGACAATTTGGTTTTAGTAAATGCTAGTGAAAAGGTAATGGTCTTTGTTGTGAAAGCAAAGTCTTAGGCTGTGCACAATGGCTGTGCATACAGTACTAGATTTTTACCTCCTGTTGATTTAGAACAATATTTTATCCTGCAACCAAAATTGTTCTTCCTTTTTGCTGAGCTCGTTTCAAGACTGGTGTAACATAGACCATAAAAAATTCCCATGAGTGGTTCAGAGTTGCTGCAGTACACTATTCAAACAAGTAGTTAGAAGCAAGCTATCTTGCAATAAATCTGATTGTGTGTGTGTGTGTGTGTGTGTGTGTGTGTGTGTGTGTGTATGTGCACAGCTTGTTTGTGTAATGGCAGTAATTTAGTAATTTCAAAGGAAATACTGGATTTAAGAATACCCTGAGCATCTATGGCATTATCATTCATATTCAACTGTGGCCAGTTGAATTTACTGCATTACCTATTCAAAGTTGTTAAAAGCACAGCAGGACAATAACCTAATGAGCAGAATTCAAAATTGGCTTGAATGGATTCTGTGTGTATCAGCATGAGAACAGAGTGTATACAGCTAATTTGCATAAAATGTCAAATTAAATCTGCCCAATGCAAAAATTGAGAGATGGGCTCCAGAGTTCCCTGCCCCATGCTCAGTTTATATGGATTTAATTTGCACTGCCTAATGAAATTTGTAGGAATTACAGATATTATTTATGTTTTTAATCCTAACAAGACAGGTCACAGAGAATTATGAAGGAGAATACGTACAACTTTTATCCAAAGCAACTTGCAGAAGTGCATTGAAATTGCTCAAGAATCATCACTAGAGCTATTAGACCAGTAAGGTACAGTCTAATCATTGTTATCATCAAAATTCATGCTGTAAAACCGATAATACAAAGGGAGAGGAAGGTTAGATTTTTCATATATTTAGTTGAGGTGCAGTCTTATGAAGTGTCTGAACTAAATATAAAAACATATCTTTTCTTCATAAGTTCAGAGGTTAGGGTTATATTTCCTTTGTTAAGGGTATTAAAGCCAGGAGTTGTTTTTGGTTGGACATGCAACAAGTAATAATTCATTTGAACATTACGTCACTATTATTGCACTATTTATTTACGTTGTTTATTTCTTCAGTGAATGCTCTTATCCAGAACGACTTACACCATATCTTGTTTTTGTGACATATTATCAATTCATGCAGTTGAATATTTACTGAAGCAGTTCAGGTGATGTACCTTGCTCAGGGGTACAACAGTACCCCACCTGGGAAACTCAGGTTCAGTTCACTTCCCTAACCACTGCACTACAGTTGCTTCTCATTCATCAGTCATGACAAAGAAGAAAATGCAGTTGACATACCATTTGCAAATTACCAAATACATGAACAGCAAATAGCATTTTAACAATGATTATTCTGCTTAATCGCAAATGGATGTATGTGGGGCTCTGGCATCATGGTTGACTTCACAGCAGTGCGTCATCATGTTTGGATAATGCAGTCATCTGGTATATTGGCAGGACCTAATCTGTAGGAGGGGTTCAACCACCTCACTGTTTTGCCTTATTCCTGTGATAACAAAATCGCTTCAAGAGCAATAATGCTAATCACATAAACTGACTGGATACCCATAAGACGTTAATAAGAAATTCCACACACATAGAGGGTGCATCAATTTCTGGAATAAATTAATCCTCCCAGCTGTTATTTACATTTCATATATCAGAGTTGTTTAAATGAATTTGTTCTCATAAATCTTACAGTTTAATATTGGATTCCCTCCAGTCAGAGACGAGTGCAAATTTGATAACAGTCCTCCACTGGCTTACCCAGAACTCAATAGATTTAGGAAGCTCATTTAAAGCACCCATAGAGCTAAAAGTTGCTGGGAACTCTCTGGCCAGGTGGACTTTAAAATTGTCTTCTGTGTGAGCCATCTGTGTATATGCTTGTATTAATAATACTGGAAGCAACACATATCTAAATCACCTCCCTGGGGAGCACTATAAATACAAATTGGAACAATGCAAATACTGTAACATGTACATCAAAGGAGCAAGTTCACTCTGTCCTAATTGTAGATATGAACATGGTTGCTTTTTTCTTCTCATAACGGTGTTCATCAAAACAGTTGGTACTGACATTTAAATGGAATTCAAGAAGTAAGGACTCTTTATCAGCAATGGTCATATTTAATACACAATATGTTGTCTTACATTGTATAGGTCGAGAAAAATTGGCAATCTTTAAAATTCAGACCATAGTTCTGATAAGGTTCTTTATGGCATAACGGAGGAATATAATCCAAAGAAAGCAATAGTATTTACACTTGGTGAGGTTAGGTGTGGGTTCCACGCTGATAATTGCTTTAACCTTGAATACAGTGATTTAATGGAACAGGCAAACTGGGTCACGGGCATTGGAATAAGCCATATGTCTAAAGCTAGCAGTAATAAATGGGCAAAACACAAGGACAAATATGAGCTCCAGAAATTTTAGGGCAGAATTTTTTTAATAATAATCAGAAGAAAAACAATAGGGTTCCAGCACAGCTTTGCTGCTTGGAACCCCTAGAAATAAAATAGTAATCTTTTGTTCTGATGAAGGTCTATGAACCAAAAGCTTCGCAAATGTAATGATTGTGATGTTTTGCAAGTTATTCAGTGTTGTGTGAAACCTTTTCTCACAATCAAATTTCATATTTCATTGGCAATGACCTTCCCCTACCACAGAAGAGAGGTGACAGGTTTTTTCATATTGGTTTTTTGGACACTACTCCTTCTGACTTTTTTGAGGTTATTTCAGAATGTCCTCAACGGAGAGAAAGAGGGCTTGCTGGCCTGCTTCTTCTCTCTGAACACCGCTGCACAATCCCTCCACTGGCAAATATTTGCAAAAGTGGTGTTGAAATAAATTAGTTTTCGAAATGTCATTTGCAACAAAACTGGCACCTAGGAGCAAAGGCAGCCGATACCTGTGAGGTCTACAGTGTGAGGGTGGTCTTGATTTGCTCCGCCATCTCAAAGCGCTCAGCTATAGTACCCATATCATTGCACTGTAGCATCCCTTTAAAGACAGAACGTGGACAGAAATGCTATCGTTTTCATTGAAAATGACCACATTTTATTCTGTCATACAGGTTATGAAATGCCAATAAATAACGTAATGCTACTGAAAACATTACTAAGCAATACATTTCGAGACCCGTTTTCACTCAACCTGCATTCGGAATAAGTTGTGAAATGTATTACGTTTTGTTCATCCTATTAGAATAATCTAAAATTACATTTATTTTCTTTAATGCTTAGCACTGGAACCTATTGCTGTTGTATATGTTATATACAATGGGGGAAATAAGTATTGAACACATCAACATTTTGTCCAGTAAATGTATTTCCAATGAGCCTATTCAAGTGAAATTTGCACCAGACTTTGGTATTAACAAAAAATCTAAACATTAAAGTCCATATGTAAATAAAGTTATGTGTAATAAAGTGAAATGAAACAAGTAAAAAGTATTGAACACACTAAGAAAAAGCAGTACACCACAGAAAGGAAAGGCAAGGAACCAGCTGAAAACCATAACATAACCATAACTCCAATCTGTGCTCATTAATGTCAGCTGGGTTAGAATATATTGATGGGCTATAAAAGGTTTTTTTTGTTACCAAGGTGCCACACAAGAAACATCTAATGATGGGTAAAAGCAAAGAGCTCTCTCAAGACCTTCGCAACCAGATTGTTGCAAAACATGAAAATGGAATTGGCTACAGACGTATTTCACAACTTCTGAATCTTCCAGTAAGCACCATTGGGGGCATTATCCGTAAATGGAAGCAATATCACTCCACCATCAACCGACCACGCACAGGAGCTCCTCGCAAGATTTCTGATCAGGGAGTCAGAAGGATACTTAGAAGAGTAGCCAAAGAGCCAAGGACCACTAGGAAAGAGCTCCAGAAAGACTTGGAGGCAGCAGGTACAACTGTGACAGAAAGGACAGTAGGCAATGCACTCCACCGCCATGGCCTCTGTGCACGCTCAGCCCGCAAGACTCCACTACTGAAAAAGACATGTTGAAGCTTGTTTAAAGTTTGCCAAACAACATTTGGACAAGCCAGTGAACTACTGGGAGCATGTACTCTGGTCAGATGAGACCAAAATTGAACTTTTTGTCTGTCACACAACACACCATGTTTGGAGGAGAAATGGCACTGCACATCACCAGAATAACACTATACCAACAGTGAAGTTTGGAGGTGGAAGTATCATGATGTGGGGCTGTTTCTCCTCTCGTGGTACTGGCAGACTTCATATCATTGAAGGAACAATGAATGGAGCCATGTACAGAGAGATTCTTGAGATGAACCTGCTGCCATCCACCAGGATGCTGAGGATGAGACGTGGGTGGACCTTCCAGCAGGACAACGATCCAAAGCATACAGCAAAGAAAACTCGCAATTGGTTTCAGAGAAAGAAAATCAACTTGATGGAATGGCCCAGTCAATCACCTGACTTAAACCCAATTGAACATTTGTGGAAGCATCTGAAGATCCAGATTCACAAGAGGGCCCCCCGCAATCTTCAAGATTTAAAGACAATCTGTATAGAGGAATGGGCCAAAATCACACCTGAATACTGCGGGCGATTAGTTACTTCATACAGAAAGCGCCTTGAAGCTGTCATTACAAACAAAGGCTTCTCCACTAAGTATTGAATTAATTTCAGTTAGTGTGTTCAATACTTTTTTCCTATGTCATTCCACTTTATTACACATAACTTTATTTACATATGGACTTTAATGTTTAGATTTTTTGTCTGGATTTCTTGAGTTAATACCAAAGTCTGGTGCAAATTTCACTTGAATAGGCTCATTGGAAATACATTTACTGGACAAAATGTTGATGTGTTCAATACTTATTTCCCCCATTGTATGTATGGTATATGCCTTTTGGGATGAACCCATATTGGCAAAAAATGGTTTGGTTTATAGGCATCTTATTTAGTATTTTTTGTGCAGCAGGATGACAATTAGTTATGTGGTTGCATATGTTTTTAGGATTATCTTTATGTATCTATAAATCTTTATTTTTTTTGTCATGTTGCCCACTTGAAATGCATTTTGGACTAAGAAACGAGACCAAATGTATACATTGGGATCCTGGATCCTCTGTCCCTGATCCTTTAAATGACAGATACATTCATTTGACTTTGTGAGAATGACATTAGAATGTCTTTCACAATGCATTTACCCACAGTCAACAGCAAATAATAATTATTATAATTTAGACACTGTTTTCATGAAAGACCTTTTGGCTCAAGCCAAAGATTGCGAGGAGATCATTAAGAAAACTTTAAACATTGAAATTTTGCAGCAAAACAATCACTGGCTCAGGGCTGAGAATCTACAGCTAATTAACCTTGGTAAACTGCAACAGAAGTGCACAGGCTGGCTGCACCAAATGAATACACTTCGGGAGAATTATCCCTGGATCTCCTCTGCTAATCGTGTTTGCTTTTCTGTACTTCCTCTGCTGCATGTAATTATTCTCTCTCAATTTCCCAGTTAGCTTACGGCTCAAAATTACACTCTTTATTTGCTAGCAGGCCAGGGCATCTGCATAGCTTAGGTTTCTGCTTCATCCATTTAAGCAGACGTTTTGTGAGGCACCGTCATGCGCTCGTTCAGGGGTACAGTGGCAGTATCCCACATGGGAATCAAGCCTGCAGCCTCGGGGGTTATGAGCCAAGCTCCCTGACAACTTCACACACTACCTCACCGGAACAACTTCATCTGACTCAACCTATCAGTATACCAGTTCAAGACTATGACAAAATGTACTCCTCATGATTATTGCGTCCTTCCTGTCCCTCTGTGGCAACATATCCCTTCTTCTATAATAGCGTTTTATAAGTTTACAATTCCAATGCCTGATTAATTCTGAGGTATTTCCCCATGCTGAAGAAGATATATTTGAAAACGTGATTTAAAAGAATCCTGAGTTGGAGTCAGAAAAGTACAACTGCTTGAGTGTGCAGTTTTGTGTGTGTGTGTGTGTGTGTGTGTGTGTGTGTGTGTGTGTGTGTGTGTGTGTGTGTGTGTGCGCGTGTCGTAAACCCATTAGATTTTACAGTACAAATAGAGTTTGGCAGTTGTGACCTGGCATTGGGTAAACAGGGCCCCATGAGAGCCCTCTGCCCCCATGAAAACACGGGGCCTGCTACGGGCCTCGTGAATGATACTCCTGGGCCAAGGGACCAGCTAGCTGTGACCTCCCATTACAAACTGGCTAGGTGCAAACTGAGACAACAAACACTTTCACTGGATGTCCTACACAGTCATTCATAATCGTTTCAATTCCTGTCATATCTAGCGCAGATTGTGTCGGTTTCCTTCTACTTAAAAAAAACTGATCAATATAATTCGACAGATTGACAGTTAATTCCCCATAAATATCATAAATATTGAACATGCACTGGCATTACTGTGTAAAGTGACATGTTTATGGGCTTCACAAGGTCAGCAGTGAGAAATATGTTCAGCTTGTTGGCCATTATTTTAAAGCCAGTAGGAGTGAGGGTGAAGCAGAATAGAGGCCTGTGCTGTCAGAACATTATTAGCGTTGTTGTTTGTTCCCTTGCCTTATCTATCTCTCACAGCTGTGGCTGGGGGTGTGGGGGTGCACGTATGATATATGTGACTTAATTCAACTTTCATCCGACCCAGACATTGACCTCTCACTCTCCCTGATTAGATTTTCCAATCATGCCATGGGAGTGGTCTTTGAGCAGTTGGAAAGGGCTTGCCAATATTTTCTAATAACCAGCAAAAGCTTGGAGCTCATGCTTCCTCTGTGTGGTCTACCCAACAAACTGAGTGGCTAGAATAAGCTCTGTCTACTGTTATGAGATATACAACTTTGAAATTTTTCAGGTCTAATATCATATCAGTGTGTTATACACAGGAAAATGCTCAGTGTTAAATCAACTCAACAGTTTATATGAGTCCATTTGGGATTAAGTGCACTCCATAGAGTTGATTTTACACTATCAGAGTTGATGTAACAGAACCAAAGAACATCATTGTCTTAATAACTCATTTTTTAATAAAAATGTCAGATTGAACCTTATAGTGCTACACTCACAAATGTGCAATATGTAGCAATATTATGCAGTACATTAAAGCTATACTGATTTATGAAATACACACAAAAATATGTCTCCCATAAGGCTGCACATTGGGGGTGTGTAAGCTTAGCCATTGTCTTGCCATATTCGTTATATGTGTCAACCCTTTTGGATATAGTCTTAATTGGGTCTAAAAAACGGAAAATATGTTTATGTTTCTAGATGATATTGTTGGGATGCTTTGAGCCAAGTTTTTTTGTTTTTTGTTTGTCTGTTGGTTATGAATATACAGTATTATAAATCCATCTGCAGGTAACTAACAAAATAAAGGAAACACCAACATAAAATGTCTTAATAGGGTGTTGAACCACCACGAGCCACCAGAACGACTTCAATGCGCCTTGGCATAGATTCTGATGCAACATCATTCTTTGAGAAATTCTACCATTTGGTGTTTTGTTGATGGTGGTGGAAAACACTGTCTCAGACACCGCTCCAGAATCTCCCATACGTTTTCAATTGGGTTAAGATCTGGTGACTGACATGGCCATTACATTATCAAACCTGATGTTTTCTCTTGTACAGCCATTTCGCACCTGAAAGAGCCAAGCTGAATGTAAGGTAGCTAGCTGGCTAGAAATAAAACAGAGGAGGGGTCAGAGATATGTATTACTCAAATCACAGTGTTCATGTATTGATTGGCAGTAGCACTATCCAATTACAAAGTAATTACAACCGAGTCACTAGATTAAGCAGTTTTCTTTGTCTTTGGAACGTCTTTTTTTAAAAATACGGATAATATGGTCATGGTCATAAAATTGTCCAAAAGTCTTAACGACATTCATATTTTTCAACCAGTTAGCACACCCTCACTGCGTATAATTAATAGTTTTAGGTCAAATCCATAGTATATCAGGAAATATTGTTTCCTCTTCACTGAGTGAGAAAGAATAGACTGTATGTTCTGTATCTGTTAGTTATGAGATAAACAACAGACTGAAATAAATGTATACATGCTCCATCACAGCACTAACCATTAGAGTTGGTTAGTAGAATCACATCCAAGTTCACAGCTTTATCAAAGTTATCCATAACAGGACTTAGGTCATTAAATCGTAAAATTCAATGGACAGCTACATTGATTGTTGTAAACTAATATATATGTGGTTATGAATGTTCAGATATGTTGAGAGTAACTGTTACAGCAACCAGTTCCCTTCTCTTCCATGATATTTGTTGATGCAATTTCAGTACTCACTAAACAGAATTAACTGTACTGAAAGTGTTAATCATCCCTCAACAAATTCTGATGCCAAACATATGACGTTAATCACAGTTAATCAGTCAAATTGGCATCTTACGAAATGAAAGAAGGCCTTGTATGGTACATACAGTATGTATTGCACAGAAATGTGACTCTAGCTAGGTTTAAGGCATAAAACATCTTCACTGATTTTATGATCTAAGTCCTACTTATTCATTCCCATACTGCGATAATCAGGATCCCCTCCAGTGGCTCAGCCTGACAACACTTATCTCAAGTTAGCAGTCGTAGCAGTACGTGGCGTACTGCAGTTAATGGCGCTGACCTGAAAATGAAAGGCTTTAGCAAGTGGAGCCATTAGCTGTGACTGTGAACAAACAGCAAATATAATTAAGACAAAATAAGTAATCAAACTTATAATTATCAAAGTTTAGTATTCAAGATGACCTTTCAGCAGATAAAATAAGATGCCTGGTGGAATTAAGGGATTCATCATTATTAAGTATGTTTTTACACTTATTTTTAACTTTGAAAATGTTTCTTCTCTCTTCTCTCTCTCTATATATATATTTCTCTCACACACACACACACACGCACGCACGCACGCACGCACGCACGCACGCACACACGCACACACACACACACACACACACACACACACACACACACACACACACACACACACACACACACACACACACACATAAGGACTGCTGACAGCACAGTCAGAGATAACAGCTTTGTGTGTCCTCTTCAGTGCAGTGCTGGGTTTTCTTGCTCTGTTCCTGTAATATAAAACAGCCCAGAATCACCCGCAGCCCGTTAGGTATCCCTCGGTCCCCTGAGGGGATAAAAGCGAGCTGAACTACAGGCTGCAGTTTCTGAGCTGGGGCCTCGCATGAGAGTGCTGCGTGTCACTTTCTTTATAGTCAGCAGGAGTTATTGGATCTTTGTTCAGGCAGCTCGCTGCGAAGCAGCAGCGTAGGCTGGTGGTAGCCTGTTGGTTGTGTAGCTGTCGCGTGGTTGGCGGAAGGGCGTGTGCGACACTGGGCTCGGAACGAGACAAACCACTCCCACGAGAGAAAATTTTGGAAATTCGAGAGATTTATTTACAGACAAGAAAACACAAAGGGAAAAAATAACATTATTTAAGCTATTATTTCAAGGCAGCCCCTTGAAGCAGACGCTGCTTGGTCACATGAACCAGATGAAGTCCGGTCCACTGGGAATGTTTGGCAGGGGCCAGAGTGGTTCTGGGTGCAGGGCGATTTCCTCCTCGGGCCAACTGTTCCACCACAGGTCTACTACGGTGTCATCTGTCACTGTTAGGAGGGGAGAGCGAGAGCGAGGGGGAGGGGAGAGGGAGAAAGAGAGAGAGGGAGACCTGCATAGCCTTGCATCGGCGACTCGGCTAGGCACTTCTCATTGTTACTACTTACTTTCCCACTTTTATACCACCACCTTTGATTATGTAATGGCATCTGCTTCATGAGGGAATTGTTCACAGCTGAATTCCCGGTTCAGCACTGGACAGCTCCTGTAAGCTGTGCTGAGTCGTTTTCCTCCAGGGGCAGTGATTCTTCTGTCCCCGGTCCTGGAGGGCCACCCCACTCCCGAACCACAAGCTCCTTATCATTGTGCACCATAGTTTTTTGTTTGGTTTCTGCACCACAGGGGCTTTTGATTAGAAAAAACCCAGAGAGGACCTAAGTGCAGTCATTTGCACTAAATGGTTAGCTTTTCTGATCTGTGATTAGGGGTCTTTGTGTTTTTCGATCATAATTGCTGTGTGTCAACATGGTCATGTAGTAATAACAATGTAGTTCACTGAAATTCGATTTTACATGCATTATACTGCACTATTATGCATTTTAGTTGCCTCCTTTGAGGCCTATCACATTCACATTGATGGTTCCTTATATAGCCCTACACTGATAATACTGGTATTTTGAACTTCATAACTTCAGTGCTCGTTGAGAACTAAAATGCCAGGGAAGACATTATCCAACTTCTTGCTTGTTTGTGTTCAACCCTGGTAATGGCTAGATCAATGGCAAACCCAAAGACTGATTAACTCTTTCAGGAAGAGCCAGCAGTCTCTTTGTTCTCTTTGTAAATGTGCATCAAAGAGTGTGAGCCTGGCTGAACAACAAAGGAATGTTATGTGCTGAATCATAAGCCTTTGCATCTCCATTTCTTGTTTTTGTATACAGAATGGGTCATTTCAGAGAGAGACTGTTACGTCCCTTTGCTTTGTATTAGCACTGCTTTGTATTTCCTTTTGGCTTTGCATACTGCTGTGTTTCCTTGATTTCTCCCCTTTAGGTGGAAATTATGTCACTGTCCTGCTGGGAGCTGCTTGAGGGCGCATATGGTTTCCAGGGGAACCCTCCAAGCAACGTGACGAGAGAATGTGGCTGGACATCGCTACATCACTTGGCTACATCACTGAGGAGACTTTTAAAAAGCAGGAAAATATATAGTGGTTGCCACCTGAATGCCATCACTTCCCTTTACAACATTGTTAGTTACAGCTTGGTGAATGCGTTACTCTGATTGACCGCCTAGCTGCTAATTAATGATTATTGTTATTCGTAATACATTTTGGGAACTCAGAAGAGAAGACCTCCCCTGTCATCTTCGAGGGTCTGGAACCGCTAGCTGGCTGCCCGGTGAGACCTTGCAGCCTGCTTCTGTCTTTTAAAGAACTTTCATGTTATAGATAGAGAGAACAATCATTAAATGTATACATATTAATAAATATATGTTTAATTTTTCTATACCATTGTTTCACTGGTACTGGTACGGGTTGTGGTTATTGATTAAGTGGCTTAGTGTTACGTCCGATATTGTACGCCTGGTTATTCCAACACAGGTTGATTTCTATCCGTAACAGAGACTTTACATTTATTTTTCCTCTCTTGTTTTGCATCTGCTCCACTTTGCACATACTCATTGCATCTAGAATGTTCCAGACAATAAACTACAACATGACTACATAGGAAGCCAAGGGTGACAAAATGAGTGGGATGAATAGTCAATATATATAATGGAAAATTGTATTTTCTCCATTTAACATTGGACCCCAGTCACATTCATCTTCTGATGATTAGATATAAAAAGCTGTTGCCTTAGCTGTTAGTTCATGTGAGCACACTTTCTACACAGTAACTGTACCAATTGTTACCAATTATACATTTAATATTACATAATACTATCGAGAAGCCCTGTTAGAGCCATATTATAATGAAGTGTATATGGTCTAAATACTGAATACTACATCATGAATATACATTGATTATTGAACATGTCATGTAAAATGATAATGCATATATGCCTGAGACAATAATGTATACTTACCTGTGTCGATCATTATCACGCCGTGTGACAAAACCAGGAATGGAACAGAACAAGACGCAGGGATTGGATTTTTCGGTCGGTGGACCGGGATATTTATTTATCCCACAGGGAGAGGAAGCGAGAGAGAGAGGGAACCGTACAATACAAATGAACAAACAAACTGTGGCTGCCTCCCTCACGGGTTCTGGATAAAAACAATAAATAAAAGTAACAAACTAAAAAAAAAAATGCCTTTCGGTCAAACGCTACACTACACTACACACAGACCGTTGTGACTTTTGAGTTGCATTTGGCTCGGCTTTCTCTTGACACACATTTAGCTCCCGTGTTCCATCCACCTACTAAGAGAGCAGAGCAGTTTTAAGCACACAGGTACAGTTAGATGATGCCATACAGCTGTGTGCCCTAGCTGCCCTGCCAGTAGACATGGCCGTTAATCACCCCTATTCCCCTGCCTAGACTGACTCCTTTCACGCATAGCTCATTGGGAGTCTGTTTAAAAGTATTCACTTGACCTAAATTAAAACTAAGAATTGTGTTTGATAGAGGAAGAATATAAATAAATTCTACTTGCATTCATTGGATTCCTGGATCTTCATGATTTCTTTTGGAACTTGAAAGTGCATTGGGAACCGCATTCGCTAGGTCACCGTGGTTTTAGTTTAAACAGACTACTCCAAGCCCACTGAGTAATAGTTCATTTTATCACCATTAAAAGATAATTTACTAAATTAATATAACACCATAAAGGAGGCAAATTACCATGCTCCCTGTGTCAAATCAGACTTCCAAGGAATTCATCATGTCCTCCCTACCTATTCCTTAATAATTATGCACACACATTGTGCATATATATATATATATACACACACACACACAATGGTATTTAACTCCATTGGTAATTCATTTTCACTAGAACTCACATGAATTACCCTCTGGGCTAGAGAACATCATGTGTATGAAAAATGTGTGAATTTGTTGCTGCATGGTATAATTACATTGCAAAGGGCATGTAATTAAATTAAATATTCATTCCATTCCTTCAGATTGAAACATATTGCATCTTGGGAATCGGGCTCAAAATCGCATGTCACCCTGTCACTCCGGAGGCTACCAGATTTGGATCGCTGTTTGAGGGAGTGCACCGTTGCATTTCAAATGTACAAAACTATGCGTCACCACGGCCACCAGCTTGCATCTTTGAAGCTAGCATCTCCCTTGGGAATCCCGCTGGTGATTGGTCAGGACAAAAAGTGTAGGTGTTCTCAATGATGCTACAGCAATTGTCACATGACCACAAAATCAGTTTCAATCAATGGGTCAATAAGGTGAGGCTCTGTCACTTTATTGGGATGGTGTCTTTCCACTTCCACTGTCCCACTTACTATAAAACACAGGATAACCTGCAAACCAGATTAGGCATCTTCTCCACACTTTTATATATTCAATGAACCTACTTTCCCAGAGGGACTTGTTATGTTGGAGCTTTGTTTATAAGTAGTCACAAATGAGTGAATTGGTGAAATGTATTCATTAATGTTTTGGTATTTGGCATGCATTTTGCTTCTCCCACATGCAATGTCTATCATTTTGGGGTTCCTGGGTAGTGTATCCTACTGAGACACTTGCTCTTATTGCAGTGTTTAGCCCCACGGTATGGAACAAGGAGATTGTGGCCAATGTTCCCATGGGGACTCGTTCAGGAAGAGAGGGTTTCAGTCAACAAACCATTCCTTGCCTCAATAGCAACTCTTCTGGTTGATGGAGGGGGCCTGCGATCTGCCTGTCGCACAGTGTGTTGAAGATGCAGAGAATGGTTGCAAGCCTTTCGGAGGACATGACTCCCAAATTATTGGGACATCGCAGCAGTCGGAAGTAAAAGGGGGAATAAAAAGTTATATGATTTTGAGGCTAAGCTCTCTGAAAGGAGATACTGGGCAGTGGTAGGCTGATGGAAGTCACACGGTGGTTACACAGTATTCAAAATGTATACTGGCATAAGCGGGGTCAATGGGCAGGGCTAATTCCATGTCTGAATAACATAAGTTGTTACTATACTAGATTTCAGAACTGCAGCCTGCAGCTGACCTTAAGCTGACCTGTGGCAGCACAAACATACTTATATTCAACACCATTATGAGAAAAGTGGTTTTTAGGAAACCAGCACAGTTGTTCATCTGGAACTCAGTTGGTGAACTTGTTTGAAAGGCCAGAGCTTGTGATAACTTCATTGATTTGGGCAGAACACCTGCAGTGGTGTGATTATCATGGAAGGGGTGAAGCAAAATAGGAGGCTTTATTCTGAGAACTTGAAAGGATTGATGAGGCATGAACTCACACATGCACCTGACTTGACCCTTTGTGCTTTATGCTGCTAGAACTTTTTTTCTTTACAGCTGCTAAACCTGCTGCAAATGGAAATAAACTGCATTGATTGAATGAGATGGTGTGCATTTCAAAATCCGCACAGCAGATGAAGGAATGAGAATAATGAAAATCTAGTGTATGACTTTTTACATTATGCTACCTTATCCATGTTTTTAAAAAAATGACAGATCTGATATAACATTGTTTAGAAAAATCGATGGGAGGTTTTGTGTGTGTTCGTTTTTTGACCGCATATTTTCTCATGGAGTTGCTGCGTCTCACTAACTCATACACTACAGGTCACGTGGCGTGGTTCTCTCTCTTATATATTCTTATGACTTCTGATATCTGCATTCTGCTCTTCCGCATGCTCTTTTGCCAAGGCTGACTTGAGAGTCTGTGATAATAACATGGGTAATTGTTGATATGCTGGGCCCACCTGTACTGCAGTAACAGTCACTTCCAACCCGCAGAGGTCATTTAGGCTAGGGCTATTCACGCTACCTCATGAATACATGAAAACTCCCTCGCAGTATCCACGCTGCCCCCGGAGCTTGAGATGAGTAATGCAAGGGTCAGAAGGTCTGGACTGCTTTGCTGCAGACTTTCTGTCGGAATGAGAGCAAGTGGTAGAGAGGGTTCACGTCCATGGGGAGACGTATGGTGCGCATTTACGGTGGATTCCAGCTCGCGGAAGTGGTGGGTTTATCCTTTAAGGCAGGGGTCTTCAACTCCAGGCCTCGAGGTCCGCTGTGTCTGCAGGTATTTGCTCCAACCATGCACTACACCACCTGATTTCACTAATTAGCTCGCCTCCTGGACCAAGGTAAACTAATTATTCTAAATCAGGTGGTGTAGTGCGTGGTTGGAGCAAATACCTGCAGACACAGCGGACCTCAAGGCCTGGAGTTGAAGACCCCTGCTCTAAGGCCTCCACGCTAGCGTTCGGTTCCAGTGGAAGTCTTCAGCCGCACCCTGCACTCAGCAGCAGGCGAAGAAGGTCTGCCACACAAAGTGCACCCATACACCAGAGTACGTCTTTCAGAATTAATTGCCAAGTTATATTTAGAGCATCAAAATATAATGCGTTGTCTCTTCCAGGTGCAGAGGACGGCAGAGATGTAAATGGTAAATTGGTAATTGTTTGAATGCTTTCAAGTGCTCATGTCCCGGTTTCAAAATCCTTTCACCCCTAGTGACAAACTTCAGGTTTAAGCATGCCCCCTCCCAACAAAACTAGAGCTGGACACAAATCTTTCTCTCTATCTCCCTCAGCCTGACTGGTCTTCCCTGTTTCCTCCTACTCGGAGGCCACGCCTCTCCTCATCTGCCACCGTGTGGTACCAGCACCCTCCAGGTTGCCTCATGTCCTGCATTTATTCTCCCCTCAGCGACTGTCTGTCAGTCCCTCGTTAGAAGCCCCACTCATTCTCAGCCATGCTCCCAGGGGTGAATACAGAAACCTTGATCAGGACAAATAGTGCATTAATTGTTGTTGCTGTTGTTGTATTATTTGTTGATCAACCTTGATCAACCCCAGAGAATGCAAATTAAATTAATTGTATACAACTGACACACCATGCATTTAGCATAATGAATTGTGTGTGTTGCTACTACTAACTACTAATACTGTAATAATTCGATAACTGCGGGATATTTTTTTCAGGACCATTCCAACCCAGTACTTAAAAGAATTGTTTTAGCTGTCTCTGCATAAAGACTACATTTTTAAATCAGCATTAAAGTATGTATGATCAATTAAATTAACAATTCAAATCACTGTAATAAGGTGCTCAAAAGAAATGACTGAGAGCTAATAAAAGCCATGCAAGCTGTATTGTCCAATTCATAAGACAAAGATGCACAGATAAGTAAATACAGATGACACTATGTCTGCCTGAAAACACCAGCTTGAGATTCATGACATCCTCTTCACTAATGTTCACCATTAATGGCAACCTTGTGTTCATGAATGGATGGTTTGTAGATGTGGGCTGACTGCTACTTTGGCTTGATCAGGAAATAGCTTATTTATTTATTCAGGAGAAAATTCCCCATTGAGATTGCTATCTCTATATGAAGGGGGCTGAGGCCTTACTGAAATTGGAGCAATAGGAGCAAAAACTAATATTTTAACATTTTAATTTGTTACATGTTATGTATTAGTTTATTTGTTAGGGACAGTACAATTAAATATTGATACAATGCAGAAGCGGCACCCGATGCTTAAGCTATGTTTAAGCTAGCTTTTTCACCACTTTTTGATAAAACATTCATACCACAAAAACTATGTGGTTGTTTGATTGAATCCCCAGCAGCCTGCCCTAAGAATACACTCTTTGCCCTAAGAATACATTCTTTGTAAGTAGACCAACATAGTTACAGTACCATAGCAGGTATCAAAGCATCGTGTGTTGGAAGCCTCGTCAGTGCATATGTCAAGATAATGGTCGAGATGCTTGTGTGAATTTACCGTTTTCTTCAGCTTATGCCATGTTTATGGTTTCATATATTTAATGTAGGAAATTGAAATGTATGTAATAAGGCACTTGCTGTCCAAGAGAAGAATTTGTTTCATATATAAAGATGAGTTACAGAACTTTAAATTGCACATGATAATAAATTAATGTCTTACATTACAGAAAACATATGTACTGTACGCATGTATGCATGTGCATGTCAGATTTCTAAGTATTTTTGTTTGAAGATCTTTTATCTGAGATTTATATACTGGGATATTTATTTGAATGTGTTAGTACCTTGGCATATCATCATGCTGGTGCAAGCAAAATCTGACAGACTTTTCAAGTCATGGAAATATGACAAAGCTTGCATCTGCTAGTGTATGTAAATGTATTCTTTCAATACTGAATAGCCAAGACTCAATTCATGGAGGATCTGCTTGTCCACTTTGTTAGATCTCAGTGGAAAACGTATGCTACATGAAAGCCCCTGTGACAACGAGTGCCTGAGGCTTCACATCTCTGAAATGCTACCTCTCCCAAACTTTAGCCTTGTAAGGGGGGCTGAATTTCCTTAAGTTTGATCTATTTAATTTTTTTATTTAATTTCTTTTTTTTTTTTTTTTTTGGGTTATATTTACATCAGACAGGGTCTACTACTGCACATTGAATCACTAATATGGATGAGACTTGACTTGTTCTGCAGCTAGACCTGCCCCACTGACCTCAAGGCTGGCATATCTCTAAAGTAAGCATACATAAATAAACAACAAGCAAAGCAAACATCTCTCTCTCTCTCTCTCTATTCTCCCTCTCTTGCTGAGTTTGTCCCAGCGCATTCAGCGTTTTTCAGAACCTGCGCCGCCTTCGGTTTTGGATCAGGTCCAATCGACCCCTGTCACACTTCATTAGGCTCCATGACTTCAGGCTTCAAAAGGGAAATTCCCAGTCCCCGCAGCCCACTGTAGATGCAACAGTCATCGAGTTCTCCAGAAGGTGTAGCCAGAGGTTCTGCAGTTGCAATCGCCCTCACGAAGTCCATTAACATTGATTAAGAAATTAAGCTAATTAGTTTATTGTATCAGTGAGGAGAAGTGGCGCAAGTAAGGATTGTTTTATTGCGATATCAGCTCTTTCTATTCATTGTGGCCATTGGTGGCATTACTAAGAGGCCGTGATCAACTTTTTCAGCGCCTTTTGCACATTTCGTTTTTTTCCTAGCTGTCCTCGAAATTGAACATCAGTCTATGGCATTTATTATTGCAAAGCCCACGACAAAGGTAACGCCGCCTATGCTGGAGCCGGGTTTAGATTGTGAATCTAACGAGACCATCTGCTGTACAACATTAAAATTCATAGGGAGCCAGCGATAGATAGGAAGATAATGGCCAAGGTGCTGCTACTTTGGAAAACATTACAGAACTACATCTGTGATCAATGCTTCTGGAAGAGAGCGTGATGCATCACACGCTCATTGATCGGACGGCTTTCGACTAGAAGTGGTGAAATTTCTGCAGCATGTGTGATCTTGAGGCTCGTCAGCCCTGTTAGGCGGTTTTCTGACCGAAACATGACCGATGTGAATGTCCTTCCGCGAGATTGCATATTGAATGGGCAGTCTACAATAGAATAGTTTCGAGAGATTTGAGTATAATGGTAACAAAAGTGAATTAAATCATTGCATTGTGACTGCCTTAGTCGTAGTCTTCAGAACTGGCTTTATCAAATGAAATGAAATCAAATTTATTTGTATAGCGCTTTTCACAAATGAATTGTCACAAAACGCTTAACAGAAGGGGAACCCAGGCCTAGACCCCCCCAAAAGCAAGCTTAAAGGCGGCAGTGGCAAGGAAAAACTCCCTTGATAGGGAGAAACCTTGGGAGGAACCAGACTAAAAGGGGGGGAGCCGATCCTCTTCTGGCCGGCACAGGGTGTGTCCAAAAATGACTGTATCATGGTCAGTCCAAGGTGACTCAGGGCTGAATGACTTTGTGTCTCCTGAGTTAGGTAGTCAGTGGGGGGCTAAACCACGTGAAGGGGGTCCAGATCCAGGGACTGGGGTAGAAGTGGGGGTGAGGGTTGATGTGAGGGCAGCTCACACATGCAGTCAGAAAAAATCAGTGTTATAGGCAGTAGCATTATGTGAGAGCAGGGGAGCACAAGCATAGGAAATATACAGATAGCCCCAACAGGTGTAAGCTATGGCAGCATACCTATTAGGAGAGGGACAGAGAATACACTCAGCCATGAGATAGTTCCAAACCATCCACACCCAATCAAGGATAACCAGCCTAACAGTGGTGGTAACACGTTGAGGAGGTGACAGTATGGAAAGTTTCTCACTCCATAAGACACTAGGGCACGGCCTTCTCCATCTCTCCACCTAGACTATGTTTGGCAGTAGGCTAGGCTGAAAAGATATGTATTTAATCTAGACTTAAAAATTGAAACTGTGTCCGAATCCCTAACATGCTTTGGTAAACCGTTCCACAACAGAGGAGCTCTAAAAGAGAAGGCTCTACCACCAGCTGTGCTTTTCAAAATTCTAGGGAGTAATAGATGAGCTACTAGAGCAGCCAGATAATAAGGCATTACAATAGTCTAGCCTCGATGCGACAAAAGCATACATCAAGGTTTTTCCATCCTCTAATGACAGAATGTGCCTAATTTTAGCTATGTTTCTTAGGTGAAAGAAGGCCACTCTGGAAGTGTTTTTAATATGAGTGTCAAATGTAAGATCCTTATCAATAATAAAACCAAGATTCTTGACCGTTAGACTTGATGAAACCAGGCAATCACCTGCATTTAACTGCAGATCCAACTTGTTCCTTAATGTTTTGTGGCCCAAGACCATCATCTCTGTTTTATCTGAATTCAAAAGCAGGAAATGTACAGTCATCCAATTCTTTATATCAGAGATACAAGCCTCTAACTGAGTGAGTTGAAGTATTTCACCTGGTTTCATTGATATGTACAGCTGTGTATCATCTGCATAGCAATGTAAATTCACACCATGTTTACAAATAACATTACCCAGTGGTAGAAAATATAATGAGAACAGTAATGGTCCCAGCACTGAGCCTTGTGGAATACCATATTTAACCTGAGAGTAGTCAGAGAAACCTGTCTGATAGGTATGATTTAAACCATAAGAGTGCCCGTCCATGTAAACCAACCAGGTTTTCTAGCTTGTAAAGGAGAATCTGGTGGTCAGTAGTGTCAAAAGCAACACTTATGTCAAGGAGCACTAGAATAGAAACCAGTGATTCTTGAGATCAAAACATGTCTGCCAGATAAAACACAGTTTTTGGGTAAAACATTTACATAATATTATTCATACAAATAATCAAAAGACTAACCAGGACAATGTTAGCACAACAAAATATGATTTCATGTTGTTTTATAAATATTTTTTATTCTAAATTATATAATATGTGACCAGTGCCTGAAAAAACTATTGTCCTGAAGCAGGCCTCATTACATTACAATAGCTTAAAAAGAATTAAAAGTAATGTAAAATTAAACATCATAATTACTATTTGTAAGTAGTTAAGCAAATAATTTCATGAGTATCAAAAGTTACAATTTAAAAAAGATTTTAATGTACTTTCTAGTCGATTGAACTTGAGTTTTTGTCAACACCGTCAGACATAATATTTATATTTATTTTTATCAGGAATTATTGTGGGCAGCTAAAGCTCTGAGGACCCCTTTGCCACTTCCTTGTTTTTCCTCATGCCATGAGACAACTCCAGCTCTGGTAAGTTTTTAATATTATTTTCATTTCATACCTATTTGTTAATACCTTGCATGTCACAAGCATAGTATATCAACACCATAATCAATGAAATGCAAGATTTGTGTGAAATCCTTTGTAATAAAGGCTTAATTTAAGTATATTATAGAGGTCACAAGCAACTAATGATAAACAAGATGGCTCCTGTGAGAAACACATGTGTTATAAGAGGAAATATGGTATTTAGTCAACTCCATCAGATGTCAACACCATCAGGATTTGTGCCTGACGGGTGTTGACAAATGCCACTAAAGTGTGTTATTCACTCATTTTAATGTAGTTTACTTCAATGATATTACTTCCCATGCATTTGATATTACTGTTGCATAGTTTTATGTGTTGAATTTCAACCAATTGCCATATAGCTTTATGTTTTGAATTGAATCTCATTTTAATAGCCTGTCAAGTACTTGATATGTAATAAGGTGTTGCTTATGCTTATCCATCAGAAAAGTATAATGATTGCAAAATGGTATGCATTTCAGGCTAGAATGGCTAGAGAGAAGTTGTCAGTGGAGGAGCGAAAGAGAAGGAACAGGGAGTACCAAAAAAGCTGAGCTGAAGGAGGAGTTCCCGAGAAAGGAGAGGGAAAGATGAAGAAATGGGGTGGAGGAGTTCGAAAAACATCAATGATGTGGTTCTCTGTGGCTCAGTTGAAGAAATGGGGTGGAGGAGGTTGTGCAACACTGGGGCCACAAACTGAAAATCATGCATTCATTTGGAAGAAGAAAGGTCTGCTAAATGGTGATATTATTATAAATGGCGTTCAATGATTTGGAAGAACAGAAAGAGGTTTTGGAAACAAGCACAGAAAGAGCCAAGAGAATGCAGGAAAAGAGCACAGGAAAGCCGGAAAGATCTAGATACCCCACCACAGAGTCAGGATTCTGCACAATCTCAGAGTCCAAGCGACAGAATGCTGCAGCCATCTGGACCTATATGGATCAAATCCTGACTTTTGTGCCAGATTTCCAAAATATTAACACTGTCCACTTTTGGTCAGATGGTCCAAGCAAACAGTATAAAAATAAAAATAACTTTTACCTCCTCTGTGCTGTCCCTCCCCGATTGGGATTCAAGAATGCAACGTGGAATTTCTTCCCTACATCACATGGCAAGGGTGCCCCAGATGGCATCGAGGCAACAGTAAAGAGATATGCAGACAATATTGTGCTGAGAGTTCGGGACATTGTGGATGGCAGAGCATTTTATGAGATGGTGTCCAGCAGCCTAAGTGGTGTAAAGCTATAATACGTCACCAATGATGATTTTCAGTCCTATGACACTCTCCTCATGCAACCCCTGAAATCCATCCCAGGAACAAGGAAGATTCATCAAGTAGTAGCTCAAGGGAATATCATCCATTGTAGGCACATTTCATGTTTTTGCAGTGAGCTACAGATTTGCCAGTGCTTCAGTCCAGTTACTCACTTTTTGGATGGCATCCCTCAGGACCCAGATGAACATGAAGAGTCTAGTGCTGTTGAAGTACAAAGTCCTCTGGCGATGTTGATGGAGGCCATGAAGAAAGAGCCCATCAGAGGACCTGAGGGCACAACAACTGAGATAGGCCCTGGTGATGTTCAGAGTGGATATTGGCTTGTTATCATGTATGACCAGAACTGGTGGCTGACCAGAACTGGTGGCTGGCTAAAGCCTTAACAACTGAACAAGATGTTCAAGTTAAAAAATGTTACCCTCATGGGCCAAATGTTAGTTTTCAGCAAAAACTAGGACGGCGGGATGTCTGTTTTGTGCCATTTACAGATGTTCTAGTTAAGCTGAATGAGCCATCATCACCAGTCCATACAAGTAGCACCAGGAACATATACCACATATCTGCAGAGGTCATGGACTTCATAGAAGAGGAACACTTGAATCATTGAGAAGTCAAATTTGATTATGTATTAAGTTTTTTATGACAGTTTTGCAATATTTTTAAAGGTTCAGCTGTCATTTTGAAAGATTTTGAATGATTTTAATTAGTTTATGTATGAGCAGCATATATTTGAAGAGGTTGTGGACTTTACAACTGGGTTATATGTGCATTGTCTATTGGCTGATGTTTAAAGTCCCTTGAGATGTGAATCCAAGAAAAGAATGGTTACGTAATATGTTTTCTTCATGTCTTGGAACGTTACACTATTTGTGAGAGTTCAGTGGTCATTTTGAATGAAATATTTTCCTGTTCCTTACAAGTTTGTCACCACTGTCATTTTTGCGTCACCACCGTTGATGCCTTGTCAACTCCGTCAGATGGACTTTATGTTGTTTTTATAAATAAAGAATATCTGTTTTGTTCCCTCAAGAATATTTGTCTATAAAATCTTTGCATTTCCAAAGTTAATTAAATACAAAATTGGTTGATCTATACGACCTAAACTGCAATCATTAAACATTGACTAATCAAACTTTTATATGATTCATTTGAAAACATGTGTGCATAATTAAGAGAACCATAAACTGCTAAGAGTCAAAGTATCTGTGATAAGTTCATTCAAAATAATTTTATAGACATTTCTATGTGTCTGATGGTGTTGACAAAAATCTAGTGCTGATCCAGCAAACATGTAATTTATTTTTAAAAATGTTACAACTGGGAGGTTGTTCCAAAACCTAATTTAACAAAGATGTATACATAGGTTTTGAAAAGAATCAAGAAAAATCAAGAAAATCAAAACCTGTTTTGTCCCTGATCTCAAGAACCACTGAAACACAACCAGTATCCGATGCTAAAAGTAAGTCATTTACAACTTTAATAAGTGCCGTCTCAGTGCTATGGTTTGGTCTAAAACCTGATTGTAGTGTTTCATACAGATTATTCGTTTTTAGGAAAGCAGTTAATTGTTGAGCTACAGATTTCTCAAAATTTTCACAAGCTTTATACTGCTTATGCGCATGTCGCCCATAATGGACTACTGGATTTGAGAAACGAATAGTATGCATCTCATATGATTTTGTAGCTCACCCCAAAAATAAAAAAATAGCTAAGGAATAGCCACATCCCCTAATGTTTGCCATTATGATTTTTTTTATATATATAATTTTACTTCAGATTTTTCCCCCATTTTCCTTACAATTAGGTGGCCAATTATATCCTCTATTTCTTCAATTCACCCTCCCGCACGAGCCCGCCACCCGTCTCTATGGGACAAACCAATACTCCAAGGCCGGCAATGATCCACCTCCTCCGAGATGGAACTGGCCCACCTGTCTTACAGGGACGCCCTCCACGCTTCTCTGCGAGGTCTTGCCAGCTCTTCCTTCCCTTTTCCCCCTGGGGCGGACAGCCAATCGCCGACCCCCAATCAGGGCTTCCAGCCATAGCCGAGCTGGTGCAGCTGGGGATCGAACCCCACTCCGGGTGAGTGCTTTGACCGTTACACCACCCAAGGCCCCTCACCATTATGCATTTTACATGATTTTTTGACATTCTGCTTGATCCAATGCTTGTATAGGCTTCACGCTTCTCAAAAATGTTCAAAATGTTACTCCCTTTCCATAAATAACACAAAACATGGCAGGTCACATGACTCAGTGCCCATCTTGCATATGGTGAATGCATGTTATTTCAGCTTCAAGCCTCATTTCTCCTCAAATTTGGCAAACAGGTTCAAAATGTTTCTTCCTAAGGATACCTGACATCAAACATATCGCGTCAAATGGTGTGGCGGCCATGTTGCGTGCAGAAAATATGCGCTAATGTGGGAGGCTTCTGTTTGTCCCTGAGCTTTGCTCATATATACTCCAGACATAGCAAACACATTTTAAGTGTGATGTCCTTTTGATTACAGTCTTTGGAAAGTCGTTTTTGTTGCATGGGGCTTGGAAGGCCCTGAGGTTGCCTGCAGACTCTGTATTTCTTTTACATTATTGTATTCAAGGGAGAGGGGGAACACGAAGTGAGATGATCGCCCTCTGGTGGTAAAAAAACCAAACTATTAGATTAGAATACATTCATATAATTTCGAAATGTATTTCCAAATACACTCAAGTCTTAAGCTTTTTCTAAAAAAATAATGGCACTATTTGATATATGACCAAAATGACAACATAGAGTAGCACTTCGAGAAACTTGTGAGTTGTTGTTTTTCTTTAAAAAAGAGAAGGGTCTAACTTGTCTCATTCCTCTGTGGACAGATCTAAGAGGGACCAACCCATTGGCAAGCCATGTCCTTTATTTCCTCTGTAGTCACTATGCTGTATTTAGGGAAAGTCTGTCAGTCTTCATCTAAATTTACCATGTTAACCCTTCTTGACATCGGGCCTGATTATTTATAGTTTGGTGTGGAAAAGCGAACACCTTTAGATCTGATGCCATCTTCAGAGCCGCAAGGATAATTCCTCCTGATAGGAAAGTCAATAAGGACTCCTCTAACCTTGGGAAGGATCTCTCTCTCCCTCTGTAGCATCTTCAAACTTTTGATCACAGGAGACCATCGCAATGGCTTCAGCCAAATACTTTGTAAGAGAAGACAGGACTGACCATACTTCTCTTTACTCCAAGTGGATATTGATTTATGTGAGGCCCAATGCTATTGACATTTCAAATGCAAATGATTAAATGAATTGCCCCAATAAGGTGCCTTTTGCTCTTGAATTGAATCGAGATACCCTCCGATACACTGGTTTACAATTAGCTAAAGTGTATTTTTGTGTCGCACAGACTAAACATCAGTGAATTACAGTGGTCATAGATTTTGCTGGTGAAGTTAACGTTAATAGATTATACCTGTGAGCCTTTTGTCAAATACAGTGAGCTTCTTCTTTAATTAAATATGCATGTTCTGTTTCTGCCGTGTTAGACTTTTATCCTAGGACAAATGTGAGAGTACTCATAGGGTTAACATTATTTCAATTTTGTTCCCTGGCAAAAGTATCCTGTGGGACTAAAACTCCTATAGAATCATATGTTAAATTAGTTCTAAAGTGCTTCAACCAATCCTACTGCACATTTTGCTATTTATCATTTCCACAGGCTAATTGCTTTTCAAGTGTGTTTCACAAGAGCAATGGTTTATATGCACAACTAAACTACTGGTAGACAGTTTTCATAAAATATACATGTGAAAAGTATTTAAGTGTTTTGTTGAGTGGTATTTTATAGTATGGTTAGTATGGCATATATAAAAGTTTATCCAAATTAGATTATTATTTGTATTATTATTATTATTATTATATATATTTTTTTGGTACTTGTTTCTTTTTTATTATTGTTGAAATTTAGGCATTGATTTGGCCTGGAAATATTGAACAATGTCCTGTGATACGATGCTTACACTTCTACATACACCTTTAACATACACATTGGCTAATGAGCTACTTACAATGTCGTAACCGACAAGAATTGTTTTATCGTCAGTGGGGGTTTACTCCTAAACTTTTCAGCCTGCGTGATAAGTGGTTTAATTTAGCTAAATATATATAGAAATAGTCTATTAAATCCAGAAAACTACATTTTAAACTTTAAGTTAAAGGATTTTTTATCAAAAGCTGAAAAAGACAGGAAATTCAAATGAGCAGCAAAACCTTTCACATATGCACAAACAAGGTTTTCCTGAACACAGCTTTAACCACTGCTACAGTACTGTATCTATTTAAACAACATTTAGGCTACTCACCACTGGGCACGGGCAGGTTGCTTAGGATTCAAAACTTCTTTCAAACAGCCTAATTCATATAGAATATAGGTTATTTTAAATGAGTGAAAAAATATGTTATTATATGATATATTATTAAATTAGGTGCTTAGTTTAGTGACCATGGTTGGTTGAGCTGAGAGAGTTGTGGCCAGGTTGCTGACAGGCTAGCTGGGTGTTACATTGGCTAGCTATGGACCAGCTGATGGTGCATGCCACCAGACAGGGTGGTGTGAGTATCTCAGAAACTGCTGATCTCATGGGATTTTAACGCACAGCAGTCTCTAGAGTTTACAGAGAATGGTTCGAAAAACAAAAAACATCCAGTGAGCAGCAGATCTGTCGGAGAAAACACCTTGTTAATGAGAGAGGTCAGAGGAGAATGGCCAGACTGGTTCAAGCTGACAGGAAGGCAACAGTAACTCAAATAACCACGTGTTACAACAGTGGTATGCAGAAGAGCATCTCTGAACGCACAACACGTCAAACCTTGAAGTGGATGGGCTACAGCAGCAGAAGACCACACCAGGTTCCTCTCCTGTCAGAACAGAAAAGTGAGGCTACAGTGGGCACAGGCTCACCAAAACTGGACAGTTGAAGATTGGAAAAAACGTTAACTGGACTGACGAATCTCGATTTCTGCTGTGACATCCAGATGGTAGGGTCAATTTTGACGTAAACAACATGAATCCATGCATCCATCCTGCCTCGTGTCAACGGTTCAGGCTGCTGATGGTTGTGCAACGGTGTGGGGAATGTTTTCTTGGCACACATTAGGCCCCTTAATACCAATTGAGCATCATTTAGATGTCACAACCTACCTGAGTCTTGTTGCTGACTATGTGCATTCCTTTATAGTCACAGTCTACAGATCTTCTGGCTACTTCCAGCAGGATAATGCGCAATGTCACAAAGCACATGTCATCTCAAATTGGTTCCACGAACATGACAATGAGTTCAGTGTACTCCAATGGCCTCCACAGTCACCAGATCTCGGTCCAATAGAGCACCTTTGGGATGTGATGTAATGGGAGATTTGTAACATGAACGTGCATCCGACAAATCTGCAGCAACTGCATGATGCTATCATGTCAACATGGACCAGAATCTCTACTTTTTAGTAGCTCACCATTCAATGTCAATGGACACATGCATCCGGAAAATTATGTATTTAATACAATAATACAATACAGTCATTTAGCAGACGCTTTTATCCAAAGCCTTTACAAAAAATGCATTCAGCTCGAGTAAATGAACAACTGCTTGATGTTATAAGCACATCATTCATCAAGTATGTCACATAAACAATGCAAGTGGTAGTTACAAAGGAAATTAACAATAAGTGCAACAGATTTTTTTTTTTTTGAATATAAATATAGGGATGGGTGAGATAAGGTGCGAGGGGCAGTCTAAAGAGGTGAGTTTTCAGCCTGTGCCGGAAAATGGGCAGCAATTCGGCTGTCCTGATGTCAGTGGAGAGTTTATTCCACCATAGTGGTGCCAGGACAGAGAAGAGTCGCGACCGATATGAGTGACTCGGCATGAGGGTGTAACCAATCGCCTAGAGGCAGCAGTGATCGGAATATATTGTGGAGGGCTATCTGAGTACATGTGCCAAAATTCTGCCAAACAGGCGATGAAACAGCTAATACAATGGTAGTGGAAGTTTGTTGTTTTGAATGGGAGCCGTTCTCAAAACCTATAATAAGGTTTTGCCTACTGGCAAAAAATGTTTAAAACATGAGAAAATGCATAAAACATTTTAGAACGTGTATGCTCTGGAGGTCAGAGCACTCTTAGTCCCTGCTAGAGGCATTGCGTGTCAGCAAACTAACAGTAGGTGGATATAATAAAGGCAGAGGGCTTTGAGGTCACACACTTTTCTATAAAGCTTTGGTAACTGAACATCTGTGACCTTTGCAGCCATCTTTAACCGCCGTGCTTAGTTTGGTTTGGATTGTATAGATAGCTCATCCCCAGAATTAAATGCTGACGGTTGACATACCTGTTTAACAAATAATATTTTTTTCCCCAAACAGATATGCGTCACCATTATTCACACCCATTTTCAGTACTTTTGTGCACTCTCCCCTTGCAAAGATAACACTACGAAAGTAAACATCACTAGTAGTCTTCTACAATGTTTTATGAGATTGGTGAACATATTTGGGGGGATCTTTGACCATTCCTCCATACAGAATCTTTCAAGATCCTTCGGTCTGTGCGTTTGAACTGCCCTCTTCAATTCAAACCAATACATTTTTGATCCGGTTCAAGTGTGGAGACTGAGATAGCCATTGCAAAGCAATAATTCTGTGGTCAGTTAACAATTTCTTGGTTGAATTTGAGGTATGCTTGGGATCATTGTCCAGCTGAAAGATCCATTTGCAGCCAAGTTTCAGCTTCCTGGCAGAGGGAACCAGGTTTTTGGCCAAAATGTTTTAATACTTGTTGGATTTCATGATTCCATTGACCTTAACAAGAGTCAGCAGATGCAAACAACCCCATAACATCAAAGATCCACCGACATATTTCATCATAGGTATGATGCTCTTTTCAACATAGCCATCCTTCTTCCGACGCCAAACCCACTGCTGGTGTGCATGGCTAAAAAGCTACATTTTGGTCTCATCTGACCATAACACCTGGAACTCAAACATCAGAGTTCCATTGCCATTTAGAAAACTCCAGACACTGATTTGCCTACAATAGAGGCTTTTTTTCTGGCAACCGTTCCAAAAAGCCTACTGGCATGGAGTTGGTGTCTGATGGTAGATTTGGAGACTTTGTGTTCCCAAGATGCAACCAAGTTTTTTATATTTCCAACTGTGATCCTTGGATTTGTCTTTGCCTCCCAAACCATCTCCCTCACTGTGCGTGGGGGCCAGGTGCACTTGTGTCCTCTACCAAGCATGTTTACCACTGTTCCTGTGGTTTTAAACTTGTTCATTGTTAACCTAATAGTGGAAAGTGCTATCTTTAGTTTTTTACATGTATTTGTTTGTAACCATCTCCTGACTTGTGAAAGTCAACAACCCTTTGTCTTGTGCTTTGCCCATCCTCATGGTGATGGATGAAAAATTGATTTTACATGTGTGTTACCTCATTTTTATACCCCAGTGAAACAGGAAGCCACGGGAGGCAACAATACAGTTCCCTAAGGTTGAGATGAGCTTTAAAAAGTGTATAATGCAGACTTATTGTCGTATTTCATTTAAAATAATTATTAGGGGTGTGAGTATCTTTTTTGGCATAATAAATATTTTTCTGAGCATGCAATATAGCTCATTACCTGTATTGTTTATTTTATCAGCCTTATTTGCTCATCTTTATCATGGGTGTGAATAATGAGGGTACAGTACATCAACATTGTATTCACTATAACCTCAGGCCACAGTCCAATGCCCTCTACTACACAGAGGTTTCTGGTGGTTTACATTCAGCAAGCATAGTTCCATAGAAGATTATCAATGATATGTGTGTTGAACTTTTCTAACAGTATGCAAAGTTAACTGCTATTCAGATGAGGTAGTAAAAGGCAGTGCATGCTACTGTGTTAAAATAAAATTGGATAACTCCAAACAGTATTCTAATAAGCTCCCGTTGTTTGACTGTGTCTTACATTGTCTCACTGTAAAAAAGGTGAGTTTAAAATTATACTTGTGGTGATGATATAAGGTAAAGAAGAGAATTTCAAGTCACCTAAGGGCTGTTCATTAAAGTCTTCCTGTCCTTTTACACTTGCATGTCAGTAAGGAAGAAACAGTCAGGCTCTGTTTCATATAGGCTATTGTATTTCCTAATTGATTAGGCTGAGTCTCCTACCATCTCCTCTTATTAAGTTCCAGGGTGGAGAATTTAGTCTTTCTTTGACTGTCCTTCATGATTTGATTGTCACAATCAATTTCACTGTGAAGTCTGTGGCAATCAATGGATCAGATTCAATAGACTTTATATTTTAAAAGTGGTTAACACAGTGGATTACAGAAAATATTTTAAATTCTGTATTTTTTTGGTTCTGTCAGCAGGACAAGAGTGCTTAAGTGGAAATTAATGGGACATACCACACTTACATTGTGATGATTTTTCTTTAATAAATGATTTAATAATTAATTCAGGGAATAGCTTATATACGTATAATAGCTTGAAGACCAGGTCTGAGATAGTGCTAAATGCACTCTAGTCTGTAAGCTGACAGGTTGAATGGTTTGTTCTCGTCAATAAACTTGCCTGTGTTACTATGTTGTTTAGCAAACAATGCTAGCTTAATAAAGCAAGATATTCTCATTAAAAATGGCAAATAAATATTATCTACAAATAGCACCTCCTGTCTCATTTCTAGTGAATGCACTTGTATTCCGCCCGAAAGTGCACTAAAAGTAATCTCCAGTAGAGGGCACTCTGACCACACTGGGGTCTATGACATAAGCACAGGCGATTGTTCAATATACCAAATCCCCCTTAACACGTGGTAGCTCATCTCTCACAATTGCCCACGACCCTCGGGATTCACAGTTGCCCACGACCCTCGGGATTCTCTATTCTCGCACACTTCTGAGATCCCACTGGACTCACCAAAGTGCCTTGCTGAACAAAATGAGCCAGTTTGCTAGATACCCCGTGCCGTGTACCTGGGCCCAAAGAAAATCTTCCAAAAGTCTGGCACCCGACACCGTGCGGAGTTGGTAGCATACACAAGACATTCATATAATATATCCCATTTAGCAGACGCTTTTATCCAAAGCGACTTACAGTAGTGAATGCATTTACATTTTTCTGTATATGTGAGTCTATTAAAGTCTAATGCAGACAGAGAAATCCCAGAATCCAAACCAGAAATATACCGTGGCATACCGATCACATAAAGAGGCTTGCTAGTAAGAAGTGCTTTAGAACGGAAAGCGTGCATAATAAATTGAGTAATTGACAGCTAGAACAGGACCCCAGAGAATCCTCCTCAAAGGGGCAATGAATGATTTCTCTGTGTTCTCATTAGTCTGCCCTTGTTCTGTGTTGCTTCTCTATGCAGATGTCATTTTTCCAGAAAGTTGTACAAACGTTTTTTTCCTGTGTTACAGGTAGGCTACGATGCAGTTGCCAACAATGATACGCTGATCTCTTGCACTAACCATGATTAATCTTACCATGTATAAATGCACTTTTTTGTAAGTCGTTCTGGATAAGAGCGTCTGCTAAATGCCTAAAATGTAAAAATGTAATGTATTATATAGATTATTATATATAACTATTATATATTCAATGCTGGTGTCAAAAAACTATCTGTATACCACCTGTTTTTGAAAAATAAAAGGTAGGCCTACTCCTACTAACCACTAAGAAAGGCTGTTAACAAGACACTTTTTGGCACAGCTTAATGCCAAGAGAGCACACTATGTTGGCTAATAATAGCTGGCCTACTCAGGTTTGACTGCAAGAATCCATATGATTCAGTACCATGGATAAGCGGACGTGCCCTCTAAACATGCGAGAAAATATCAAACAGTAAACACCACGAAAAGCTTAACGTGGTTTACTTGCCCCCCTCCCCTTTTGTAAACCAATATAATTAGCCTATAGTAACGATTTCACCGGTAACTCTCAGGCACACACACACGCAGACACACGCCCCGTTGCCACAGACTGGTGTTAACAAAGGACGGGGTCGTCCTTTCACCAATACAAATAGGAGAGCGCAGTGCAAATAATACTCCAGATGGGTCGTTGAGTAACCAAACCCCAGAAATGGAGAAGCGCACGGTTGTTTCCACGAGTAGGGCGGGGTAAGCTACTGCTCATGCTGCTGGCAAGCGACAAAGGGTTAAGGCCGTAAATCTCTCTTAGCAGGTGGAGTTCAGGGCAGACGGTGGCCCTCCCGAGTGATCTCCAGAGACGTAACTGAAATCGAACGGTTACCGCTCCGGTCCCGGGCCGCGGAAAGCCGCTCTCTCCCCTCCCTCCCCCCCTCCCAAGCGGCCGGACGTGGGTCTGCCGGCACATTCCTGACCATAACTTAAACTGCATTTCTATTTTAACAGCAGCGGCGGAAAGCAGAGGGCTTCCCCGCGTCCCCCTGGTGGACACATGAATGAAGAGAGTCAGGTTTCTCGATCGCATGCTCCTCTCCAGATGTACAAGGAATTAACACAGCATTCGTCGCTGGAGGGAAGGTGCCGCTTCAGAGAGCCTCTTACAGCGAGGAGATTACAACAGACAGGGCTGTGAGGGGGCAGCCAAAAGCCCAAAACAATGAGCAGAGTCACCTTCTTCGAGGTAAGCCCTGAGCTTTGAGGTGAGAGGCAGACAGGTCTTGAGTCAGTCGTTTGTAATGCAGATTAGTGATTTTTTGTTCTTTCAGAAAAGTTGTGTCTGTGTGACGAATGACTTATTGACGAATGAATTATTGTTTAGCTGTACTGTTTCAGTAGGCTACTGCTGTCATATAGGCTAGCAGAAGTGAATAACTTAATCGAGAACAACAAATGAGAAGCAAAACTTTTATGCTTCTCATTTTCACAGTACTCAAAGTTTTTGTTTTGTACTTATTGGTGTCTGATTTGGGTAATATTAGGAAGGACACTTTTCGGTTAGTTCGGTTCGACACTTTAATGATAAACTTTTCACTCTGCCATATTCATTGGAATTAATGTTTCGATTGTGTTCTAGACAATGCCTCGAGGGAATTTACTTGTTACAACACACATGCCTTGCTGTAAATAAACTTTGGGTTTGAGGAATATTTCACACAGAAGAACTGGGATTATTTGTACAATCCCAGAGATTTGCTGAATGTGTAATTGTTCCAGATGGTTCGATCATATTACACATATTGATAAGATGTTATAAATTATTGCTCTCGATATGTGGTTGTTCATATTTAGAATGTGCCAACGATGATTCTTCTGAGAACAGAAATTTCATATTTAATATAAATAAATCATGCTTTAGATGGTAATGGTCAATATTACATGTGGACCAAAATCATCAGATCGACAATGACGATTAGATACTTCAAAACGTTTTTGAGATGTTTAAATATCTTGTTGGACCAGGGACAACCAGTATCACTGTTGACTGCTGGAATTCAAAGTTCTCTCCATTGCTTCTTCACCCCTCTATCCTGTTAGATTCCCTTTCAAGTCCTATTAAGTCAAAATGTCCCAGTTATTACTACTGTCCTTTTGGGGTTTATCCCCTTGGTTATTGGTTTTGAAATTGTTGTTGATCTTGTTTTTTTGATTATATGGCTGTGGACTTCTCATTGCTGTATTCATAAGCAAGTAAATGTGCAATTCAGTGCAAGAGCAACAGGCCTGTCATCTAAAGTTGAATTATAGCAGCTCTGGCATTTGCTCCATATACCGAAGGGTACTTGAAATGAAGCTGTGTTCCTCATTAGCAAGTACTTCCATATCTGAGGATCCAAATTTAGGTTAGACATTACATTTGAGTAAAACGAGCATAAAATGAGCATAAATATGTTGGTCTTGATTTTTACACAATTATGTAGAAGGTTTTTCTTTTTCAATCTGAGCCCTGTCTAGGCCATAATACATCCATCACTTCTTGTTTAGGCTGTCTGGTGATAAGGCCGTGTGCATCTCTCATCTTTGCATGTGCATTTACAATGGCGGAGGGGGATGCTAGAGCGCTGTCTATACGGTACGCTTTGAAATCAGCTGAGTGCTTTTATCGATGACTCTGTTGATTGAAAGGGTCTGATTTACATCTACGAGCCCCATTGTGACTGGATGACAGGCGTGGGGAGGAAGACATTTCACAACTGGTTGTGTGCATAATTAAGGCTGGTTGTCTGTTGATTTATTTGGATCATCTTCAGTTTATTTTTTTTACTTATACCTCTACAAATGTTGTAATCTGCATGTTAGCATAAATATAATTTTACAATGGTTACAAGCTCCTTGTAAAAATGCCAGTAGGGGCCTGGGGTTCTAATGTGGTGCCAACTAGACTACAACTACATTGTACTTTTAAAGGAGAGAACCATGATATAAACATCAGTTACCATAAATGTAACATTGAAATTATTTTTAAGATACTTAAAGTCTGGGTGTCAAAAGGCAAAAATGTGTTGGAGGAGTTGGAGGTCTCTATGCTTTAGGCACATTCACATGCCCTCTCGATGTTGCTTCGCACACTGTGTCCATCCGAGGCACTGTAATGCAAAACATACATGTTGGTCGAGTTTTTGACATGCTGCACTGGAATTGGAATTTGTATCTGATTGCATTATGTTCAGGTATAGGTATGATATCCTATCCTGATATATGATATATAGGTATGATAGGTACATATCCTTGAAATATATGAAATATGTATCTTGTGGCTAATAAAGTTATTTTGGGCCTGGCCACAGGCTTCTGCTCTTGGCCGCATTGAAGGGGAGAAATCAAATGAAAGAGATATGTGGGCACTATGGGACCAGCTTCTGCGTCCTATTTCTCAGCCAGTGATGCCAATAATGAGCAGGAAATCATCCAGGCTATAACAGTGCTGTGTGTTTTTCATTGTGCACAGTAAATAGAACAAACAATAAAATCAACTTCTTTATATTTGAATTCAACACCTGAAGTGCATTACGTCTAAATCAGGGAAGCTGCTTCACACTTTAGGAGGTGACCATGTGAGATTCTGTTTGCTTTTGGTTTGCGTTTCCTAATTATAGGTGGGGGGAAATTGTGATTGCTTTCGGTCCTAAATCTTTCCAGAGGATTATCAAATTATTTTCGCAGTGCAAGTTATTAATTAGTGACCCGGGACTGATTAGGACTCATTAGGATGACTTGATGTTCCCCCATTGAGAGCTGAGATCCTCTGTGGCTATTGAACTTGATGCTCTGACAGCACATTATAAGCGAGACGCATGTCAAATGAGCACAGATATACGATATATGATATGATATAGTATATTTTATCATGGCCATTTAGCATGATTTTGATTGGATGCATTTTCTTAACAGTATTGTGGATACAGTCCACATTTGTCACTAGCTTTGACTTGCAAATGTTATGTTTTCCTTCTTAAACAGCCAATTGTTTGATTGCTAAACCCATGAAACCCATGGAAAAAAACGAAATGACACTAAACTAAAAACTTGTGATTTGTGAGCCAAAGTTAAGAACCAATGTTGATTGAAACCAGGCTAATGCATTTCAACGAAACCCTTAAATAAAAGGCTGGTACATGACTGTCTACCTGTATATACAGTTCATTTTCTGTGGTCTGATTTAAAACCAGCATGCATCATCTCACATTTTTTTGTTGCTTCCACCAACCCATCTGCAAGTCTCTATGAATTCCCAAGGTGAGAAAGCACTTCTTTGAGAACTGGGATTTACACAAGGATGCAGCAGAAAACACCCATGATGCCTCAGTGAGCCAGTCTGATGTCAGCAACAGTCTGATGTCAGTGGTTTTTATAACATTAGACCCAATGGAATAAACTCATTGTCTGTGTGCTCTTTTCTTTTTTTGTTGTTGCTGTGCATTCAGCAAATCTTTAGATATCCATTAGAAGGTTATTACACTGTCCAGTAAAAGAGCAATTTAAAACGTGACAGCTATGCTGAGCTGTACAGGTTAGAGTGCTTTCAGAGCAAATTGCAGTTTGCAGCCCCTGTGCATATGCTGTAGATCAAAGCTGACAGGGTCTAATTAAGACTAAAAGATCTGCAATGCAAACAGTAACATATTTTGCTATTTCACCAAACAAACATTATTTTGTCCTTTCTTTCCCATTGAAGTCAGAAGCAGTTAAGATGTGACTTGAATAACCTCAATTATCCAAATTCTGGGTACATCAAAGGATATATAGCAGTTATGTTTAGATAGTCATAAGGACTTGTAGATGGCAGCATTCATAAGCGTGATCGTCATAGGGTTAAATCAGTCTTGCACAACTAAAAACAAACTGTGTTTTTTAAAGACACCCTTCAATGCTTTTATTAAAAAGGGCTAGACTTGTTTGAATTCTCTGCATGTTTCAGTCTTCAGTAGGTGTCAGGTGCATTCTAATACGTTCCATACACACACACAGTTCTGCAAAGCTGATATGGCGCACTTCATGTTTATATTTATTATATTTAATTGATATGAATTATACTGATTGCCCTTTAATCTAATATGCAACAATCCAGGAGGAATTTCACAATGGTCTGTGGCTACCAGTTCCCAAATTCTACAATATGTAAAATTGTAACAATGAATTCTTAAATATTTATATCTACTAACAGCACTGTGAGAATGTGAAATATTTTCTGCTTCAGAGTAAATATGTTCCCACAACCCTTCACTTTGGGTAGCAAGCACTCGGGCCTCTAGGTTTTTTTTGCCATGCAACACACATACACTCAGCCGTTTCAGAACGAGGTGAAGGATGAATCATCTGACCCTCTGACCCTCTGACAGATTCTGTTATTTGCACCACTTGCAAACATGCATTTTTAGGTGAAATAAGTGTGGAAATCCGACCATGGTATCCCTCTCTGCGAAGTTGTCGACAAACTGTTCCTGATTAAACAGCCTGGTCATGCCCTAGATTGATATTTGCAGTCAACTCATTCGGGATTGGCTTGTCTGTTTTGCCTTGCATCTTGAACAAATGCAGGGACATCACGGTGGAGGAGTATGCACTTTCAAGCACAGTTTCCCCTAATCGATGATGTTTTTCCCTCAGACTTTCATGCCAACACCAACACTGCTCTTTGTGAAACATCAGCAAGTTCAGAAGTCTTCATCACTGAAGCTCCTGCCAAATGTGCCCAAACAATCACCCCTCTTTCAAAGTCACTGATATCTCTTCTTCTAGCCATGGTAGCCAAAATAATGGACAACTGGGCCTGCCCAGCATTTTATACATGACCATAAGTATGATGGGATGTTAATTGCTTAATTAACTCAGGAACCACACCTGTGTGGAAGCACCTGCTTTCAATATTTTTTGTATCCCTCATTTACTCTGTTTCCGTTATTTTGGCAGTTACCTGTATATTCACTGAATGGAGAAAATGTATCAATCATGAACTTCAAAAATGCCATCTCCCACTTGTTGGCATTCCACATGACTCCTATCTTTTTCAGCACACGTGTGTGTGTTCTGCTCCATCCACACAATGACTGATTGTGGAAACTATCACAGCCTTTCAAACATCACCTCCATGTAACTCATATATATTGCAGGTATGTCCTAATTTTTACTTTAATTGAATTATACATTTATAACAAAAATATGACCTGAACTTAAATACCAGTTTAAAAATTGGTATTATATTGATTGATAATAATTGATTATTATATAAGGTGTTGTACTGTAATAAGCACAGCTGTAGGGCTCTTGTGCTTTGATTCTGTGTGGGTTGCTGTTCGCTTTTATTGCAGTAGCATCTGTATGTGGTCAACCATCCCTGTAGGCGATATGGTTGTCCTGTAACCACTAGAGGGTCCTCTTGTGCAACATTTCTAAGCCACTTGGGGCAGAGAAATGGATTGCATGCTCACTTAGTATGCACCTTAGTTACTGAGTTGAGAAGCCTCAAACAAGACAACCTTGCATTGCATTGAAATAAGCATGCAATATAGAGTCAGTCAAAGGATAGCTAATCCTATATAATCCCCCTCCCATGAGGCCCTCTCAACATAACATTCTCATACATCAATAAGGAATTGGGGATCCTTATGGCCATGTCCTTTATGCTTGGCCATTTTTGGTCTGTCGGTTTGTTTCATTCTGAAATGTAAGTTTGCAATTTCCAAGTTTGGATGGCTCATGGATTCAGATTCATTTAATTTCTGTGGCTTTAAGCAGCTTATTGTAGACTTTTTTTGTACTCGCTGAAAGGATGCGGGTCCATTGCAAGGTCAGGACTAACCCCAGTGCAGTACTTCCAGCGTCAGGGAGAGACAGTCTAATTACAATGCTGCTGAACCAATACGCTCATTGTAGTGAAAGTAAAAAGAAACAACAAATAGTTTGCCCTTGTTTATTGGGATGGTGTTTGTATTCCTAAAATGTAATAAGGTATTTAGATGTGTAAATCCTGAATCTGATCAAAATTGAAGTCAATTTCTCCTATTGTGTTTTCACTGTAAAAGCATTGCATTTTGCTTGCGGATTTTCCACGCTTCCAGAACACAAACATAATTTACCCTCCACTGCGTTTGCTGCATGACAGTTCAGCAAGTCAAGCGACGCTTTCTATTCAGCTTTCAGCAATCCGTTTCCACATGTCAATCCAAAAGCTCAAAGTCACAGTGAAGAATGACTGTCTTTCTCATTTATCATTCTGATAAATTTAGAGCGCCGCCTTAGTTACAGCGAGCTCACACGGACAGCTGTTGAGCTGGCCCAACACATAAGGAGACCTGGGCTTAATGTCACGGCAGCGCTGTCCGCGCTAAGAAAGAAGCACCATCTGAAGCCAATTGAACAGTGTTACTGCAGGCTTTCATTTGCGCCATTCCTTGATACTTTCGCTGTGGCTTCCCAGAAGCCTCGTGCCCTCGTACAGTATGTGACGCACTGGGCCGCCTTAGGCTGCTGGGATTAAAAGTAACTAAGTTGATTACATATCCTGTGGGTTTCACACACCCGTGCAACTATTGCATTTCAATCTCAAGTTTCTGAAGCTGATATATTTGCGAGGTCATCGTCCATGCCAACCCCCCGTAAGGCCTTGGCAGCCACCCTGCACGATTCCGCCAAGCAATGCCATTTATCTCCCTGCGGTCCATATACACACCTATACACTCTCCATCACACCTTGTTGAAGCTGTGGGCACCGCACGGAGCCATGAGTTTTGATCTGAAGAGCTTATTCACGGCCGCTCAGTTCTTAAAGAGAAGATGTGCGGACGGCATGGCAGAAATGGGGGATGGGGCAAAGGCTAAAATATCGAATTATGTTTTCTTCGAGGTGGAGATACTGGACCCCAAAACTAAGAGGCAGCTCTGCTTTTTGGACAAGGTAAGGAGTTGCTTCTCCCTCTTTTTGCCACTGCTCTCACAGTGCAGTACTGTGGCTGCCATAGAGCAGCCGCAGATTTACGCACATGCAGGATATCTATATCTTTGGGTTTTGCAAGCGATATTGGTGATTGGGTTTAGTGTGGTAAACATTGAAAAAGGTAGTGTGAACTCCCTCAGGCAGCAAACGGAAACGTTCAATCGAACATTACAGTTTAAAATGTCATCTGTAAAGGATCCATTGTGTAAACAATGAATTTGGCTGCTGATTTATTAATTTTGGTGTTAGACTTGGTAAAGCTTTTTAAATCTTGACATATGGTTTGTATATAAGTGTAATATAAGCTGTGCGCACTGCAAAGATTGGACAATCATGTTTTCTGTTGTGGTTTCCAGGTGGAACCCAATGCTACAATTGGAGAAATAAAATGTCTATTTCACAAATCCTGTGAGTGATCTTTCTTTTTTTAATTTTGAATAATCATGTCATGGCACCCTATTTCATAATAATTAATGTCTGTAAAAACACATTGATTTTAATTTTGGCATTTTTTAAAATTGTCATTATTAAAGTAAACTTTCACCAGCATAACACAATACAATTCAAACCTGTGGATGGGTTTTGTTTGTCTTTAAATTGTGTCATCGAAAGTCATTAAAGAAGAGGGAGAATGGTCTGGTCAGGAAAAATGATCTTATGGAATCATACACAGTCTTCATGATTTGGCATTCATGACATCTCCTGTATGCTAAAATATCACATTTAGATATAATACTCAGTGGTGATCTTCGCAGTATTTAACATTCTATTGCCATATTTGGACTGAACTTCCAACATTTGTCAAGTGGGCTCCTTGCGTAACTAAGTGCCACAATGCGTACAGCTCCTAAATGGCGCCATTAATGTCCACTGAGCTCAGTGCTGTCTGAGGTAATGAGAGAGGTGGCGCAGAAGCCCTCTCCATTGTGATTAATTACCATGAAGCCCGGAGCCAAGCTTCCCTTTGTTGTGTGTTTCCATTGTCTTTCTTCTCATTATTTCTATCGCATTTGTCTTGATTAGCAGTAAAGCCGGGGTGTCTGTGCCGAGTCCGTGAGGCTTGTGGGTAATTGTGCTGTGTGCCTTGGCTGATTCAGGTTTGTTGAAACTGTTTCAGACCCCCAATGGTACCCGGCCAGACAGTCCCTCTGGATTGACCCAAGTAAGCGCCTCCATCCGTGTGTAAAATACATAAAAACCACTTCCAAGCCACTGAAGTTGAGTTCATCGAAAGTTCAAATAAAGAGCTTTTCTAACGCCCCGCATCCATCCATTCACTAATAAAAGATCTCATTGTAAAGAATGAACACATGTACTGTGGTCCTCTGCGCATAGGGGGTAATTTGATGCCAATTATGTGGGCTAATTTCCAACCAGAAGTTCATGCTAAAATTATCTTTCAATTATTCTGTCACATTATCCATGATCCAAGTCATTAGAGGTCACCTTCATCTTATGGAAAAAAGAGGTCAAACTCCATTAATATCATTCGCCCGAGAACTTTGATTCCTCAGGGGAGCTCTTTAAAGTTTCCACTTTTTATCAATTATAGATGAGTAGTTCGCCTAGTTTCTACACAGATGTCAAGCTGAAAGTTAGAGAGAGGGAGAGAGAGAGAGAGAGAGAGAGAGAGAGAGAGAGCGAAAGCAAGAGAGAGAGAGAGAGAGAGAGAGAGAGAGAGAGAGAGAGAGAGAGAGAGAGAGAAAGAGAGAGAGATAAATGGGAGCCCTATCTGATTCAAAATAATTGTCCTTGACAATTTATCACAAGTGGGATAAACAGGAAGATGATGATGTTTAATTGTAGTTGCTGAAACGTGAACCATGTTGGTGGTTTCTGTGTCACAGGGTGTAGGTTCTAAGCAATGGATAAGCTAAGCATTTCAGGGATGAAGTGTCAAGAGACTGAGAGGTTAAGAAGCAGCATTTGACTGTATGTGGATGAAAAACATTGTTTGTTTCCATGGTTACCTTTGACCACCACATTCATAACCAGTATGGTCTCTGACATGTATGGTCTCTGTATCGTGTGTCCATGGTAACTTCATGGTGAATTTATTTTTTATTATTCCTAACACTAAGACAATCTTACAAATGTTCTTATGTCTAGCATGATGAAAGTCATATATAACAAAATACAAATTGAGATGTTTTTCCCTTTCAGAGGGAAAACCACTTAAAGATGATGAAATATTACAAAATCTACCTGTTGGGACCACTGCCACAATGTACTTCAAAGACCTTGGTCCACAGTTAGGGTGGACAATGGTAAGAACTTGATCTGCCATCTCTAATCCAACAGTAGCACATGCCCTAAAGGAATACATCTCTTATTCACTAAGGTTTCTTACTTCATAACGAGAAACTTATCCAAAGCCTGGAAACTTGAACATGGGAATGAAATCTGAAAAGAAAAAAGCAGTGCTGCCTATCCTTCTAGTTCAATTCTCCACCATCAACACATCGTGCTTAACAAAGCATCAGTGTGTTGTGATTCATCTTGCTTCTATCCTGAAAATAAAATGAATTATTAATATCTAGTTGCAGGTTTCCTTTTAGTCATATGAAGCAATAAGCAAAGATAAAATAAACCTTAGTGAATTTGAAAATGCAGTGCTGCGAACATTGCAAACAATGTTCATACCACCAAAAACAGTTATGTTCTTTTAACAGGGTATTACGTTCAGTGTAACAGCTCATATATCTTCTCCAAGTTAACTTTTTTTTCCATAAAGTTAATTTATTGCTGAGCCTGCTAAATTGTTTCAAGTTTCTGTGGAGAAAAATACTTAGCAAGCTTAGCATTTAAATGTGAGTCAAAGTTAAGACAAACATTGATTTTATGTCTTGTGGTGGGATCTGAGGTTTGTAAGTAACGGGCATAATAATGAGCGATCTCTTCTCATTTTGGATGACAGGTGTTTTTGGCGGAGTATGTCGGCCCTCTGTTCATTTACCTGCTCTTCTACTTCCGTGTCCCGTACATCTACCGACGCAAGTATGCCTTCACCTCCAGCCCATATCCGGTGGTCACGTAAGTCAAGAGGTTGTGTGAGATATTCCTCCCTGAAGATAAAGTCTGTCTCAGTTCTGCTCTGATGAACTAATGTCCCTCTCTGTCCCTCCCACTGCAGTCTGGCCTGTGTGTGCCATTCGTTTCACTATGGCAAGAGGCTCATCGAAACTATATTTGTGCACCGATTTTCCCACGGAACCATGCCACTGCGGACTATCATGAGGGTAGGTGCAGTTGAAAAGGCCAGTATGTTTCACATGCACTGGTGCAGAAAGGGTGGTGATTACTGTATTGTCTTCGGTGGAGGCTTGTGAGCTTGAACAAATACAGGATAAAAGCATACCTTTAAGCTGTCTTTAACCTGTTTCTTACTGTTGCCTGGTTGGTAAGTCTTCCAGTTAATATAAGGATCACATCTGCAGGGGACCTCTCAGAGAGCCCCATTTAATCTCACACGTATACAGAATGTAGAATATTCAGTGGACGGATTGGGATGGTTTGTAGCCTAAAACATTTATTTTTATTTTTTTATCCTTGCCTATTTTGAGCTCTACTTATCATTCTCAGTGCACATTTTAAAGCATTTGCAATAATATTCTCTCTGCAGCTGGACAAAATAACATTCTCAACATTCATGTAACGTTGAGGCGATATTACTCTGCAGTCACCGCAGTAATGTTATCAGAGCGTTTCGCATTACGTGGGCTTCAGTTTAGAACAATGTAGTAAATATCTGCCTTCAACAAGTGACACCTATGTTGACCACTGAAGGATTTCTGAGTCAGCAGCACCACCATTTCTACACACATTCCTGCTTCCTGCCTGTGTTACCCTACCTGCCTCTGTGGGATATTCAGTGAATATCCCACAGAGCCCAGAATGTAAGCAAATGGGCCTCTCCTTCGACTGTACCCCTCTCCACTAATGCCCACCATGCTCTTAGCTGGAACCAAAATGCATAAATGTACCATCTGCCTGTGTCTGTGTGTGTGACTGAAGTCTATCAACGGATACCTGCAGTGCACGTACACCATTCATTATTAAAAACCCAAGAAATGCACTGAAATTCATTCATCTTACAAATAATTTAAGCTGTGGTGAGACTTTGCCTTCGGTGTCATGTACGCGGACAAGACCGGCAGAGCAAAAACGGCAGTGTTCAGAGAAAGTTCAGACTGTGTAAATGCCCTGTTAGTTCATAAGAACAAAGATGAGGTCAAAAGGACAATGTGAGTAAATTGATGTTCTTTTTGCCTTTCAGAACTGTATATATTACTGGGGCTTTGCTGCATGGCTGGCGTTTTACATAAATCATCCTCTTTACACACCACCATGTAAGTATTGCAGTATTCAGAATATTAATTGCTCATATTGTTTCATTACTAAATATGACTTTTTTTTCTCCACAGCCTACGGGGACATACAAGTAAACTATGCAATGGCCATGTTTTTGGTGTGTATTGCTATTATCAACATATCTGAGGTTAACATGAAGCTGTGACAGAAAACTCACTGGGCTCAATGTAGTAGCTATCAGGATCTTTTGTGTGTTTTGTCTTTAGCTCTGTGAAGTGGGTAACTTCTCAATTCATCTGGCTCTCAATAACCTTAGATCCGAGGGTAAGTGTTCATGATTGATTTCTATAATTAAACTAATGCTAATTCTCAGAATGATGTTATCAAGATAGATAATAAGCGCATGCATTTTCAGGTTCACGCTGTTTTTCGCTTTAGATACATAGCACACTTGACAGTAATAAGCATCCTTTCCTTTGAAAAGAAACATCACAGTTCTTCTTCCTTTGGAAAGAAACATCACAGTTGTGGATAGTGGGAAAAGATGCTTCTGATAAGCATAAAGGCTTTGTTGCACAAGGAAGCATTGCTTTTGTGCAGTTGTACAACTTTTCAAAAGCTGAAAACGGGACTTCAAATGCTTCCTCCGTGCATACATTCCGGAAAACTGCACTTTGCACAGCGATTTGATATGTGCTTCAGAATGAACTGGTGGAGGCTTACACCACATCATATCTGTTCCTGCTAACTCAGGTTTGCGCGGATTTGAATGCAATCCAGTTGGCTTACACTCTGGCTATTTCCATAGTGAGGTTGTCTGCTGTTTTTGCCGTGTAAACAGGGTCCAGGGCGAGAAAGATTCCCTACCCCACCAGGAATCCATTCACATGGCTTTTCCTCTTTGTGTCCTGCCCCAATTACACATATGAGGTAAGGGCGAATAGCGTTGAAACGTAGATTTAAAAGGTTGCCATTGCAGAACATTTCAAGATACTGCTTTATATTCAGACTATATACCAGTGCAGCCATGCTGCAACCACTTTTGGAAGGATTGTGTTAAATAACGGGAATGAGTTGGAGGCAAGTGGTTGACAGAGGCCTTTTTTTCTTTTACATTTGAAAATGCATGGAAGTTTCCATTCAGCTCAGTGTCCAAGTTCGATCTGACAGACTCTTTCTCCACTTCTACGTGCAGGTGGGAGCCTGGCTGAGTTTCACAATGATGACCCAGTGCGTTCCAGGTGAGGCCTCAACATGCTGTTACTCGTGCCGATGCCCCTGTCTTTCTTTGTCCCCCGTTTGTTTATATTTGACATTTTAGGCATTTAGCAAACAGATGCACTTATCCAGAGAGACAGTTTACATTTATTTGAATAAATTCAATTTATATACCTGTATATTCTACTGAAGCAATTCAGGTTAAGTAACTTGCTCAATGGATACAATGGCAGTGCCCCAACTGGGAATTGAACCTGACACCTTTGCATTATGATCCCAGTTCCCTAACCATGATACTATGCTGTCGCCACGTTCACGTCTCTCGTCCTTTCTGCAGTGGGCCTGTTCACGTTAGTGGGCTTCATCCAGATGGCGATTTGGGCGAGGGGAAAGCACAACACCTACACCAGAGAGTTCAAGGACTACCCCCACCTCAGGATGCCCATCATCCCATTCTTCCTCTGAGGACAGACCAGGGTTCGCATGGCGGCCTGTCGGATGGTCACCCCCCCCCCTCCTCCTCCACCCCCTCCCTGCGGGCTGGGGGACAGCAGTGTGGCACAGCTGGCCCTTCAGAAACCAGCGCTGGCTTAGAGCCCGTTGCTGGGTTGCGTCTATTCACACTGAGGTTGAGAGGTTGAGAGCTGCAATTGCTTTTTGTGCCATGGTGCAAGTCCTATTTGCTATTCCATATGCAATGGTAGGCAAGTCCAGAGGGAGGCAAGCAGGAGTAATTTTACAGACCCTTTTGTAGCTGATGTAGGCTTCTTAAAAATGAGCGAACAGAAGTCCTACGTTAACAGGCTTCAGTTCTCCAATCAGATCTGCAGAAAAAGAAACCCAGATAGCAGATTGGAATTTGCAATAACCTGATGATTTCAAGGTGACTAATAATCTTATCTAATGATTTTTTAATGTATTATTTCGACAATTGCTAGGATGTGTTGGTTTTTCAGAAGAAAGATGATGCTTGCCAGAATTCCAGAGAGGTTTGTCTTACAGAATACCTTACTTAAATTTGGTCGTCATTCCTGAGTGAAAACATGAAAGTGTAAAAATGTACTGCTTTCTTCAAAGCTAAAATGCTACATATGCAAACACTAAGAAGGTTCAATTGTTCTGTATGTTTGAAGATTTGAAAGTAGAAACACTGGTGATATTGTTGATGGGTACTGGCTTTGATAAAGTAATGAAGTTAAGTTTTTGGAAGTGATACAAGATATTCAGATGAGCTGAATGTCAGCCTCTCTAAAGGGCTTTGCAGGATTACAGTGGAGCACTGTGGATTTCCCTTTTCTTTAAGAAAGTAAAACATATTCATGTGTTCTATTTCGAACAAATATGGCTTCTAAACATACAGGACTATTCAGAGTGGTTCCTCCAGTTGTGTGGAAAAATGTGTTTGTATTCAGACTTTTGTATGCATGTGCTTAACTCTGAAATTGGGCGGAGCGCCACAAAAATATAAATGAATCGTTTCTGAATACCTGCCCTCTGACGGCTAGCTATGACGTTTCAGAGTTTAGTTTTGTTGGTGTGTTCCATTCAAGAGACTGAATTCATCCCTTTAAGGAGTGTGTGCCTTTAATAGAAAAAAATATTGGGCAGATTTTTCTTGCTTTCCACTATTGCATGGAAATAGTTGGAAACTATGAATGGGCATTGACATATATAGGCTATATATCCATTCCCCATTCCATTTTGCTTTGTGGCGTGTTTTTTAGGGTACATTTGTTACTGTGCCGGCGTGTTCCCATGATTTCAATTAAAGAGGGTTTAAAAGGAGAAGCACCTGTGTAGCAGTGGCATAGCCAGGAATTATTTTTCTTTTTTTGGGGGGGTTTGAGAAAAAACAACAAATTATAGCCCTATGAGGTATGCTACAGTGCAAAACAGTTGCACAAATCTTTCAACAGTTGATTACATCATTTGATTATTAAATACACATTGCACCAACAACTAGCCTTGCCTCATCAATAATGTTTCAGTAACACCTCTATTTTGGGAACCTCCCCCCCCCCCGGACGTGCAACTTGCCAGGGGGTGCTTAATTCTACAAATCGGTTCAAAGTTTGACATGAGTATGCACTACAGTCACACCATACATAAACAGAGTAATGACTGTGTTAATATCAACAGGGAGCATTGTGACATTTCTGCTGCCGTTCTCATTCAGGTCTTGCCCATGCTGCAATGTTGAAAACATTGTCAAGCTGTGTGTGGGCATTTAAAAACAATATGGCATCTCGCCTAAGGAAACGTCCATCTTACGGAAAGCTGACGTGTTTGTATTTGAGTACTATAATGTCCATAATACGGACTTAAGAGCTACTTCATTCTCAGGTGCAGCTTCAGTGAAGTTATTTAGCCTTGCAATTCTGCGTACTGTTGCCAAATTATTTTGTACCCAATGTGTAAAATTTACAATAAACTGTTTCAATTAATATTTGAAAACATGTCTTTGAATATTGTGTGTTTGTTTGTGCTGTATAACCAGTTTAGAAAGATGTGCATTTGACTGCCAAACTGCTGTTCAAATTCACAACAACATGAGTGATGGGATACAAGAACAGTTTTATTGCCCCATAACACTACAGTACATACAGACAAAACATGTAATAAGCCTCCAACATTTTTGATTCTTGGGAATGTTCTTCAAGGTGGTAAAATCTTATTTGTCACACAATGAGCAAACAAGGCATAGAGTAACAATAACATATATGCACTATTGTTCTTATAAGCAAGTGATATGTTAAAATATGAAATACTATATGAATATATTTTAACATGTAGAATGTCATATTACAAATACAATATATACAATTATCACTACATGTATAATATGATCAATTGCATTTCACAACAACTACAATTTACATTCTACATTACTTGATTGATATTCCTGACCCACATTAAAATATAGTCATATTTCATATTTGAACATATTAGAAAATACTAGTTTTTCATCGAGGTTTGAAAATTTTAGGCCACCCAGTAGATTAAAAAAGGAAAACAGATTATTTCAAACCATGAGTCTATTTAATATTGTACATCTAAACTCACTTTAAAATGATCTAAGCTAACATGAACTGAAATGCATTTATTGTATTTCCTATGTGTACAGACATACAAACATAAAACACATTTCTATGTTAGTGTAAAAGGATAGGAAGTGGCTGTTCATTTCTGTTCATTGCAATGCAATGCGTTGCATTTTATTATGAACAACTTGCATTTATATTGCACTATACACGTTTAAATCAAAAACACAGTTTTATAAAAATATAGGTGTTGACACTGACAAATGACATTAGATAAGATTTAGTACTGATAGCCAGTTTATTCAAATTGAGCTTCATCTGCAGGTGAAGCAAATGTAAGAAGAATTACATTTTTTGAGACGGACCTGCAAATGTTGTGAGGTGTCGCAAAGTTTTTTTTCTGAGTGCGTATGCACTGTGGGCATAACTGACCAATGACGTTCAGCCCCTTAGCTTCTGCCAGGTCACCGGTTCTTCGTCTTTCCAGGACACTTTTCTGGAGTGACCTTCACGTCCCGCCGCCCGCCCGCCACCCGCGGATGCAGCACGATTGCGTCCTCCTCTCCCGACTGTTGCTTGGCGAAGTTCACGAACACCTGGAAAACGGATGCCAAGGCAATTCCTATGTATCCTGGTGGGCCGGGAGTGAGCAAACTTTTAAATAAAAAAAATAAAAAATTGTTTCTGATTTTTATTCCATTTTTCTCCCAATTTGACCCACTATTTAAGTTAACCCCCCCCAGTAATGTGAGTTCGCTGTCGTAATCCTGCAACCGGTAGCGACACCCGACCTGATGCCTCTTCCGAGACGGCACTCGCCCAAATATCAACCGTAACCCGGTATACTGCAGGGCCACTCTTATGCGCAGCGAATCTCATGCCGGCTTCCTTCCCCCCTCCCTGGGGCGGACAGCCAATTGCCGCCCCTGGTGGCACTCCCGGCCAGAGCCGACTCTGGCGAGACGGGGAATTGAACCCCGGTCTCCTTGGCCAGCGTCGGATGTTGTAACCACTGGGCCACGCGGGAGGCCGTGAGCTAACATTTCTGACAGTGGCTACCTTAAAACTCCAGGTAGTGACTAGCTACCCTAACATGTCAACGTTAAACAATCCCCATGCTAGTTCACAAAAACAAATTCAACAGATCACCTGTTCACAATCGACAGGATGTGGATGATGCACAAAAGAGAATTTACAGATATGCGACCAACAGCCGACACAGACACAGACACACACACACACACACACACACACACACACACATATGCAACATTCAGAGCTCTGCTGCAGGTCTCAGTTCATTGCATTATAAACTAAACATGGGACACTCTGCCCCTAATAGAAAAATCACATGTGAAATGTCCAAAAAACACATGTATATATGTGATCACAAGTAAATACCTGTGAAATAAATGGGACAATGTGTGACAACATGTGGTATACAAGTGGAAATGTGTGTGATTTTTCTGTGAGGGGACCACCAGTTTCAAGCCTTTATCTAGATTAAAACATGTAAAGTAAGTAAAGCAATCATCATACACAGTACATTTTTCAAACAAAATGCTTGCATTGGTACATGGTACATTATTCTAATGGCCATTCGAACATCTGACAGGAAAAGGACCTATTTCTGAGAAGCTGCAAATTGATGAATTGATCCACTTTACTTCCCAGAGAGCATGTGATGAAGAACTTCCACTGATGCAGAGAATAATTACTGAACGTACAAAATTGATTAGATCGTCTTAAACACTTAGCGTGATTACAGAGTGCTCTCCCGTACCTGGTCCAGGGTAGTTTGAGAGACGGAGTAGTCCTCAATGTTGAGCTTCTCCTTGTTGGCCAGCACCAGCTGGAAGATGCGAGCAAGGGAGGAGGAGGCGACCTCGTACTGGAGGGTGTTGTAGTGTTTCTCTCTTTGCACACAGCCTGGGAAACTGCTCTCCAGAAACTCCTCGGCCAAGTTCAGGTCCGGGGCCACCCCCGGTTTAGCCGCCCTGATTTTCATGGTTACCACATAGCCGTCACCAAACCTAGATGTGGGAAAATGTGAAGCTGTTACATCTCACACACCAGCTAAGCTTACTACATACAAAAAACAAGTATCACACCAGTGATACTTACCACAAAAGAAATCAGTTACACTAAGACCATACAAGCACAAATGAAGTATACTTAACATATAACAATCGGCACTTAACACACAACAACTATACTTAATATACACAAACACCAACTACACCGAACACAGACATCACTCTGTGTAAAAACACACCAAAACATCCAGACCATTTTCTCACACCAAACACCAAATTCTCTCACCACACGATGATGCACACTAGAGCTAAACTCTTCAGTAAAATGTAACAATGGCACACTCATTTCAACACAAACCCATGTCACCCTGTAATGCACACCGAACACACAAACATTCTCACAAACAAGGGAGGACATCTTCAACAAGGGACATCCAGCATTTATAACCTGGCCTAATCTGACATAGTCTAAATCTGAGATAGTCTAAGACTCTCTGCTGTGGCAAACTTGAAACTGTTGGAGTGACACAAATTCACAATGACAAATCTAAGTGGGTGTTCGGAAAAGGAAAGGTTTACAATATATTTAGAAAGGAACTTTGTTCAAAATATCATTTGACACTGATGTAGGGTTTCCATGTTGAATGGAGATTGGGCGTGGAGTTTAGAGATGCCATTGGACTCACTTGTATTTGAGGTGCTGGATGGTCCCGAGACACTTGAAGGTTCCGTTGACCATGATGGCCAAACGAGTGCAGAGGGCTTCACACTCCTCCATGCTGCAGAGGGAGGAGGGAAGGCCACTGTTAGAGCAGCCCAGCCCCAAATCCACAAGCACGTATGCACATGTACGCACATACACAAGCATGCATGCACACACGCACGCACGCACACACACACACACACACGCACGCACGCACGCACACGCACACACACACACACACACACAGCATGCACACACACACACACACACACAGACACGCACGCATACACACACACACACACACAAGCATGCACACACACACACGCGCACACGCACACGCACACACACACACACACACATGCACACACACACATTGTACGTTTTTGTGGGCGCACGCCAGCTGGAAGCGTGCACGCTGTCCGTCTTGTTCCAATGCTATTCATCACATGCCATTTTAGAGAATGGCTTGATTTCCATTACACTAAGTGTCTCTAGTGCTGAACTATATAATTATACACTGCTAACCAACCTGATATTGAGTTATGGCACAGACCATTTTTCTCTAGAGCTTACAAGCCAATGTGCATTAAGCCCAACCTACAAACATATTTATGAATTGGCTCTTGAGTGATGTCTTGCAAAAGAAAGTCCACACACAGCACCGACGCAACCACGACATAGTATTTCTTGTTGACAGATGGCAGTGAGACGTTAGGCGCTGTGAGGTCTTGCCTGTGAGATGTCAGGACTACAGCCCTCCCGTCCTGAATCACACTCATGATGGAATTCCAAGAGGAGATTTCTTTATTTGTCGGTCTTTGTACACTTGTGCGGGTCAGCATCCCCAGTAAAAGACAACAATCACAAATAGCTCATCCTGAGGAGGAGAGCTGCCGCAGCACAGTGAAATCAAAAATTACCATATTAACCACAGTATATTATTATTATTAAGACTGACCAAGACCAACCAAGACCAGCCAAGAACAGCCAACTTTATTCCTCTCCAGAAAATCAGTGAGGGAGGAAGAGTGCAGCTGGTTCTAATCTAGAGAACCAGTCCAAAAGCAAGCACAATTAAAGAAGCAACCCCCTAAAAAAACCAATAAAATAACAACAAATCATGTAGCTTAATATATAACAGCGCACCCTACCAGCAGCACTAGAGCTGGGCAGCCTATCATGGCGATGGCGGTGGAAAGTTTGCGCTTGTTACCGCCACTGTAGGTCCCCGCGCTGCGCTTAGCGTACTCAGACAGGCCTAGCTTCTGGATCGCCCATTCTGCCACCTGAGAGAGAGGAGAGAAATGCCAGCCAATCAGAGAGGGTGATATCTCCCCTCCAACCGTTGGTCTCGCAGATCCTGGTCCTCCAATGAGAGGACACTCTCTATCAGTGGCAGCATGGCTCTTTCATCTCCCACAGCCTAACGGTGAATGTGTAACGAACAGGCCCCAGAAGCAGTGCGGGGTGGAGGGGTCTGAGGTTTCTGAGGGTCCCACTCACCCGGCTGATCTCTCTCTCAGGCACCCCGCGGAGACGGGCATAGAGGTACAGATGCTCACGGCCAGTCAGCAGCTCATCGATGGCATCGAACTGGGGGCAATAGCCCATGTTCTGATGGACGTCCAGGATATCGGAGAGAATGCTGGGTGGGGCAGCAATGGTGACATGACACATTACTGACAATTTTAGATGTTTCACAATGGAATTTCTGTCAACACAAACCAAACCTATAAAACATTGGAATGCGTGATGTAGTGCATTAGACAAGTGGACTCCAGACCTGGTGGGATAGAACACAAAAGCTCATTTGTATTTGATTTGTTTTGCATAATAAAATGATGATGAGGGAGTCATTTTCTCATCTGCACAATTTTTTGTTTCAGGTTTTCTCCCTGGTCCACGTCTAGAGTTTTTTCAGCATGTGTGTTGACTTCGGAATACAAAGGAAACGAAACGCAGTGTGGGTGGAAGTTGCCCGTAAGCGCTGCTCTGAAGTCAGTTTTGCATTTTTCTTCCTAATGGTCAAGTTTAGGATTTGGGTAGAGTTCGCTGCTAGTGCTCTGTAACAACTTCTCCCTTGAGCCCAAAAAGTGCTACAGAAGTGCAATATAACCCTGGCCTCTATAAAGACTGATAAGCTTGTGAAACGCAATGTAATACAAACAATGGAAAACAATGCATGGAAATGATCACACATTTGAGCTGGGCAGACATGGAGAAATGACACTGCTGGGCCATACGCTTTATGTTTGAGTAACCTTTAATGTGTGCCTATCGGCATGCTCCCGGTACCTGTAACCAGCGACTGTGGCGTCCCCAGATGAAACGTCCTTGTCGCCAGTCAGCATTTCGAAGGTTGTTGTCTTTCCCGCCCCGTTGACGCCCAGAAGCCCAAAGCACTGTGAGGAAGAGGAGAAGGTGAGGCCCAGAAAGGTGTCTCGGAGGACTCTCCTAGGGCCGATTACCCCTTGGTGCTTACCTCGCCCGAGGGGACGCCCACGCAGATCCTGTCCACAGCCGGCCGCCTCTGACCCATGTACACCTGCGTGGAGGGAGGAAAGGCATGTCTCAGTCTGACCCTCAGACTACAGAGCCCATCATGCACCTGGGCAGCAGGCCTTACCTTCGACAGGTCTTTGATCCGCAGGATGTCTATGTTGCTCCCTCCTCTGTAGATTCTCTCTCTCTCCTGCGCAACATCTTCATCTTCATACGGGAGAGGCTCTTTCTTGTATTCTGGCATCCTGTTAGGGTTTCCAAATGTTCAAACCCAAATACAAACAGCCCTTCTCAAAAATATTGCCTTCTTTTATTCTTCTGGAACATCTTGAGTCTTGATCAGATGTTTTTTTAACATGAAATGTTATCAATTTTATAGTGCGTACATAAGTGTAAGTACAGACCAGTCCGTGTATTTATCAGGATGGCCAGCTGCTTTCAATAAAAATATCACACTTGTGCAATGCAATACAGTCTACAGCTAAGTAAGCTACTTTATAAAAGTGAGTTCTACCATCAGTACTATTTCCTGTGAGCTGGAGGGACCTGTCGAGGCGGGACCACTCACCAGTGATAAAGGAAGAAGCGGTACTGAATCAGGAGGTTTAAGGTGAAATACACAAAGCCCTCCGCAGCCATGAAAGCCAGGTTCTTCCCAACAAAGTCCCAGTGAAACGGATCGGGGCGGTGCTCTTCCCCTTTAAGACAGGGAAGAGGGGGGGGGAGCACTATCAGCGTGCATTGCAAAGAACGAGCGCACGCTCCAGACAACTCAGAGACGCCTCTCATGCATCATCGGGATTAAACCCAGAATGCTGAAACAGCTGCTGATAATCGCAAATAAGGCAGGAATTGGAAGTGGATAATGGGTGGCTTATGAAATTATCATAAATGCGATTGCTGTGGTGTGGACGGTCCATGCAAACTATATTACCCATTCCCACATAAGCCTGAGGCGATATTCTTGAGTCTGCCACACGTCACCATAAGCCGATACAAGATTAGGGTACAGTAATGCAATCGGGTAATTAAGGACAGATAAATAGCCGATGGCCCTGAAATGTGGCTGGCAGTGTAGTGTAATAGTTAGGGAGCTGGGCTTGTAACTCAGAGGTTGCAGGTTCAATTCCCAACTGTGTAAGTTGCTCTGGATAAAAGCGTCTGCTAAAATGCCTAAAATGTAAAATGTAATAGCTGCTACCTTGGTGTAAATCTCCAGGAGAAAATCAAGACGGACAAGACGGGCAAGGCATAATATTTCCATTACCGTCAGCTGCGGTTTTAAACGCTTTAGTGCAGGGTTCCCCAAGTCATGGTCGTCGTGGGCTGAGCACTGCTGCTTTTCCACCCCTCCTTTACCTGGTGTGAAGACACTTTGGCCTAATCAATTGCATTCATTGTTCAATTAACTACCTGAGAGAAAGGCAAGCCAGGACCGATTTTGGATTTGTGGGCCAGATTTGAGGAACCCTGCTTTAGTGGCTCGGCTGTCCACCCAAGAGCATTCAGCTGGAGACCGGAGGACTGGGCTGCCGATGCTGGCATTCCTCAGCCCACTAATCACAGGGCAGGGGGTCGGCACTCACCGAATCGGGCGTACACCTCAGTCACCGCTTGGTTCATGGCCATGTCGATCAGCCCCCGCCCCAGACAGAAATGAGGAAATATCAACAGCCCCTTCTTCAGCAACTCGTTAAACTCGAGCAGGGTCTAGACAAGGCGACAAAGTACCGCCGGAAATGGCAGCACGAATCAAAAGACACATGAAACGCTGTGACAGCCATTTGCTCAGACGGAACCTAATAACAATGTAAGGAAAAGCAATCCATTAAAGCCAAAGAAATACACTACTGAAGCCCATTTTGTATTCTTTATTTAACAAATATGCTAATCTGTTCCTGTGTTAAAATTATATATACGTGTACGTGTGTGTGTGTGTGCTTGTTCACCCGTGTGTGTATATTGTATCAAAATTCAAAATGCTCTCTCTCACGCCCCCTTTGAGAAATGTCTTTCTGTCTGTGTAATACTGAGCAAGTGCAAGCGTCCTCTTACCCCATTGTTCTCAAAGAGCTCCAAAATGAAGGTGATGGCACTGCTGTTCAGGCCGATGAACAGGTTGATGCAGGAGAGCGAGACATAGGCCGTGCTGGGGATGTTAAAGACGTAGGACAATGGGTACATCATGGGCGTCACCGACCACCTGCAAGCCAGAGAACAGTCCTGTGCTTTCACCCCAAACTCCAGCACTGACCCTGCATTTTCATTGGAAATGCCCCTTCCACCCCAAGCACACAGTACAGGAGACACATCAGCACGCTGGCCCTTTAAGACAAATTCTAGGAGGGCTTTAATTGGTTTGGAATGTCCAGCTTGATCTGTGCCTGTGGGATTGACAGTTCGGGGGTTCTAAATACGATGGCGGATTTGTGCCGTGCCTGGTGTTGACACCTCCAGGTTTGAGGCCTCCTCTGGGAAATGGCAGCTAAGACAGGGCACTGATTTAGTAATCCCCCATCACCCCACCCCTCACCATCGAATCACAGCAGCAGAGTCACATCCATCAACTGAAACCATCTGCTACACAGAATTAGGTTTCAAACTTCTGACACCCTGGATGCTGCTAGGAGCTGAAGAATTTACTTCCCATGTTACAAAAGAGAAACACTGATAGACCCTATGCTACACATACATAGGGAAACACTAATAGACCCTATGCTACACATACATAGGGAAACGCTAATAGACCCTATGCTACACAATCATAGGGAAACATAAACCCTATGATAGACCCTATGATAGACCCTATACTACATACGAAAACACTAATAGACCCTATGCTACACATACATAGGGAAACATAAACAATGATAGACCCTATGCTACACATACATAGGGAAACGCTAATAGACCCTATGCTACACATACATAGGGAAACATAAACAATGATAGACCCTATGCTACACATACATAGGGAAACGCTAATAGATCCTATGCTACACATACATAGGGAAACATAAACAATGATAGACCCTATGCTACACATACATAGGGAAACGCTAATAGACCCTATGCTACACATACATAGGGAAACATAAACAATGATAGACCCTATGCTACACATACATAGGGAAACGCTAATAGACCCTATGCTACACATACATAGGGAAACATAAACTATGATAGACCCTATGCCACACATACATAGGGAAACGCTAATAGATCATGCTACACATACATAGGGGAACGCTCATATACCCTCTGCTACAGATATATAGAGACACACTCATACTGCTGGCCTACCCATAGAGCATCAGCAGAGCAACGAGAGCTGGGAGATTGGTCGGTGAGGTGTAGCACTTTTTATCAAAGCCGATGAATATCCCCACAACCATTGCCGTGCTGATTGAATAATTAATCTGGAAAGAGCGAAGAGAGAGAGGCAGGTGACAATCAGAGCACGCTCAGATGCACGGGTCATACAAGGACTTTCACAATTCACAATTTAGTCATTTGTTAATCGGCAGACGCTTTTATCCAAAGCGACTTACAATAGTCTATTACAATGGCTACAGAATCATCACTAGAGCTACAGATCAGTGAGTTACAGTCTACATCGTCGTTGTTGGAATTCATGTCACAAAACCTGTGATACAAAAGGGCGAGAGAAAGGTTAGATTGTTTTTTAAATTGAGGTGAAGTCGGAAAGTTTTTCCGTTTTTTTCGGAAGACGGCTAGTGATTCTGCCACCCTGATCGAGCGGAGAAGGTCATCCCACCACCGGGGGGACAAGGGCAAAGAAGAGGCGGGGCTGGGAGGAGCGGCTATCAGGCACTTGAAGAAACGGGGCGGCCAGCTGGCCAGAGGAGGCCGATCGGAGATATCTGGATGGAGTGTAAGACGAGATCGGTGACTGAAGGCACGAGGGGGCAGTACCCCCCTCGTAGCCCGGTACGCCAGCACCAATGACTTGAATTGAATATGGGCTGCGTTTTATAGCCCCTCCCACAAACCGTCACCCTCCTTTCTCTGGAGATTACAGAAGATAATAAGAATAATTGCAGCACTTTGTGACTTGAGTGAAGACAAACGACGACAGGGGCTCAGATTTGTTCGTCAGCTGACTCGAATGACAGTGCATTGTAACTACGACAAGCATAAATCCCTGAATTATTTAAGCATCATTTTCCACACGTCTGATTAAGATGAATTTCAGTTTTCAGTTTGAATGTTTCGAGGGAACACTTGCTTTTATTCGTTTTCCTTTGCCCCTCCCATTGAACAGGGGGAAAGAGATACAATGGGTACAAAGATGGGTACAATGCCAATGCAGACATGTCACTTAATTAAGCAAAATACCCAGTACAGTTCTGTAGGTTGTAGTGGGAAAGAAAGAAAGCACATTACAAGACATTTCGCTCGTTTAAAAAGCGTTTGAAAAGATTTTGATCTGACCCAGGTCCCCCTGGTACCGACCATGTCCCAGAGGAAATTGGACATCCAGTAGACCAGCGGGCTGACGCCACTGACGAACTGCAGGTGCTTGGCCTTGGTGACCCTCTCCTGGATGAGGTACAGGACGAAGCTGGCGGGGACGAAGGACATGGCGAATATCACGCAGATGGCCACCACAGCGTCCACCGACGTGGTCAGACTGAGGGAAGGAAGCCCGAAAGGAGCCAACATCAAATGTACTGAGAGTGCAGAAAAACACAATACATAACATATGCCATCCAGCAGACGCTTTTCTCCAAAGCAACTTACGGTAGTGAACGCATATATTTTTCAGCATATGTGGTCCCAATGGGAATCGAACCCACAACCTAAGCGTTGGCAGCGTCATGGTCTACCTACTGAGCCACACAGAACCACAATACAGTATGTATGAAACACAACTGAGAGCCAAGCCCCCTCACTGACTTACTGCAATAGCACACAGTGCAATATGACCCAGTAATAATAATACATGATGATGTATCAGCAATTGAAGGGGGATCCGGTTCTGGGATAACTGCGTTTAGCACTGATAATGTTTCATACGGATTATATAACATGACAACAAGAACTTTCTTCGTGAAGAGAAAGTGTAAATCTTTAAGGAACATATTCTAGGGAATATGAGAATCTTAAACCAATAGTGATAATTTATTATTGCAGCAGTCTCCATCCAGAGATCATCTGGCACGGTAGCTCTGGTCTTGTACAGTCTCTACTTGTATTACGTGTCCTGGTGAGCTAATTCCTGCAATTATAACTCTCTGTGAAAAGTATCAGTGCAGACATGTGCCTTTAACTTTAACTTTTACTTTGCTCTGCTGTCAAAACTGAACCTGAAATAGCTTCTGAAATCCACAATATTTTTTTTTTTTATTTAAAAACCTCAATTTCCCAACGCTGGGTAGGTACTCATATACAATAGTACACTATATATGGAAATATCAGAAGGAGAGGGAAATGTAAGATGTGTGTTTCAGAACTGAAAGCCTGGATTTTCCTGCTGTGGTACACTCACACTGTGACCTCGGACAGCTGCTCCTTGGTGAGGTTGAGGGGGTGGTTGATGGTGGTGATGCCGTACTCTGCCGGATTGGCACTGGGAGGCAGTTTGAATCTTAGGATGGCATTGTTTGCCACGTTCATGAAGGACACCATGGCGTGCCAGCCCTTATTGTTGAACCACACCTGTAACACACGGGCAGCAGTATTGGCAAATGTCACTTGTAACAGAAATCAGTCACAGTGAGGTATGACTTCACAGCTGCTACTCACCTTAACATTATGTTCACTTTCAATGTATCTCAAGAATGGTCCTATTTCTTTTATAGCAAGACCACAGTATCTACCCTGGAAAACAAGAAGCAAAATACTGCAAGATGAGCAACTGGAAAAATGGTGATGCAAAGCTTTGCAAAATACACATTTTAGACTAGATATTTGAAAATATAACCACGCACGCACACACATGCATACACACACAATCACACACACACACACCAAGTACATTATCAGAAACAAACCCCTGTAATATTAAATAGGCGTCCCAGGTCAGTGGCAACATTCCGAATGGTTCTAGGGTCCATATCGAGGACAGGGAGATGCCCTCCGACAGAGATGCCTCCATACCTGGAGGTGAGCAACACACCCACAATGAGGCCACATCAAATTCATGCACAGGCTGCAGTCTTCAAGTGTCCACCAGAGGGGGCATGTGTACTGATAGAGGTGAGCACAACTAAACTTTTCATTTACCACGAATGGCCTAAAATATTGAGTTTGATAGTTAATTACTCCATTCATTAATACATAAATATAATTTATATCAGTAAATATTAAATCAAATAGTATGCATTTTGATTTGATGTTATTGTTGTACATGTAAAATGATAACATTGTACATTATATGTGTGACATATGTGTATATCTATATAATGGGAGAGTACCTTTGCTCATTCACCCAATACTTGCTCTTTAAACTGAAAATGAAAAAATGCATTTGAGGTGTTATCAAATTTAAAAATTGAAATATACATGTTGATGAAGAACATTTCAATGATAAAACATACAGATGTTAAATGATCAAATAGCCTCATGAGAAGGCTTAACACACTGAAGGTGCACTGTACCTGGACTTAATGAGGGTGGGGTAGCTCTTCACCAGATAATCTGAGATATTCCTGCTAGTGAGGTCCATTAACACATCTCCAGTGGATTGAATTCTCTGAAACACACACACACACACACAATACAGTAACACACAATCCTATTGAATACACCATGCATGATAGTACCTATGCACTAAACTGGTAAATACTATAACTAGTAAATGTTAGTTCTATTGTAAAAGCAGATATTTGTGATCCACTGATATTTGAGCTTTCATACAGACAGTAGATTCTGAGCCTCTAGGTAGGGTGCTGACCTGGGGTGGGGGCAGCCCTCCCGCTCCCTCGGGGCAGACCGGTAACATGGTCAGCTTGGTCCCAGTGCTGCAGCGGCAGCTGGGGGAGGGGTTGAGCGCGGTCCACTCGGGGTCCTCCAGCATGCTGATGATCACCGGGGAAACCAGCGGCATCTCCCATGCCGTGGTGATGTTATTACAGGGGAAGTCCCTGTTCAGGGTCAAACACACACACACACACACACACACACACACACACACAGCATAAGTTAAATGACAGTGTTCCCACTAATGATCCCACGCAGACAGATGACAATTCAGAACAGTGTGACTGTGGTAACGTTTTTTGTTAAATGATCTGCGATAGGCTGAAGGAGGTTGTCACTGCTTCTAATAAAGCTTTTTATCCACAAACACATGTTTTTTAAAGAAGCATTGCAATTTGGAAAACTTGCATTTGTTTTTCGATTTTGTTTTCTTACTTTTTCAATATAAAATGTAGAAACTTGTAATAATATGTCACTGCAAAAAACTGTTCAAATCAGTCCTTCACTAAAAATATGAGCACTGACTCCAGATTCACTATGTGTACTAAAGAGGATCACTGACTCCAGATTCACTATGTGTACTAAAGAGGATCACTGACTCCAGAATCACTATGTGTACTAAAGAGGATCACTGACATCAGATTCACTATGTGTACTAAAGAGGATCACTGACTCCAGATTCACTATGTGTACTAAAGAGGATCACTGACTCCAGAATCACTATGTGTACTAAAGAGGATCACTGACATCAGATTCACTATGTGTACTAAAGAGGATCACTGACACCAGACTCACTATGTGTACTAAAGAGGATCACTTACCCCAGATTCACTATGTGTACTAAAGAGGATCACTGACACCAGATTCAGTATGTGTACTAAAGAGGATCACTGACTCCAGATTCACTATGTGTACTAAAGAGGATCACTGACACCAGATTCACTATGTGTACTAAAGAGGATCACTGACACCAGACTCACTATGTGTACTAAAGAGGATCACTGACACCAGATTCACTATGTGTACTAAAGAGGATCACTGGCACCAGATTCACTATGTGTACTAAAGAGGATCACTGACACCAGATTCACTATGTGTACTAAAGAGGATCACTGGCACCAGATTCACTATGTGTACTAAAGAGGATCACTGGCACCAGATTCACTATGTGTACTAAAGAGGATCACTGACACCAGATTCACTATGTGTACTAAATATGAGCACTCACCCCAGAGGTTCCTCCACCATGCACCGTGTTCCAAACCCAGGCTTGTTTAACAGAACTTCTCCAAAGTACCTCATCTCTGCATTCAGGGTCCTCTCATTACTGAAAGCAGTTAAAGAAGAAGAGTTGGCAAAACTAGCATGACAGCATGAAAAGAATAAATGAAGTTAAGTCAACATAATCAATCATAATCATAATCCCATGTCACCCATCCTCCCGTCACCCTGCTGGTTACCTGGATTTAACTGTAGTTAGCACTAATTGGACTAGGATGAATTAGGGATGTACGGTATAATGGTAGAAGCGTTACACCGATAGATATCTGTACCGCAGTAGACATTTTACTATACCGTTTATACCGGTAGTGCATTATAAACAACGTTATTTTCATTTTCATGAGCGGGCCCGCAAGATATGTAAAGCCAAATTGCCGGGGGGGGTTTAAAAGCAACCTCTTTTATCACCTTAAAATGAAACATGTAAGAAAAACCCGAGTACGGTGATCCTCAGACACAAGACCCCAAGTGATGATAACAGACAAGACATCGCTGGCCGAGTCATTTTGCAAAGGCATTCCGTATGACACAAAATTATTTACCGAATACCTATGCAAGGACATGATTCCGAACAGTCGAGTGAGAGGGATTTAAAAGAATGGTCCAAACACTGGATCCGAGATATGCAATTCCAGGCCCCAAATCCTACTTTTGCCAAACAGCAATTCCGATGTGCAAAACCTTGAATGCCATGAGAAAGTAGAGGCTGCACACAAATGTGTTGTAGGCCTATTGTTTAAAACTTATTTTTAAGACAATAAAAGTTTGTATATAAATTGCATTAAAAGCCACAAATGTACCGTGATGTATACTGTCACCGTCCAAAATGAAGAATATACTGCGATATGAATTTTAGGCTACAACGCCCACCCCTAGAATGAATTACAATTGAATCCAGATTCTCATTCTGGCCCTTACATTTAAACTGGATTTTAATAATTACACCTTTGTGGACCTTTCTGTAACATGCCCCTTGAACCTTTAATAAATTGGCACTGTCTAACTGGCTCCACTTCAATCAAGACCAGCACTTGGCTTCTCTCCAGTAGCGCCAGCACTGACCAACCTGAAGAAGGTGAACTGCCGCCCGTACATCCAGGGGTTGAGGGTCAGACTGGGGTACTCCCCGAAAGGGGGGATGACCAGGGTGAACACCATGGCCAAAAGGACAAAAGTTGCAGGCAACACGATCTGGAAAGGCAAGAACAAGGTGTTCAAGTAAGTATGAAGTACAGTTACCTGTAAAGTGCAGGTAACTGCCAAAAGGAAGGAAACACCAACATAACTGTGGTTCTGCGTAACTCAGTAGGTAGAGCATGGCATTGGCAATGCTTAGGTTGTGGGTTCAATTCCCACTGGGATCACATATACTGAAAAATGTATGCATTCACTACTGTAAGTCGCTTTGGATAAAAGCGTCTGCTAAATGGCATATATATAAAGTGTCTTAATAGGGTGCCAGGCCACCACGAAGCGCCGTAACAGCTGGAACTCTATTGGAGGGATGCAACACCATTCTCCTACGAGACAATCCATCGTATGGTGGTGGAAAACGCTGTCTCAGGTGCCGCTCCAGAATCTCCCATAAGTGGGTTGAGATCTGGTGACTGAGACGGCCATGTCATGTGGGTTACATCGCTTTCATGCTCATCAAACCATTACGTGACCACTCTTGCCCTGTGGATGGGGGCATTGTCCCTGGAAGAGACCACTCCCATCAGGATAGAAACGCTTTACCATAGGATAAAGGTGATCACTCAGAATGGCTTTGCATTTATTGGCATTTACCTTGTTCTCTAAGGGGTTGAGTGGACCTAAACCATGCCTGGAAAATGCACCACACACCGTAACAGAGCCGCCAGAACCCATCATTTACTCAAGTGTTTCCTTTATTTTGACAGCTACCTGAAGTCAAACATTTTGGTTCGGCGAAAATCAATTATCCACCTTTATCCTCATTAACTGCCCTTGTGCTGAGCCCTAGAACCAGTGAATGGAGGCACTGCATATTGCACACTGGTATGCATATTTATTGGATGAGCCAGCAAATAAAGGAATACCACATTCCACACATGTATGTACAGGTTTATTAGATAAAGGCAGGCCGTATTCAACATTGGTATGCACAGATTCATTGGATAGAGCCAGTAAATAAAGGCATGCCATAGTCTATGTCGGTGCATACAAATGAACTAGTTACTACTACTAGTCATACCATATTCCACACTTCAGTACAAGTATGTTGTATTGAGAGAATATATACCACGCGCCAGTGTGTCCCAGTGTCTGGGGGTCAGGGGGTACCTGTGCGAGGAAGTCCTTGTGGCTGCGCAGGGCGTGGTGCAGTCTCTTGACCAGCAGGGCGAAGAACTGCTTGACCACCAGGCTGAGGCCTCGGACCTGCCTGGAGCCCTTCCCATCACTGGCGTCCAATGGCCTGGCGCATCTTTGGCAGCTGGTCCGCGGCGTTTCACTGGCACCTGCATGTCAGCGAAGGACACGCACACGGATCGAAAAGGGTGAGGTTTTTAACGCCCGCCAAAGCATTAACATTAGCAAAGCCCTGCCGCAACGCTGCTGCAGTGCGAAGGCTGTGTTGTGCATTTTAACAGCCTGCGGTAGCGGACCTAACCTCCGCTAGTGAGCAAGCGAGTAAAAATCGCGGCACTAGGGATTCTGTAATGGAATTCCAGGTTTCCATCTTCTCTTTCGAGCAAAGTAAGATACATTTTTTTTACATTTTATACTGTGGAAATGGTACATGCTGTTACCATAAGATGCCCAGAAACTACCAGTCAAACACGGTATTCTTTTATGATTCTGCCTGTAGTTTCTAGCTATAGCCCCAAGCAAGACTACAGTGCCATATAAGAACATAAGAATACATAATGACGAGAACAGTCTGTTCACCCCCATGTAGGCTCATCATTTCCTACATTATCCAGTACTATATAAAAACTGGACTTGAATAACCCAAGTGCTTCTGCCATCACTACGTGACCTGGAAAGCTGTTCCATGCATTTACACCTCTTCCTGATATCTGTGCAGAATTTACCTTCAACTAATTTCCAACTGTGCCCTTTTGTTCTGCTAACTGAACTCAACATAAAAAATCTTTGGTAGTTCACATTGTTAATCCCTTTTTATGAATTTAGAAAGCGCAATCAAATCTCCTTTTGCTAAGCTTGAACAGAGCATAGGTGCATTAGGTCTTTTCCCATAACGTTTACCTTTCATACCACCGTACCAATTTAGTCGCCCCTTCTTTGTACTTTTTCAAGAGCTGCCTTATCATTCTTGTAGTGTGGTGCCCATAGTACTCTGACAAAGTACTTTTGAGGTCTGACAAAGGCATTATATAACATCAATATAAGCTCCTTTGATTTATATTCAATACATTTTGCTATATATTCCAGCATCCTGTAAGCCATGTCCCTAGCCTCGTTCTCTACATCAACACCAGAGGAACTCTGACATTAAGTGTGGCCGTGTTGTCTATATTGCTGGTCTGAGATTTCCTCCACCGTAGCATACGCTGCTCTGAACGGTGAGTTGACAGACTGTCAATCGATTGTCTATTGACACACGTCAATCACAGGACCATCAAACACTGCCCATGCGCACACCTGCAGAGGCATGGGGATTAGTCTTCTAAACAATCAAAACTACTGAACACTTATTTTTTCTAAATTTAGTTTTTACCAGTGGGCTTTCTGATGCTTGTTGTCTCCCCATCAGCGGTAATTTTCAGGAATATCTGTAAAGGCAAATGACAGGTTCTGTCTGAGGAAGTTCCGCTAGTTGACAACAACATATATATATTTTTAAAGCTACTGTCATTTACAAAGTGTATTGTCACAAAGCAAGCTTTAGATAAGATTAGACTATCAAACTTTCCATAGTTAAAAGGCATGGTAAGGCTAAATATATTGTCCACACAGATTTATTCAAAATAAGTTCAAAGTTCTCTTACTTCTGAAGTAATTCTTCACAAGTTTAGTTCAGCAGTGATACAATGAAATGTAAGGATGATGACATCTCGTGATGTCCAGGGATGTGATTTTTTTCCTGGTTAATCAGGAAATGTTTATTTTCAGACCATAGATATCTTGTGGACATGTGTATGTCATAAGTATACAAATTAAGAAATGTTGCACTCTTTGACAGCTGATAGCAGGAGAGAATGTTCAGCAAATAAAGCCAAATAGCCAGAGATGAATAATTTCCTGAATAATCAGGAAAAATCACATCCCTGGATGTCACATGATGATATGGTGTGCCCACCTCCTCCAGTGAGGTGTCAGACACGCCGAAGCTGCTCAGGCCGATGTCGGCCAGCGTCTCCTCCAGCTCTCGGAACAGGCTGGCGTAGGCTCGGTGCTTGAAGTCCTTGTTGGGCAGCAGGAAGGTCAGCTCCTGTCCAATGGTGTCAATCAGACGAGCCTCAGGGACATGGTGGTGAATCAGGTGATGATACTGTCCAGATCACCTGTGACCAAACAATTATCAGCCAGCACACGCACACCGGTCACCCGACCAACCCGTAGCTCCTTACTGCTGTGTCAGTACAGCACAGTCTTCAAAAAACAATTCAAAATGAAATCTCAATATCCAATAAATCAGGTTAATAATGGCAGTACACTTGAGTATGGGTTCATATTTCTGAAGAATAAATATGCTCAGGCCAGGAAAAAATGAATATAGCAGGATCCATATTGGGTGGTGGCCTTGTGATTTAGAGGTTAAGTAACCGAAAGGTTAGAGGCACAATTCCCAGACGCACTGCTGCTCTACCCTGCTGCTATATGAGATGTTCAAGTCCTCTTGGGCAATGGTGCCTGTTACACAAATAGATATGAATACAGTGCAGCTGACTGGAACCCATTTGTTTGTAGGGCTACTGTGTGGCTCAGTAGGTAGAGCATGGCGCTGAACACTCTTAGGTTCTGCGTTCAATTTCCACTGGGACCACATACGCTGAAAAATGTATGCATTCACTACTGTAAGTCGCTCTGGATAAAAGCATCTGCTAAATGGCATATATTATTATAAATGCTTTTTTGAAACTTTGCTTCAGTCTGTAGCGCGGACTGTCAAACCATCAGGCCTCGTTTACCGTCCATCCGTCGGTCAGGAGCGTTGGCCTGGGTCAGGGCTTCCTCTTTGTACTGAGTGCAGGTGAGACACTTGCAGGTGCATACCGATGCACAGTCACACTCCATCTACGAAGGGACAAAAGCGCACCGTCGTAACCCTGTGCTGCGGGCGGTCCTCACAATCCCTGCTTTCACACCATAACAGCAGGGTGCTTTGCCCACTGCTTAGGAAAGCGCAAAATGAAGAAAAGACCAGCACTTGGAAAACGATGTCAACGACAAGAAGGAAAGGTAAACTTTGCAGGAGACAAGGGAGCGTGTGGTTTGAATGATAGCAGTAGAGTATCAGTCTTCAAGTGCCAATAGTTTATCAGTTCATGGACAACAGGCTATGCCAACTATAAACCTACTGGTGGGCCCAGGAGGCCAACAACTGGAATGGGGTTCAAGTTGAACTTATGTGAACTGTGTGCGTCGTTCAAGCTTGCCGCCTAGGTAAGCGGAATCCCTCCGCTGGAAAACAGTGGTTTGCCGGGTGCGGTGATGTTTTTGCCACTGTAACGTGAAAACGCACACACACCCTGCCTACAAGGAGGGGGCATCAGGACGCAGTGCTATACAGCCCTGGCCCGAACCACGGGTCACGCCCCCTCAGTACCATGTGACCCACCTCCTTCACGGCCTCGCGCTGCCGGTCTGTCATGCGACGCGCCAGCGTCAGGTAGAAGCCGGCGCCCATGCAGTTCTTCAGGAACAGAGGCGAGCCACAGCAGTGCAGCCGGCCCTTGGATATTATCGCCACGCGGTCGCTCAGCAGGTCGGCCTCGTCCATGTGGTGGGTGGACAGGATGACCGTCCTGCCTGGGGGAAAGGGGAGAGGACACCTCACACCGCTTCTTCATTCGCGGGAACGTGTTCCCCTGTCCCGTGTGTCTCCAGTTCTAAACACTCAGCGCAGACAAACCTGCATTTACAGAACCCGAGCAACTCTATGGCAGGAGCAAATAAAACACGCCTCATTTTAAATGATAAATAGCTCATTATTATATCACAGCTGTTTAATCCTCATAATCTCAATTTACAGCAGTGAACTATGAGCGAGGGGATTGAACTAAGCAGAGCGGGAGTAATTGGCTACCAAATTGTGAGAAAAACGGGGTAAAATCGAGAAAAAAAAATTAATAAAAACATATGGGAATATTGAGAGCTATGAACACAATAGAAAGTAAAGCTGGTTTCCATTATTAGTGTATTTGTTTTAATACTTATATCCCATAATTCCTACATTGTTTTTGTAAGGAATGTGCAGGGGCACTCTAATCACCTGCTCGATACTTTAGCAGAAGGTCCCAGATTGATCGTCTTGAATAGGGGTCGACCCCGGAGGTAGGCTCGTCCAGGATGACCACCTTTGCACCACCCACAAACGCCATGGCAACAGACAGCTTCCTCTGCATACCGCCTGAACATTGGGAAATAGCCCATGCAAAAATGTCCGTCATTGTTCTGGGATCAATATGCAGAAGTGATATACCTGTCCACAGAAATATACTGCACATGACTAAACACACAGATCAATGCATGATGTGCCATCCACACTTGGGGAAGTGTGGTAGTGACACAATCCATGCACACCAAATCAAGCAATAGTATGTTCTCATTTCCCTCACACGCTTTCAAACAAAATGGAAGAGAGTCTCATTATCACCGTCTCTTAATTCCCAGAGGCATGCCCAGAACTTACATGATATACAAATACTCCAAAGGGTATTCCAGGAAAATAGTGAGTTATAAAGTAGAGATACCAGGTTAGTTTTAAACAACATGTACAAGATAGCTGCTTCAAAATGAGCAGCTAATGCTAGCCGTCTAAAAAAGTAATTATCAAATTCAACTACCTAAATTCTAGCAGTACAGGTAAAAATGCTACATGTGAAAGGCTACAGTTGCTTTATAGTTACTTTATGGTGTACGTGGAGGTTCAATACCCCATTGCTACTAGAAAAAAGGGGTACAAGCAGATATGCGAATGTCTGTTATAGTCCCTCCACACAGGAAGTGGGCAGATGGGTGGGTGGCACAGACCGGACAGATTCTGCGCCTCTTCGTTCCTCTTGTGAGGGAATCCCAGGTCTTCCAGCATGTTCTCCACCTCCTTCAGGGCCTCGGGGTAGGGCCGGCCCTTCAGCAGGGAGTAGAAGAGGATGTGCTCGGCCACCGTCAGGCTGGGGAGAGATGGCGAGAGAGACAAGACAGCAGCGGTCATTCCAGCACATCGCCGCAGTGTCCCTCCATCCCGCTGTGTGCGCTCCGGCTCTGCTGTCGAGCACCAGGCAGGAGGGCAACCTACTGGTGGAACAGGATGTTGTGCTGGGGACACATGCCCAGGGACTGGCGGATGGCGTCCATGTCCGAGCGGATGTCCCTCCCGTTAATGTAAGCCGTGCCTGACGTGGGAGGGAACAGACCAACCAGGATGGACCTGGGACAGAAAGGGTAAAAGACAGAGGGAAGTGTTATGAAACCTTTCCGGTACTGAGCACATTAAAGCATGCGAGGAAGGTGGCATGGCATACATAGTGGTGGTTTTTCCTGCCCCGTTTTGGCCCAGGAAGGAGGTGATCTGTCCCTCGTAGAAAGTGATGCTCAAACCATCCACCGCCGGGCCGGAGTGTCTGCTGAAGACTTTGACCAGGTCCTGCACGGACACGCCCACGTTGAGTCCCATGGGCTCCGCCTCGAAGAAGGGTTTCCCTGCAGGAGCAGTGACAGGGTCATGACCAAATCATCTACATGTCATCATGGGCACAATGTACATATGCACCTAATTTCACCAGACTACAAAACCACCCCCGTGCCTCCTTCAAAAATTATCAACACAAGATTAAGATTAAACATACAAAAATACTTCTCCCCCTTGATATCTACAATGTTGACATAACATTTCAAACTTAGGAACAAGGTTCAAAATGTCGATACAACTATGAACAAACAAACGAGGGTGAAGAGATTAGCTGAGCGACATTATACCAAGGGAAAGGAATGCGGTTTGGAATTCTTCCATCACTTATTAACCAGCACACCGTTTGCAGTACACCAACCCCCCAACATTTAAACTTGGCAGACAGTGCAGTCAAGGGCATGGATTGGGGGTGGGGGTGGTGCAGGTATGGGTGTGGGCCTGTGCTACTGTTTCTATTGGAAGGTTTAATCCTGCATGCCCAAATTCTTTGTTGGTCTGGAACAAGGCTGAAACCCTAACCATTGTTACCTTAAGCACAGTGTATTGTCAAAATGATGATTTTGAAAATGCTGCTTTCAAAATGGAAAGTTCAAATGCACAATTGACCCCTGCGTTACTTCTATCTGCTGTCTTTCATTATGATTTTATTAACGTCACAAATCAACATTTGGGCCAAGGTGACTTTTTCGTGATGGGAGTAAAATGGCAGCAGGCCATTTTCCCGCGGGGACCGTTCCACAAAGCTGGCGAGCGATTCCCGTCCTCCCGTTTACCCGACTTCTCTGCCTCCTTCATCCTCCGCTGCTCCTCCTCCTGTCTCCTCTGCTGCGCCTCTCTCTCCCTCTCCAGCCTCTCACGCTTTTCCTGGTGCTTGCAGAGGTTGGAGCCTGACCCGGATTCGACTGGAGACCTCCCGTCCGGCTCCCCATCCTCTGGCTCTCCCAGGCTCGCGAACTCTGCCGCCTCGTACTGGGGCTCCTGACACTCTGCGGGCGCTTTGCAAAGGAGCACAAGGCAGTCAAACGCGGAAGGGAGACGGTTGCGAATGTGAAACCCTATCACGGCAGTGGAATCGTGGGACGTGTTCGGATGAGCCACTGACCATTTCGCGAGGACTCTGGCCTCGTCCACCAGTACGACGGCTGGAGGGGGAAATAAAATGGCCGACCGATGCCATACTGGCCTGTGCAGAACACAAGGAAGAAGAAGTGAGAGAGAAGAGTGTGCCGCAGAAGCAGAAGGACAGAGAGCAGTGGCTTAGGCATGGCGCAAGCCCGGTGTCCAGTCATTACTACAACTGAGTCTCGCGCCATTTTCCAATACTGTAGGAAATCAGCACCAGCAACACTATCCACACAGGAGCATACGTTTTGATTATGGGCGTATGTTTAAAAATCTATTTAGCATGAATTGTCGCTCTGGATAAGAGCGTCTGCTAAATGCCTGTAATGTAATGTAATGTAATTGTGTCTGTAAACCAATCTCACCTGGAAACACGTTGTCCAGGTACCAAGCCAGGGTGGCATAGAGCACTGTGTCGAGCAGCATCATGCGGACGGAGGTGAGGAAGGAGAACTCGTCCCCCTCCAGGGGGCTGGTGTGGATGTTGTCCCACTGCAGGCCCAGGCCCTGCTCCTCGTACCGGGACAGGTACTCAGTGCCAAAACCAAACGCCACTGGAGACAACAAGCTCTGGAACAACAGCCAGACTTAATCAACACCACAACAGGAACGCCACACACTGTATCACTAAGATTTCATAAACAATTACATATGTTGCACGGCACTTTACACTTGTAACAGTGAAAGCTTTAGTGTTCTGCAGACACGGGCATAATGACTGTAAAGGCGATTAAGAATAAGGATCCCTTTGCGGAACAAATGATACAAAATCAAGCATCTCAGCTGCCTGGGCATTTAGTGATCCTGTGGTGATGCTAAAATGGCTAATATTACAATTTTAACAACAAGGGATCCGCTCTCTAAACCACACTAAATCCCCTCTCAGTATTAAGAGGGACCGATGTTGATGAGCAGATGCTTATGGGAACAGAATAAGCCACGACGAACCACCATGATCTTCATGTCCTTGGTGATGCGGTCCTGCCAGGCGAAGCACAGGACGTGCGGCAGGTACAGGGCGAAGTAGATGATCCCGCTGCAGGCGGCCGCCAGGTTGGCCTTGTTAAAGAACACGCTCATGAGGAAGCACTGCATGATGGTCGCCACGGTGAACGTCAGCAGGAACAGGAAGAGGATGACGGGATTGCTGTAGTTCAGCACTTTCCCTCCCTGAAAATGGACCGTAACAGAAATTCCGTCAGCCCGGCCTGTTCACACTCTTCTGGACCCCTTTCAAACAGTACTGTTACAAGCTCGCAGGCAGAAACATTATTTTCTATTAATTAGCACATAACCTGCTTCACAGCCGGTTAGGGGCAGTGATAGAAATGGTGACTTGTCGGAAAACAAAAATCTGAATCGCTTCCCTACATGATGTAATGCATACAAACGTCCACTAGGGGTCAGCCCCGTTCACTGCTGATTTTGAAAGTCCTCGAATGCCGGAACGGAAATGAGTTGAGTGTTCAACAGCTTGACGCACTCGGGTTAGACCGAGCAGCGCGGAGCCAATGTCGCGCCAAGCTGAGAGTGCAGGGCTTTGACGAGGGGGCCTCTCACCATGATGATGGCGGTGAGCAGGGCCGTGCTGGCGCCCATCATCAGGAAGCTGTCGACGAACCAGGCGCCCCAGATGACGCCGTTGGTCACACCCATGGCCTTCAGCGTCTCCCTCAGCCGCAGCTCCTTCTCCAGGACGATGCTCTTCACCGTCATGGAGACCGAGTACACCCAGGCCAGCACCATGAAGATGGGGAAGCAGCGGTTCAGCGTCAGCATGAACCTGCACAAAAGGGAGAGGGGGGGGGACAGGAAGTGAGTCTCAATACATTTACACTACATTTACATTTTAGCCATTTAGCATTTATACAGCTGGATATTTTACTGAAGCAATTCAGGTTACCTTGCTCAAGGGTACAACAGCAGTGCCCCACCTGGGAATTGAACCTGCAACCTCTGAGTTACAAGCCCAGCTCCCTAACCATTACACTACACTGCCAGCAATCAGAGCCCCGCCTGGGGAACAGGGGCGCACTTTCACCCGACTCGTCAGAAACAGGCTCTGCTGTTTCATCAGTGGGCAGGAAGGTTACTGCTAACAAGACGCCATCCTCAAACACAGGCCTTGCTTGTTTCCAGACGAAACCAGCAATTAGGGAAGATTACATTAAACAGCAGATCAACGTTGAATTTACATGATAACGAACGTGTTGGCCTAGCCATTCACTTTTGGCACGGCCAGCCCATCAGCTATAAGAGCGATCACTGGAAGGAGATGATAGGACAGCGCAGGGATCGCGTTGCGGACAAACGGCTCATTATTGTTGCTCTCACAGGTCGTCCACGTAGCAGGGGTAAGGCATCTGCTGCAGGTAGATGCCCAAAGGCCAGTCGCTGCCAGTGTGAGTCCGGATGATGCCGTGCTCGATCGCGTCCTGCAGGTAGGCGAAGCCCCCCCACACGTAGCGCAGGTCGTCCACGGGGTCCGCTCTCGGACCGGGGTCCCAGTATCTGGCCGAGACAGAAGGGACCGGGGGTCAGAGACATCGGGACGGCCCTTATCAGCTCGAACAGCAGGCGCCTCGCCGAGGAGAGAGGAGTCCCATCGCTCTGCTGTCCTACGGTTTTCCTGGAAGCAATGGCCGTATGTGCCATTCTCGCCTGCAGTCTCGTTTCAAAGATAAAAGCGATCTTACCAATCCGTTCCATTGGCACGACTCACGTACTCACTGTATGTTCCTGTTGCTTTATTTGTTTTTACATGTTCATTTAAAAAAAGAGGTCTTCAAAACTAGCTCGTATTTTAATTAGCTGTTCGTTAATCTTACGAAACAAATCCAATTTGGAATCCTTTAAATGTTATTGTTTTTGTTTTTTAACTGATTTGCTTTTTTGAACAGTTCTGCCTTTGAGATGGTCTACAGAGAGGAGGTTTGTGTACACACAGTTTACATTACCCCCTTCGTTTACCATCCACCAGCACATTGGTAATTACCTGCTAATGAGCAACATTAAGGAACGTGTCCCTTCATCTCTCTCTTTCACCCTATCTCTCTCTTCAGCCACACAATCCTGTTATGTAATTCCCAGCAGGACTGAGAGAGCCATCTCCATTCAAATTCTATTCACAACTGCAGCTGTTTGTTGTCTGTCAAGCTCCTGTCAGTCTGAATGCTGCCACCGGGGGGGGGGATGGTGCAGCGCTCAGCATAAGAAGTACCTGTATGAATCAGGAGCGCACTGTTTACACTCAGACACATGAATCTATGACCTGTTATAATTGCACTCTGATATCTCAAATCTGATAACAAGTGTAACTATGGGGCTCATTTTTGACCCCAGCCCCCCCCAATCATCATTCCCTTTTGATCTCTTACACAGGTGTTCAGCACCGGGCCAGCAGTACTAACCTGTCTTTGATCTTGTTGGTGCGCTCCACGGCGTCGATGTCCATGCGGATCTTGAACTTGACGTGGGCCGGCACCTCGGTCGTCGAGGGGCCCATGTCCAGGAACACCAGCCCGGCCCAGAACTTATTCTCCTCCAGCAGTCGCAGGGCCTGGTGGGTCATCTGTTCCTCGTCAGAGTGGCCCACAAACTTGTCCAGGGTCAGACACTAAGGAGGAGGTGGGGGGGGTGAGAGGGGGGGGACCGTGTGAATGAAGGACCCCCCTGTGAACAGAGCTGGCTCTCACAGGCTCCCGGGTCCACAGCGCAAGGGCGAGAGAATGGCAGCCATTCTCTACGAGAGGGCTCTCCACTGACACACAATGCCAATCCCACATCTTAGACTCCCACTCATTATCCCTGACACTTCAGCAGAGGCCTAGAGGCGTAAAGTGTGTCCAATCCAGCCATTCACATTACTGTAAGGTGCTGGAACCCGACCAGGCCTAAACGCTGCACAAAACACAACACTTCCAATAATCCACATCGCCCAGACTTAGCGCAGAAAGTACAACGGGCGCTAATAGGTGTCACTTTGCTGCGAGCGATGGCAACGCTGGTTGCGCGGCACGCTGCACTTTGGCTTGATGGGGATCGCCCCAAAAAAGAGGAACCGTCACAGACTCCAACTGGCTGGCCACGTGAATAGAACGCTGGACTGAAGAGCAGGGCTGGACTGACAGCTATACCTAATTGGGCTCAATCAGCTGGGCGTATTTGTCACGCTGAAGTGCTGTTAGCGAAACCAGAGACAAAGACAAAGGGGGCTAAGGATGCACGTATAGACAGATAGGTTTCTCCTTTCACCCACTCCGGGAACGGCAGGCCACAGCCCCAGAGGCAAGAGGGGGTGACGGATGAATTGAGTAAGCCGCAGAACGATTTGCCCCTCTTACCCGTTGAGCCCCCCAGTGACATTTCAATGAAGCCCGTACACACAAAAAACACTGAGGTGGGGTTCTCTTGCTCGCCACTATATCAACCGTTCACAAAAGGGGTTTGAATGTTGCTGACAGAAGGCTGGGTTTTTTTTCTCCTTTTCACTCCTCCGGATTGAGCTGATTCCTTTTAATGGCGCTAAGTAGCATTCTGGAGATCCTGACCGCAATTTTATGGTCCCCATCGTTTGAAGAACGGCCGCAACCTTGTTTTTTGTTTTTTCACTCATACTTTGTCTGTGGCAGGCACAGGTGCAAATTACAGGGGGGACAGGTGGGACAGTTTTTGAAATTAGGTTTTAGTTTTTTTACCTAGTGATCATTTTTTAGTTACTTTGCACAAGCCCAGCTGGCTTGACTGCCAGATGACAACCTGACGACCCCCCCCCCCAGATCTTCTTGTGTGTCTGCTGGAAGCATTTTCCCAAAATCTTTTAAAAAATAGGAACTTTGTGCAAGCGGAACTAATGTTTTCATTAATGGAGTCAACGGACGGTAAACAAGCAAACCCACCGCCCACCCGATTGGTCATTACGCTGCAAAGATCGGATTCATTTGCATGAAGTTAAAACCTTTTTAACTTACTTGACACACCACTGGATGAGCTGAAGTTCAAAATGAAAAGGCAGATTAATTTGCTGTCCTTTTTTGGATCACCGAAAACAAGGAAAGATAATGATGATGTGAGTAATAATACAGTAGCCTACTGATCGGCTTTACTTACTCAGAATCAGAGTGACAACTAGCCCCAGTCTGTAGCCTATATAAGGTCAGGTGCATTTGGGACAGATAGCAGGCTAACTAACTAGGTAGCTCAGTTAATATATTAATGCATTTTTAAATGAACCCTATATAAAAATGCATTAACTATAGTTGCAGTCTTCATCCTTCATGAAACATATCGTCGCTGTTGTAAGAAAACCTCATATCTCCAAAAATTTAAACTTTTCAGGAGATAGAAAAAACTTCCCCATTTTAACATTTATGAATTCTGGAATTTACTCAAAATGATGCTAGAAATTAGTCAGAGTAACTTCATGACTGAAATTTGATATAATAGTCATTAAACTGGAGTTATGAGGTTTTCTTACATAGAACTGTATGAATTCCAATGGACTGCGTCTGTCTATTGGCATGCATTCTCTGCCTTAATTCTGCACCATCTGACAAACTAAAATAACAATTATGCCAGTAAAAGGGTTTCGCTAAATGTTTATTGAAGTATAGTGGAGATCAGACATCTCATCTCATCTCATTGTCTAAGCCGCTTATTCCTGGTCAGGGTCGCGGGGGGGCTGGAGCCTATCCCAGCATGCATAGGGGCGAGAGGCAGGAATAAACCCTGGACAGGTCGCCAATCCATCACAGGGCACTACATACACCATTCACTCACACACTCATACCTATGGGCAATTTAGACTCTCCAATTAGGCTAACGTGCATGTCTTTGGACTGTGGGAGGAAACCGGCAGTACCGGAGGAAACCCACGCGGACACGGGAGAACATGCAACCCACACAGAAAGGCCCCCAGCCTGGATTCGAACCCGAGACCTTCTTGCTGTGAGGCGACAGTGCTATCCACTGCACCACCGTGCCGCCTGTGATCAGACATGATTTTAGCAATTATTTTCAAAATCACAAAAGATTAGAAGTATATGCACTGAGCCTTATCCTTGTGCTCTGTGTATTAATAAATTATTTATTTTCCTGTTTGTTTTTGTTTGTTTTGTTTTTTCATATTCATATACAAGCCATTAGATATCATGACAGGATGGTGTAATTTGAATTATAGGCTTTCTTTGGTAGCCTGGTTTTGGATAAAAACATTTCTGAGAAGCACTTACATTTGTTGGTCACCCCCACCTATCAGACCAAATTTGCACCCCTGGTGGCAGGGATATCGGAATGTCTGGCGAATGGCCCAGTGACACCTTGAAACATTTAGGAAGATATTCTGATCAATAATATGACTTTCACGCTCATCTTGTTTAAAGTGAGAATACGTATAGTTTATTCACATAGCTTAACCACGTTCTCTTTGGTTTAAATTCCACTGTTCAGAACGCCTGCAAACCGCATGGAAATATTTCCTTCAAAATGTTTTAAAATAACAAGTATGATAATGACACTGTTGTTTCTGTTATCCTTGCATACCAGTACATAGACAGCTTAAAAGCATACACATATTGAGATTTTGCCACTTCAGTAAAGGGAATTTATTATAGAGGCGGGCACCATGGGGCAATTTATTTCTTTTCATTTTGAAATTGCATTTTGCTCAGCTGGCTTACCTCCCCATACTGGTTAAACGTGTGGAGGATTTGGTCTGCCAGTTCAAAGACGTTCCTCCAATCAAACTTGGGCATGTTGTCGGAGCGATCGGCGGGAGGTCCCGTGTACAGGAAGTTGAGGATATGTTGGGAGGAGAACTCTGTATCCTCTAAGCTCTTATCAATCCGATCCATCACTGTAGGGTTCCTAATGGCCTCCTGGAAGGGACAAAAATACCAGTGAAAACAGAGAAAGGAATAAGAATTGACCTTTAAATTTGATCAATGCGTTCAAGCTGTTTGTTTCACTTGAATAACACCTGGTTCATCTGTACCCATCAGTAGGTGGTTCCCTTTCTCTTTGTGCTAGTGTTGTTGTTTTTTTCCCATCACATTCAAGCAATTAAATGATGAGACAGTTTTTAGTAGAAATCAATGATAACAAACAAACTCAACTAAAACAAACTCAACGTGAGTACTTGGACAGTGGAGTGTCTGGACAGATTAACTTATCTTTCCATTTTTGCAAGTCTGTACAACCTGCTCTTGTTGTGCGTACAGAGAGCAATGAGAAAATTGATCCACAATGGATATGATTTCTGCTATTTGAAACTTAGGAGCAATCACTAATACACACACACACATATATATATATACAGTGAGCACCATCATTCATTGGACAGTGATACATTTTTTGTTGCCTGGAAATGGGGGTGATCATGTACAAAAGGTGCTGTAATTTCTAAATGGTTCATCCGATATGGATGAAAATACCCTCAAATTAAAGCTGACAGTCTGCATTGTCATTGTATCCTTTCAAACTCAAAGTGATAAAGTACAGAATCAAAATAACAAAAAATGTCACTGTCCAATGAATTATGGTGCTCACTGTATCCTACAATAGATATCCTGATAAGGTAATATATTACCTTCTTGCAAAAAATGTAAACACAGTCTACTTCTTCACAGATGAGCTCAAACAGATTCAGAACATACAATAATGATCTATGATACATTTATTTATAGTGTATCTTTACACATCATACAAATGAGTTCCCTAACTGTAGAAAGGACATTAAAAGTTATTCAAACTGATAGGGCACCAAGCTTATGAGCAGCAGGAGCACAAAGCAAGCTAAGAGCAAACATCAATATCATAAGGCAGGGAATAAAGGACTTCTACAGTGTGTTTTAAGCGGGACTCTGCCTTACTCGAATCATATTCATCCGAACGCCGTTCCTGAAGAAGGCCCAGAGCTGAGGGCCCACCTCCTCCCAGGCCTTTAGTATGTTCCTCAGCCTGTCCAGCTCCTCCAGAGTGGTGTTGGCCTGATGGACACACAGGCGCACATACACACACACACACACACACACACACACACACGTGCGCACATATACACAGGCAAACGCATACAAACGCAGCCATGCACACACACAGGCACACATACATACATACATATATACACACACACACACACACACACACACACACACAGGCACACATACATACATACACACAAGCACACACACACACACACACACACACAAAAACACAGGATGAGCTCAGCATTTCTACTCTCCACCTACACACACTGAGACCACCCCCTAATGAAATAAGCAGAGGACCGTTTCAAGGGCTACAGTCCAGCCGTATTCAAACACGTATGCCTCTCTGTGCTTCTACGGCAAATCAAGGTAAAAGATCTACTAAATAAGAGAGACCAAAGACGTTCCAGCCATCCAGGATGATAAGAGAGCTGTCCTGCCGTATTACTGCCTGACAGCACATTTCATATCTTTCTTTCCCTTCAGCTGCTCTCTCTCTCTCTCTTCTCTCTCTCTCTCTCTCTCTCTCTCTCTCTGTTTTTATCCCTCTCTCCCCCTCTCTCTCTTAATACCCCTCTTTATCTGTCTCCATCTCTCCTCTTTTCCCTGCTTTATTTCTCTCTCTCTCTCTTTTTCCCTGGGAGGGGAGATTGAAAAGATAAAATCTTTCTGACAGGGAAAGCTCCAGTCTTTCATGTGAGCTGAGGGAGAACAACAGGACTGCTTCAGGACAATGCTGCACGATATGCCTCTGTTTGGGTATCAGAGGCTATGTTTAACCCCTAGCGCTTCCTCCAGAGCAATTAAGACTGGAACCTGGGGGGAAACAAAGAACAAAATGTGCTGAAAACCCAGATAAAGGAAACATGTATGTGTGACCTTCTGCCTAAAGAGGCAGGACTGCTCACGTAACGCACTGTGTGAGTGTTCAGTGGTGAGGTAGTGCACAGGTTTGCTTCCAGAGACTCAGTTATCAGTTACTATTACAAGCAGGAATTTGTATCACAGAGTGTGCCAATAGAGCTTCTTAAAGCCGAGCTAATCTAAAATTGATTTTATGAGTTACTGCCATAGGACAGGTCCTCTGCAATGTACCTGGATTACCAAGTTCCAGAACATGTATAAAACTGTTTTAATGAGCTGTCTGGGGAAACACAGGCCTGGGAAATGACTTAAGTTATGAGTTTAAGGACCTTTTTTTCCTCAGTTCATCACATAATGAAATTGCAGTTTGAGATGCTGCACTAGTGCTGGTGTAAGTCAGAGTGGACGCTCGGCTCTAACGTGGAGGGCTCCCTCCTGAGGCGGGGCTGGGTGGTGCGTGCTCTCGCTCACGTTCTTTAAAATCTGCCTCACGGCGGGGGAGTCAGGGGCATACAGGATCTTCCCCATCAGCAGGGGCTTGACCGAGTTCCACACCATTCTGGTGAGGGGGTCCGACTCCAGGCTCTGCATCATTTCGTTGCAGAAGGGAGCTGTGGAAAACAACAGGAGCAAGGGCAGTTAGGAAAGGGGGGCAGGAAAAGAAAGAGTCTCTTTTTCCCAATCCTCCCAAAAAGTCTTCAACTTTTCCTTCTTCTAATCTTCAAAAGCTTAGATTTTTTCATTTTGAGCCCACTTCCCATTAATAGTGGAGGGTGGGGGGCGAAGTTATCAGAATAAAGGCTTGAGTTCAAGAGGAAATGCAGGAGGGGGGCACGTCCGGTGACTCACTGGCTGTCTTGTCGTAGGCGTAGTCCCTCTGGCGCTTGGTGCTGTTGATGCCCAGGAAGGCTTTGTAGTTGTTGTCCTCGTACCAGTTGAAGGAGGCCACCCTGGAGCCCGAGCCCTCGGGGTACCCGCAGAAGAGGCCGGAGAAGACGCTCACCAGCTGGCTGAACGAGGGGCTCTCGCCGCTCTGGAGGAGGGGGGTCAGGACCCGCAGGAGGTCCTTGGAGCTGCTCCGCTCAGCCAACTGCGGAGGACCAGAGTGAGCGGCATTCACCTCGAGGGGAGAATAACCTAATCTAATACCTAATGTAGGTGGCAAGTGTAGAATAATGGTAAGATAACTGCTCTTGTAGCAGAGGTTTAGAGGTTCAAATCCCAGCTGGGGCACTGCCATTGTACCATTGAGCAAGGCACTTGAATTGCTTCAGTATGTCAGCTGTATAAATGAATAATACTCACAAATACAAGCTGTGAATGAGAGTGTCTGTTAAGTAAATACAAAAACAGCAGTGGAGGGTACTGGACAGTTTACTTGACTCATGGATGGAGGGTTGTGACTACAAGTGAGACATTATTGTCTACATGAAACGGCTCCACCTGCAGATCCAGTACCCTAACAGGTACTTGGTGTCTGATAAATAGCTAAGACTCCCCTGAAAAGTGTGCCCGCAAAGATAATAAGCAGCTTTCATAAGCAGCTCTCAGCAGTCAAAATGACGTGCGTTGGTAACGATAGTTCCAAATGCACAAAATCTTTTGATAAGATTCAACCCTAATGGAATGGCCAAGCCAATTTTACAGCCCATAACCTCTAAAAACTTTTTTAGAGTTTATTTTGATTGAATTCATAGCTGAAACGAGCCAAATTGGAGCAACAAAATATCCCCCAACTGAACTCCAATGAACACAAACAAAGGCCTTCTTCATTAAGGCCATTTCCTCCATCCGTTTGTGAGAGAGGCCTGCCTCGGTGTGTCACTGTGAGGAGAATGCGATCATTGGACATCAGGGTGACACTGTTATGCTATCACTACGCCACACAGATTAACAGGCCGTTACCAGGGGCACTGATCCTCTAGCATAGTGTGTTGAGCTTTTTTTGCAGACAGTGTCTCAGTAATCCTCTGTAATCTTTATGTATTTCAGTAATTAGGGGAAAAACACATATTTTCAGCAAATCATACTGTCTGAGGGTTGAAATCTACCCAAGCAGGCCTCGACATATTTTGACTGAGGTTTGGACTGACGTTCGGAAAACGATTAACTGGCGTCAAAGGCTTCGGGTCAACCAGGCGACAGGCTGGAATTCGGCACCACCCTCAGGAAGTCCCCTGCACAAAACGTCCCCCCAATCCTTACACAGAGCATGTGACATCACAGACTGTTCTGACCCCTCACCTGGTGGCAGGACAGGTGAACCAGGACACCATGGAGGCTCTACGCTACTGAATAAATCACGGCAGATGGCTGGAGACGTCCCCTCCCCCCACCACTCAAATTATATCCCTGCAGCTTGAGTTTAAACAAACCCAAGGAGGAAGCCACCACTTCCTGGATACTAAAAATATGGGGGCGGTGAACTTTGCGGAAGATTCTGGGGGCCTTGCCGTACCTCTCGCAGTTTTTCGGACATGCCTGAGAGCGCACGGACCCAGAAGGCGAGGTCTATGCCAGAGGAGTGGTTGTCCAGCACCCGGGGCAGCTAGGAGAGGAAAACATTGATATGGTCACAAAAATGTATCATGATATAACACACCATAAACAACGGTGGAAGCAGACAATACGCCCTCTAGGAGAATGCTTTTCATCCAGTACTGCCACTGCGAGACAGATTTTGCCAGTACTAATTACAGCTTTGTAATTAGTACTGGTAAGAGATTAAATCATTGTTACAAATCTACACAGCGTAGGAGCATGACACTACACAACCGGGGCTGGTTGAGACTCGGTGTTACGAGGGTTATATGTAGACGCATGCACTTTTTATACTTTTCATAATCAGAAAGATGTAGCTTAATTCACATTGATTAAAACCGGGTAAAATTTGCAAGCTGGCAAGTAACCATGTGCCTTCCAAGGACTTGATCTCAATGGGCTCAAAGCACGTCAGGAAAAAAATTCAGGAAGTGCTACGCGGCGGCTAACCTAAACTCCAAAATAAGACATCCTTCCTCAGACATTCCCGTCTTTCCTGAGAATCGGGCTCATTTCACATGAGAGGGAGGGAAACTGAAACCCTGCAGTCATACAGAAGAATGGAACGGTGAGGTCTCAGCACTGAGGTTGTGACATCTTACACAGCAAGAGTAGGATTATTCTAAGAAGCACCTTTATGACTTAGCCTGACCAACAGGTGTCTCATCTCTAATCCTATTATCGAAATAGGCCAAGAGTGCCTCATCAGCTAAGACCACAGGGGTTGGTCACCTCCCACTCATGGCTTGACTATCACTACCCACTGACTTTCTGACATGGTTGATCGTGAATGAGTTAACCAGACCGGTAGCCAAAGAGGCAATGGGCCCGGGACAAACCACCGGTTCAATTCCATGGCACGCACACTCATTGCGCAAGCAAAGGATTACCCCTACGGTTTATTTGTTTCTTGAATGTTTTGGTTTTGTACAATGTCAGGGGCCAAATATTTCTGGAGGATATTGCATTTTTTTAAAGGCCAAAATAGTTTTTTTGTTATTGTTGGAACAGAAGCCATGACTGAAGGAAAGCTGGAATGTCGATTTGATTCTGTCACAAAGGAGAGATGGCGGTCTTTTCGCTCCTGACCCAAGAGAAAAATGAGATTTCTGTGTAGGAAATATACTGTATACATGTACATAAACACCACTTAATTGAGTAAAACATGAACATAAGACTTACAAATAAGTGCAATTGTTCCTTTTTTTCAATGCAAACAGCACTTTTGTTCCTGTTCATTTTGATTATCCATTAAATGGCATTTTGGCTCAATTAAATTCCAAACAAATGGCATTTCATTGAGCCAAAGATCAGGACAAATATTGATTGTGTTCAGGCCACTGTGTCACATGGCCACAGTCTCTTAAAAATTTGTTTCAGATTTTTTCCCATTTTTCTCTCAATTTAGTGGCCCGATGATACCCTCTATTGATTTAGATTTGCCCTCCCCACACGAGTTCGCCACTCGTCCCTATGAGGCAAGCTAATTGTCTGAGGGCAGTGAACTCCACTGGCCACGTTCTGGAGACACCCTTACGTGCTTCACGGCAAACTCGGCCGGCTCACCCTCCCCCCTCGCCCTGGGGCGGACAGTCAAACGCCTTCCCCAATCGGGGTAACAGCCAGGGCCAGTCTGGCAGAGATGGGTTTCGAACCGCATCCCTGATAGGCAGAGGTAGCGCACACTCGTACCGGACCAGCCAAGATAAAGGGTGCGTTAGATCGATACGCCTATTACGCCTATTACGCCTATTACGCCACTACGCCGCTATCCACCGCCGCCAACACGGGCACAGTCTCAATGGCTGGTTTACCATAAGGCGTCTCTGACACCTGATGACCTTTGACCCCGAAAGCCCAGGACAGCAGGAGAGCGCAGTACTGACCATGTGGAAGAGCTTGTGGAAGTCCACGTTGGCGTAGAAGTGGTCCTCGATGGCCTGCAGGCTCTGCTGGGAGAGGGAGCACATGGTGTTGCGCACGGCGTAGAGCCCTGGAGCGCTGGGGAAGATGATGAAGCGCTGCAGCAGGGCCTGGCTGCAGGCGATGTCCTTCAGACGCAGGTTTGGCACCCCGTATGCAAACTGTGGGGGGGGGGGGGTCAGGTTGCCGCCACATTTTAAACAGAAGCGGACTGTGCTCTTATTTAACCTGGTGTTTGAAGAGCACCGGGATGCCCTCTCAACCAAGAGTGAGAAACAGCACTGCCAGGTCTTTGCGCTTTTGAGAAAAATCCTGATTACCTCCCAGCCCTGAACTAGTGGTATGGTTGGAAGAATATCGTTGTACGAATATAAGTAATTGAATATCATCAATAGTTTTTCTTGGCAATGTTTTTTTAATAGACAATTTAAATATAAATGGATTGTGCCCTTATTTCACCCCTTTTGGGTTAGAAAGACTATTTTTTTCACTTGAGCTGAGGCTAAAGATTCAAACGTCATCTGTGAAATAGTGTCTTACGCTGAAGGCAGTCTTAAACACCTGTAAGACTTCACCACAGGTGCGCAACTTAATTAGAGAGGAGCTACCAATCAGAGCCTTTTATTTTCAGATCACCAATATCTCCGGATACACAACCTCCAACTCTCCCCCCGGTCCGAGCTAAGCAGGTTTGACGGTGCCAGACATATATGTTTAAAGTAAGTGCAGTGAAGATGATGTAAGAGAGCGATTAACATTCTGCGCATGGTGCTCCCTTAGCTAGGAGTGCGGCTCTAAAGACAGAACTTCCACAGGGATCAAATAATCATTCCAGGCGATTTCTTGCTGAGTGCACAATAATAATAATAATACATTTTATTTATGAAGCGCTTTTCAAATAGGTATCCCAAAGTGCTGTACAGAGTGTGTGGTGACATTGCAACACACAATAAAAACAATAGTAACAGTTTGGGGTTTTTTAAGTCAAGGGGAGAAGAGTAGGTGGGTTTTGAGTCCAGTTTTGAATGAGGATAGTGTTTGAGGTCGCTGAAGGTGGTTGGGCAGTGTGTTCCAGAGGCGGGGGCAACAGTACTGAAAGAACGGTCACCCATGGTGCAGAGTCTGGTCCTAGGAATCTGGAGTTTGGTGGCCTTGGACCTGAGACTGCAGGTGGGGGCTTGGGAATGTAGCAGGTCCTTCAGATAGGTATGGGCATGTCAGTGGATGCATTTGAATGTCAGAAGGAGGATTTTGTATTGGATTCTTTGGGTTATGGGGAGCCATTAAAGAGATGCCAGTATGGGGGTGATGTGTTCATGTTTGTGGACTCGTATGAGAATCCAGGCTGCAGTGTTTTGGATGTATTGAGGTTTTTGAAGGCTTTTGACTGGGATTCCTGTGAAAAGTGAGTTGCAGTAGTCCAGTCTTGAGGAGACAAAGGCATGGACTAGATGTGACTGTCGAAGGTGAGGGATGGATCAAACTTAATGGTGAGGTTGGTGAAGGAGGGGGAGAGGGGGATGGTTTATCCTGTGATGGTGAGCTGAAATGTGTCTGAGTGCAAGGTCTAGTGGGGTGTGCCGATCAGGGGGGCTTCTGTTTTGCTGCTGTTGAGTTGCAAGAAGTTGTGTGTTATCCATGCCCTTATCTCCTCAAGACAGGTGTTCAGGCACGTGATGGCAGCAGAGGCACTGGGAAGGGTGTTGAGGTATATTTGCGTGTCGTCCGCATAGCAGTGAAAGGAGAAATCATACAACTGTATGTTTAAACAGAAACCCCTGGCATTTCAAGGTTATAAATAATTATGTTTCATGCAGAGCAGGAAACCTGTTCTATTACAGCAGGGGATGCAAATGGAAACATGTTCTGTTGGACAAATAAGCTATATACCGAAATGTCCCTGTAACAGTTGCAAAACAGACATGCTTTAGATAAAAGTTATAAAAATAATCAATAAGTAACCAACCTTTAATGCCATTAAATAAAAACTATAATGCTTTTCCAGATACAATGCAGAATTCTATATTAGGGACATCTGTTCTCTCTTGGAAATGCAAATGATCCATAAATTAATCCAAGCAGTGAATATTTTTATCATTTATTGCTTTGCGGAGGGAATCGGTAAAAGATAAAACTGAGTCAACAGACAACAGAACCTGCAGTCAGCACACTGTCACTTGCCGTCTGAACTCCAGAGGTCAGGTCTTTTTACGACAACAATGGAATTGAGGAACTCAACAGTTCGTGTTCCCCGTGTGCTCGGACTGCCCTGTCTGAAAGGACGTACTGTACATGTCTCACAGGTCTCCGCTTCCTAATCAGAGCGCATCTGCTCGCCAAGCCACTCGACTGTCTTTCACAAAAGAAATCTGAATAAACACCGGGAGCTTCTCTAAGAGCAGCGGCTAGCAGGTTCGCCTGACGCACTGTTCACTGGAGCCGCTGTAGCCTGCGGTGTCACGAACGGTCTGCTTCAAAAGACAAGTTTCATCACGACAAGTTTCGACACCCTTTCCCGTATCGCTCGAGCTTCGCAGCCAGTACAAGAGAGAGGCTCGAGGTATAATTGATGTTTGGGCCCCAGAGTTTCTGAATTCCAGTTGAGCCTTAGTCACCTCCAGCAATAAAGATCTGCCCCAAGGACCTGCTGAGTCTGAAACCTGGCTCGATTCCAAACCCCAACACAAATGTTTAAAAAAAAAATAGCTAAAGGAAGCAGGTGTAGGGGGCCAGCAGCTGCCCAAGCAATTCTGACACCGCAACCACATTCCACAGCTTGCTGGCCAGTTTGATTTTCCAGGACATTTTTTGCTATATTGCTGACCTCTACGTTTAATTGGCAGCTCTCTGCATGATTGTGTGTGCGTGTGTATGTGCATGCCTGGATGTTGGTGTCATTGTGCACATTAACTGTTTATGTGTGAGAGTGTGTAAATGTGTGTGTTGTTGTTACTTTATGTGTTGTGGTGCATATGAATTATTGAATTGTGAGAGTGTGTGCGTGCTTGTGTGTGTGTGTGTGTGCGTGTACGTGTGCGTGTTTGTTTGTGTGTGTGTGTGTGTGTGTGTGTGTGCGTGCGTGCGTGCGTGTGTGCCACCCTGACAAACAAACAGAGCTCCCCTCTCCCCTGATAGCGGAATCACAGGAATATCTTGCCTGATTAGTTGCTAAGGAATTATCCAGCTGGTATATTCTCTTCAGACAGCCGTGGTGGTGAATTAGCTAGTCCTGAGAAAGGCCAAGCCAATGAAAGGTTTGCATTTTTGGATGCATTTACATATGAAAGCTGGTCAAGAACCATTCAAATACTGATGTCATTCCAAGGTTTTTACTTTTCTCTTTTTCCCCCTTTGTCTTGTGGCCAGTGGGCTCTGCATGCTTTCACTTCCCACACATTGTACTGTTTACCGGTGAACGGAACGCAGCCCGCGGATCAAAGCGCTCCACCACGGTGTGATTCATATCCAGAGTTCCATTCAAACGGCACACACAGAAACAAAGGGACTCAGAGCCCAAATTAAAAGGGTCTGACAGGGGGGTAATGATATGGCTGCGAGGCATTCCTGCGAGCAGGAGTGTAATTTATGTCCAACCAGAAGGCACCACGGATTACCCACACGCTCGGAAAACTGACAAACACAAACATTACGCCACGGGCAAAGGACACGAAAACACACGCCGCTGTGAAATATGAGCAACAATGCATTTAACGGTCAGTGATCATAATTTACTTTCCCCAAAGACTTATATTGAGTTTGACATCTACGTTCCCTGTAGACATAATAAATAAAATAAATAGTGTGAAATTTCTTAACACTGTAATTAAGATGTGACATCATGTTGGACGGCTGGGTTGACTGCAGCACAAGATCCACGATAATCCGCATTTCAAAGTGGCTTCTCAAAGGGTGTACTGCAGACAGGGAGGGTGTGAGGGCACATACCTGTTCGGGGCGTACTTTGCTGTTCACCAGCTGGTGCACCATGGAATCCGACAGACCCACGTCCCTCAGCAGATACGAGGTGAGATTCTCCCCATCTTTCAGTATGTCCTCTATCTTCAGGCCGCGACCTGGTAGGGGGGAAACAGCACGAGAGCCCTGTAAAGCGTGAACTGAGCGCTGCCTTCACAGTTCACCTCACAGCAGAGGTACTGGAATAACAGCATCTCAAGACTTGCAGTGCACAACGACTTCCAGGCTCGGCTCGAAAAGGTGCTGGACCAAACATCGAGCGCAGGAGTTTCGTTTTAGCAAAACGAGCTTGGCACGTGAAGGATCCAAACGTCATCTCCATCGGATGAGGCCCCCAGCTTCTGGCCCTCAGAGACTGGCCATGCCTGCCACTGTCTCCTGAGAGTACGTGGGCCAAACGGGGTCTGTGAACTTTGTCAGCAAAAGAAACGTTGCTTCAAAGAGGGGTGTGACCTTCCCGCTGGCCCGCTGTATTCTAGCGTGCTAAAAAGTGAGAATCTTTTCACAGCAATTGTGACATCTTGTAGGAGTGGTCAGGAAAGTGGATTAAAAATGTAACAAGTCAGCTTTAATAAAGGGAATTTGACAGTATTTGCCACAGAGCGCATAAGGAGTACTCCTGCTGGACTGGACTGCTGGAGACAGCTGGTTTTAATCTGAGATGGGTCACTGCTGTTTCGGCTTTGGACAATGTATGTGTGTGTATACTATACTGTATATATATACTGTATATGTTAGCATTTTTCTTCAGACTCTTTTTGCTGAGTTCATTTTGTGATCATTGAACTCGCCAAACAGTTTTTTAAGAAAAATACCAACACAGCATTTTCTTTGTATGTCAAAGTTACAGACGAGTGTTGACTGAATCCAGGCCTCTGGATTCAAGAAACAGAGATGTTTACTCCACACACAGCACGTGAAACGCAGCGATGTTGTGTTATCCTCACCTGCAATCTGGGAGGGGTTGGTCTGTATGGCGTCCATGAAGGTTCCCATTGCCATCAGCTCCCTCCACAGACGGCCCACCTGCTGGAACTCTGGGTCATTGAAGAGCAGCTCCTGTGCGTCCGCGTAGAACCGAGCCAGTCTGAAACACAGATACAAGGTCAGAAGCAGAGACAGAGGGAGATGACACGCACACAGGGCTTCACGTACTCCGACAATTTGAGGAGCAGAGACAAGAGGACATCCATGCCACATGCCATTGCTCTGATCCCCTTTCCTCTTTCGTCCATACCTCTGCATAGACTATACCCTAAATGCACCGGTCACCAAAACTAGCACCAACACCTCTCCCCCCAACTGCCACCGTTCACATTTCAGAGATTTTTGCATGGTGGACCCTGCCATTGACTAAAAACCAGGCCGGCCGACACTACACGGTGAACTACAAGCAGAGTGTGAGACGGGTGACAGGCGGGTGGAGACTGGTGGCTCACATGGAGCCGTTGTAGTTGGAGACAAGGCCTGGGGACTCTCCGCGGGTGGGGTAGCGGAAGCAGGGGTTGTTGGCGTTGCAGAAAATCCCCTGGATCCAAGGCAGAATCCCGGCAGAGGGCATCGCTTTGTTGGGGAAATGGCCTGTGAGTGGACAGAGCAGGTAGTGTTTTCATCAGTAACATCGGACAATGCATGGATTTTCTATGTTTAGTATCCCCTTTTATAATAACAGTGGGTTTTATTGATGTATTTATTAATTGTGTTATAAATCATGGGCATCCCACTCATAAATACGATATAAAGGATTATGTAAAAGTGGAGAAGTGGAGCACCTTTTATATTTGCATTAATTAAACTTGCATGTTTACACAGTGATGAATACATGTAATTTTACTTTGCACAGTAGAACCTCTGACATACAAATGATTTGGGAATAAGTGTCATTGAAAAAACTCTGAAATTGGTTGGAATTGTTACTTACATTACTGTAGCCTTATTTCTTAAACAGGCTACTCTAATTTTATAGCAATAAACCTAGTTTAGTTAATTATCAACAATCGGTAAGCAGGATCTCATTAGAATATACAGGTAACTGCCAAAATAAAGGAAACACTTGAGTAAATGAGGGATACAAAGTATAGCAGGTGCTTCCACAGAGGTGTTCCTGAGTTAATTAAGCAATTAACATCCCATCATACTTAGAGTCATGTATAAAAATGCTGGGCAGGCCCAGTTGCCCATTATTTTGCCTACCATGGCTAGAAGAAGAGATCTCAGTGACATTGAAAGAGGGGTGATTGTTGGGGCACATTTGGCAGGAGCTTCAGTGACAAAGACTGCTCAACTTACTGATCTTTCATGACGAACAGTGGCTAAGGTGATGTTGGCATGGAGGTCTGAGAGAAAGACTTCATGAACTAGGGGCACATACTCCTCAGCCGTGATGTCCATGCATTGGTTCAAGATGCAAGGCAAAACAGACAAGCAACTCTGAATCAGTTAACTGAAAATATCAATCTAGGGCTTGCTTCCCATGGTGAAGGCTCTGGCAGCTCTGTTATGGTGTGGGGTGCACTTTCCTGGCATGGTTTAGGTCCACTCAAGCCCTAAGAGGCAAGGTAAATGCCAATAAATACAAATCACCTTCATCCTATTTTTAAGCATTTTTATCCTAATGGCAGCGGTCTCTTCCAGGATGACAATGCCTGCATCCACAGGGCACGAGTGGTCACTGAATGGTTTGATGAGAATGAAAACTATGTAAATCATATTCCATGGCCATGTCAGTCACCAGATCTCAATCGAATTGAACACGTAGACTCTGTTTTTATTCATACCCTTGATAAAGATGAACAGAAGAGATCATATAAAATAAACTATATAAGCAATGAGGTATATTTTATGCAAAAAAACGAACCTACAATACTAATACAATTGTTCAGTTGTTTTGTCAAAAACAAAATTCTCCAGAAAACATCTGGATCACAATTACTCAAACCCCGAACTATTCTTTTAAATGTAATCCAACAAAAAACAATCTTCATAAATATACAACTTATTTCAAGTTCATTAGAAGGTTATAGAATTATACAGTGGCCTACAAATTATACAGTTTCCCTTGGGTATAAAAAGGAGGAAACACGCATTTGAAATACTGTGGTCAGCCATCATCATGGTGAAAGGCAAATAACTCCCTGAAAGCATCAGACAAAAGGTTATTGACCTCTACAGATCAGGACATGGCTACAAAAAACTAAAAAGTTAAAAGATACCGCTTTCCACTGTTGTGTCAATTATTAGGAAGTTTAAGGCCACTGGAACAGTGGCTAACCTGCCAGGTAGAGGACGCAAGTCTGTCTTGCCCCCCATTTAGTCAAGCAGATGGTTCCACAAGCAAAAAGAAGTCCAAGGGGCACAGTTCAATACCTCCAAAACAACCTGGCATCTTGGGGTTACAAGGTGTCTAAAGCTACCATTCGACAATGCCTACAAGACAATGACCTTTATAGCTGTTGTATATAGAGTTTCAAGAAGGAAGCCTCTTTTGAAGACAATTCACTGACATCTTGAAGAGTATGAATAAAAACAGAGTCTACTGTATGTGAGTATCTGGAGCAGCACCTGAGACAACGTTTTCACCACCATCAACAAAACACCAAATGATGGGATTTCTTGTGGAAGAATGATGTTGCATCCCTCCAATAGAGTCCCAGATACTTGTAGAATCTATGCCAAGGTGCACTCAAGCTGTTCTGGTGGCTCATGGTGGCCAAACGCCCTATTAAGACACTTTATGTTGGGGTTTCCTTTATTTTGGTAGCTACCTGTATAATTATTGTTTTGGTTGTCGGCTTTTCAAACAATACCTCTCCTTTTCAGTGACCCACTATCTTCGGCCTCTTTTGTGAACCGTTTTATTTTATTGTGGCTTTTATTTATATATCTTGTCTTTTCCACATTTTTATTCTTTAAAAGGCATACAGTATCTCTCAAAAAAATCAAAAAGCAGAACTTTTTTCCTTCTGAATCAAACCTAACTGGGAGAAGACATTTGAGATGGGGGTACACAGGGAGTCATATAGCATCCCAGTATTGTGAAATGCAGTACTACTGTTTCAGATACAATTCGTTTTTATCATGCTTCAGTCAAATATGTATTTGTTTAAAAATGTCTGGTTTATTATTGACTTTACTGAAGAACTAGGCCATTTCCTTTCTGTCTATTGTTTAGACATCTTTTCAATGGTGATACATCTCTAATAATAGGGAAGCACAGCTGGCTACATCATTCTATGCACAAATTGTTAAAAGCACTCTACAGCATGCCACATGAAGGCAAGGCCAATTACAGTGATAAAGAAACTGAGCAGAATACAGGGCAAACACTTGCAGTCTGTAATATCATTTTGATAGTATTTCCAGTTTTTTATAATTGGAAAGTGTGACCTTTTCCATTTAATGCTCACCTTTTTGCATGAGTGATAATAACAAAGAGAATATACACCTTAGAAAATAAAGAGCTTGATAAGGCATAATTGCATCACTTCCGGTTTCATACCCCGTAAACCCTGAGGTTTTTATCTCTGAAGATCTACTATATAAAAGGTCCTCCACTCCTTCTGCCTTTAGCTTATGCTGACAACAAAATTGAGGAGCATGTATAATTTTTCATACGTAGAACCATATCAAAAAATGATCTGTATGCTCACATTGATGTTGGCGGTAGAGCGGGTTGGCTTTCCTCAGCCACACCAGCCCAATGAAGAGCACCACAGGCCACATCATTTCAACAAAGAACCGAATCTGCCAAGAGAAAATGAATCATCCAGCAATGCAGTGAATTCACAGAACCAGCAACTTCAACAGGAGCTCCCATTAAAGCAGGTTAGCAGCTGTAAGCATAAGTTAAAGCTCATGAAAATCTGACATTTTATGTAATTATGTTCAATCAATTCACTAAAGAGGAAATTCAATTATCAATTCAATTATTGTGCCGAACATTTTCACGTCAGGCGCCTCTCTGAGAAAAACTGTTTTAACAATCCAAATCTCTTCCGGTCAGCAACCGTGATTTGCCTTGTGCTACAGACTCATTATCTTGGGATGCCTGGGAAATGTTCTATAAATGGTTACCTTGGAAAACATTTTTCTTTGTACATCTTGCCAGAGGCAGATAAACCCCACTGTTTTGGTTTGTTACAGATACAATGTTATCTACCATGGTTTAAGACACGGACGTCAGGTTGATGGATAAATATGAACGGGAAGGAAACACCAACTTCAACCTGACAATGGTGAACCGTCAAAATTTTGCTACACAGCAAAGGAGGTTTTTGATAACTTAATTGACCTTTGTTTAAAAAAAAGCCAAATGTATAACTCATATTGTATTTCTCTAAACATTTTTATTACATTTAAAAATGAGTAAATGAGCCACCCCCTTTAAACTGCAGTGACTCAGTCAAGCTGGTAGCTTAGCAATAATGGGAACTTATAAAAATAATAATAAACAGAATATATTCATTCATGGTGAATCTTCAGAGCCAAATTTATTTTCAAGAATAGGCTCTGGATCTTGACTCACTACAAAGACCTACAATAGCAGTGAAAGACATATTTTTTCTGTGGGGGGGTGCGAGGAAGCATTACAAATTCTCAGCACTCAAAATAAACTGCTTCCAGGAGTTTACAGTGAAGCACTTTAACGTGGCAGAGGAGCATCTGAAACTCACAGTGCTGCTCTGCGGCTCTGCGCTTGTGTACAAGCACCGGCTCAACTTCAATTGGACTCCGCAGAGAAGATTGGGGAAACTAGCAATGGATGGCTGAACTTTCACAATGTGGCTTGCTCTGGGGCCACTCCACTCAGCCGCCGCTCATCTGAACTCGTTCAGCCTCACCGAGACAGAGAGAGAGAGGAATTGTGGGTAAAGACCTCCATGTCCTTTAGGTCCTCGTATATAGGATGTCCTTTGTATGCACCATGACCCTCACTCAGTCAACTCGTTACACTTGCAGCCTCTTTACCCCACTGTGATGGCAGGTGAAGGAACAGGTTTTACCTTCTGTCTCTTGCGAAGTGTCCAGTTTTTCCACAGCAAGAGCCTGATCTGCGTTCCCACTCCCATGGCTCCTCTACACCCCCCACCCCACCCCCACCCCTGCCACAGGGGTCACCAGCAGGTCACAAACCTTGAAACACACAGGCAGAGCAATTTACTTCACAGGAAAAGGACAGTCCTACTATAATCAATACTAGCATCACACTGAAGCCTCAATAGTCAAATGTGGCCCTCTACTTTAAATTAAGCTATTTTAATCAGGCAAAGAAACTGGTAATTTATGCAACTCTTATTAACACTAACACACAACTACATCAGCAGGAAAATATAACTAGAGGCTGCAGGCAACCTTGCAGGCTTCCAAACCATGTGCAACAATAAAAACTTGCCAAAACACAGTAGAAATCAAGTCTAACTTAACAAATCAAAAGGACACGCTTAAAATGTGTTTGCCAAGTTTGAATTGTATATGAGTAATGTTCAGGGAGAAACAGCTGTCTGCCACATTAGCTATTTGCAGTATGCAACATGACAGCCATGCCATACGAAATTACAATTTTGATGTGATACGTATTGTCAAGTTTACAGGTTATATGAGCGTCAGATGAGTAATGCCTATATACGTAAATAACGCGCATTCGCAAGATGGCCGCCGAGTCTTTGACCTGCCTTGTTTTTAGTGATTTATGGAAAGATTCTGAAGCTATTTTTAAGCTCTTTGCAAAGTTTGCAAAGCTTATACAACCATCAGATCAGGCAGAATGTCTAAAAATCTTTGAAAAAGCATAATGGCAAGCATTAGGGGGCGGGGCCAGCAGGGTATGTGCCACCAACTATCCCTTCGCTATTATTGTAGCTCTATATATTTCCTCAAATAACATATAGTTTCAAGTTCCTGCAAGGTGTGCTGCAGGAGGCTTAATGTACCAGCAACTTCTGGAAAATATATGTTTTAAGCTCCGGAAAACATTTGGGGTGTGGCCATAATACATAGATATACATATTATTCATTCACAAATCCAGTAGTCCATTATAAGCGCCACATGTACAAGAAGTATAAAGGACCTGCAAAGTGAACTTTTGGAAAGAGAGTATCACAAAATAATAAAGAGAAAACACTCATTAGTGGTTGGCGAACATTAGGGGACATGGCCAGTAAAGTGTACGTGATAACAATTATTCCTCCGCAATTCCAGTACCCCGCTACCTAAAGATTATGATGTAATTACAAAACTCTAGATGTTTGCTGTTGGAGGCTTGTGTTTAAAAAAACTGCCAAAAAACAGGAAAATGGGTAATGAGAGGGGGCGTGGCCACAGAGACCCAAGATAAGATCTAATACTTTTACATTTAAATGGCTCATATGTCTAGTTTAAGCATGCAATAAATCTAAACCCTATGACCCTGCTGTAGGGATCAAAGCAGGTATGCAAAACATCTCAATTGTGGGTGGTGCGTAGGTGTGATGATTATTCCATGGCAATTTAGATACTACAAGTCCTAAGGACTAATGACGACATAATTGTAAGCTTCTGCCAAGCTTGCCCCGGGAGGCTTATTTCGCCAAAAATGATGCAAAACATGCGTTGTTTCCAGTCATAGCGGACGTGGCTTTTGGGCTAACGCTTCCAAAACGTTCCATGCCCGAGAGGAAAAGGGGTGGGGGAGAGAAAATGTATTTCTGGGTCATGTCGATCAATTTGCACTGAAAGTGAGAGTGAAGCCATAAATTGATTGGCTGCACTGTGATGCCTGGGGCAAATGTGAGTAATTGAACCGATACACCACAGACACCAGCATACTTCATTTTCTGTCCGTGGTCTTCTAAATGGAGGGAAATCATCTTCCTGTATAGTTGAAAGGACCCCCTATAGTGGCATTATCTAAGCCCGTGGAACGCTAATGATTCAGCACTCGAATGAGTAATTAGGGAGTGATTTAAGAGAACAAAGATATAATAGGCAGTACTGTTCAGTTTCAAATGCTGTGCAGTCAATTCTTTTTTGTAAAATAATATTTCTGTATTCAGTAGCCCTTGTCTGGTAAATTAAGATGGAATATAAATCAACCATTAAAATATATACCCGCTTTCGTGGGTCGTGGAAGTGAGTGTTGATCACAATGCGTCAGGCAGACTGAGATAATGAACTTCAAACAGGAGCCAAAAAACAAGATCAGCAGTAGAAAAAACATCGCTGGTCCTGTTGACTAGGTAGCTAAACATTATTTTAGCCGTCGCCATCACATTCATCTACGTTACACACGAGGAATGGATTATCGACTGACGGCTGTCCACAATTCATCTAAACAATAGGACATTGTGCACTGACCTCTTAAAAGAGCTTTCATTGTTTGTCATGTCCGAAATGCAATGACCCGTATTAGTCTTCAAAATGGAACAAACATCAATAAAATTACTACATAATTTAGATATACAATTCATGAAGACATGATTGACATACATTTACATAGGCTACTGCAATCAGGATGCTATTCTGTCCTATGTCCGAACAGTTGAACAGGTGTGGGTATGGGGCCTATGTTATAACGGTTATGTGAAGTACATTTTAACCCATGGTTGTTTTGCATGTAGTGCGAAGTCACATTAATTACCAATTTGTTTGATCATTTCCGCAGAAAAATACATTCCCAATACATTTTAAATCAGTGGGATTAGCGTTGTTTACGAACTACAGGTTCTGCCCTGTGATGCTGGAAGGACTGTTAAGGTTCCTGTGAACACGGTTACACATCTTGAGTGATCCAGTGCACCGGCACTTTTCTGCCTGGTACCACCGTACGGTCCAGCCCTTTGGAATGTTAACTGGTGTAAAGCTGGTGTCTTCATTTACTAGACAAGGGCTACAGAAATGGATTCCAATCTTAATTTCAGAAGTGCAAACTGTTTGCGTGGGTTGCATAACATTTTTTAATTCATAATCTTAATTTATCTTTCAATTTTCTATGAAGGCAAAATCCTACAATGGCATGCTATGCTTGATTCCGATATTTAGAGTATACATGATTCGCAAAGCTGTTAGAACTATCTGAAGAATATGTTCCACTGTAAATCCATTGTAACTACGAACCCCCCAATTAGACGGCAGGCTGCTAAACCATTTGTTGGTTTACCTTAATGGAAATGGATAGCACAGCGACAGGAAACAAACAAAAAAAGTAAACCTGCTTACCTCAGAAGGAAAACGTAAAAGTTGCACATCATCTAGTGAATGTACGATAAACAAAAACGTCCCACTGAGTGCTACACGTCGGTGCTACTTTCTTCAGACCCAACTCGCATTTGTAATCAGATTGTTTTAATCCCCTTTCCCAATACGCACAACATGCTTGCGCCAGTCACCCATTTTGTTTCAGACCTGTAACATAAGTACTACAAAATGCCAAGGCTTATTTAGGTGAAACCTAAGTGTTTTTGTGAAGTTTTTTTTAACACATATAATTGCAATTTTTAGCAAGGGCGCCAAACCCAATCTCTGAATGTAATAATCCCGCGAATATTTTCCATGTGAAACGGATACGATGAACAATTTGCCATCTTTTGAGGGCTGAGTGATAGTTCTGTTACTGTCAGGTATAAGGGCTGTCAGGTATAAGTATGAGGCAGCATCGCCGTATACTACCCTGTCTTTTTTCTTCACTTATTAAACTATGGTAATACCTCTGCGTTGCTTTAGAGGACATTTAATTAATATGCATATTAAAGTGACCCCAAATAATTTGTATAAGAGTGCATAGGCTACTGATAACCAAATCACAACGTTATTTTAGATAGAATAAAATGTTCGCTCATTTTGGGCCGATAATTTATATATAACCGTATATGTTGCATTATAATTTCATACACTTGTCCCTTCGGGGTTTTTTCTCCAAGTATATAAATTTTTGACCTTTTGTCTTTCACCTCATGAAACTGATATAGCCTACTGTACTGGAAATGTTTCATTATAATGTATAGAAAAGATTATTATTATTAATAATAATAATAATAAAATGCCTGGAAATAGTGCAACAAAGGCAAGGTACCTTAATGACACATAATAGCCAAATGTTTCTTTGTCAAATATGACATGATGGATACTGTATTTTGCTTTCAGACTTCATTTAATAATTCAGATAATATTAGTAGGTTGTGAGAGAAAGATTAAAATAAATTGGTAACTTGTGCAATATCTACCAAAACAATATCTATAAAACATAGATGTCATCAGTAGCTATATATGTGTATGTTTATAGGCGGTGAAATTCATAAGATAAAGTTTAATAATAATTAATATTGGCATGAAACACATATCACATTGAACTAAACTGTGCAAACAAGTGTATGGGTTTATGCTAATAAATTGTCACATAACACACTGAAATATGAATATCTATGACATTTAATCATATTAAAGATTAAGTAGTTGTAACATACAGCATGAATATAATTGCTTCAAGCAATACACAACTGCAGTGACTGAACCTAACTGCCAGCAGCCAGAGGAATGAAATACCCAAACAGAAGGTCCTAACATTTTTATTTATTGTTTTTTTAAATGAAATATCTGATATTTCAGTGACTCAAAAGTTATTTTACTTAGTGGTTGTTCAATGCCATACTTATTTCTTGCTAGTACCAATAATTATTTAATCTTCTGCCATAATTCTGTGACTCAACATAGTCCTGCTGAAAGAACACCGTTAAATTGCCTGTGGTAGGTACAGCATAATTTTACAGCAACACACTTTTTATCCTTTTAGAGCAACACAAAGTAGTTGAAATTGGGAGACCAAAAGTATTAAACAAACAAGCACTGTCATTCACTTTTTCATTTTTGTGTTGTCATCTACAGTTTTAATAAGTTACAGAAATGAGGTGTATATTCTCAGGAATTGTTTGTAAGTGGGAAAAAAGTTAATACATTTAAGTCAATTCTGCAACAGATATTCCTTGAAGGTTATATTTACAAAATATAAACAGATACATACGGTTGACATCAATTATTAGACACACTTACTATAGCTTCATCTAAGCAAATGGTTATGCATTCATATACTGTACTGTATTCATTGGAAATATACTGTGACACAAGGAAGATGCATTGGATATATGAACAAATATTAAGCTGAGTAAGTGCATCGTAACAGTTATGATAAAGTGGCAATACATGCAATGCTGTAATAAATGAAAAAGGTTTTTGGCATATAAACATACAAATGCAAGAGGAAAATACTTTATAAAATGATTCTGCACTGAAAAAGTTGTAATATTACAGTTCTTCCAAGTAAAAAAAAAAGCCATTGCACAGTGTGAGAGAAACGTACGTTTCCTTTCCTATAACTGGAGCAGGAGAAAAAAGGTAATGTCAATTTGTTCATGTTTAATCACTTACAGTTTCTATAGAGATGGCAGTAATTGATCATGCAAGTTTTGATTATATGGCCTATTTTTCTTTCTGTATAGCCTAAAAAAATACCTGCAACTATTGTGTTAAATAACTAATAAATACACACATCGTCTTACACTAAGTGCACCCTGCATTAACTCAAGAGCCACTACTACTACTCCCGTCAGCACAAACTGTGGCATAAGAGATAACAATGAATATATTAATATATGTAACACTTCAATGGTACATATTCACAGTTGTTTAAAATATTTAAGTGGTTTCATTTCATATACAATATGGCACAAATTGCATGTGTATATACACACATATATATACAACAATATGTTGTATATAATTGCAACGTATAAGTTACTAATGCTCATACAAAATGCGCTTCCCTGTGTTCAAATTCCTGCAGGCGCCTTGGGCGGAGTCTCTGGTACACTGGCTTGGCTTCGCTTTGGCTGAGCTCCTCTGGGCTGGAGCTGGGAGACTGAGGCTGTGAGGGGCAGGCGGGGGACTCCACCTCCGAATCCAAGGAAACACCATCTACGGACTCCTCCGCCCCGGCCCCCACCGCCACCTCCTCCTCTGCGCCGCTGGCAGGAGCAGCGCAGGTCTTTGCTCCCGGGTCATCTGGTTGCTTTGTTCTGCTGCTCTGCGGGGGTTTGTAAAAAGTTCCGACTGGGGGCTGCAAAGTCCGAGAGGCCCGGAACACGCTGGGAGCGTGGTCCGACTCCGCAACGTTCTCGTCTCTTTTCAACGTCCTCCCCGGCCTCACTGCTATGGTGTATGGCTTGGTGGGAAATATGGCACTCGTGGCACTAGAGGTGTAAGAAGCCGGCAGGGAGGCAGACAAAGTTTCAGCATCACTAGGCCCACCATCTGAGTTGGCCATAATCATAGCTGTCCTAGGAGTGATGTCATAATGCTTATACTGCTTGTCCCAAGTTCTCCGGAGAGTCTGGGTGTCGATGTAAGTGTTCCGGTAATAGGTGCTCACTCTAGAGCTGGGTTTCTCTGGTTCGGTCACCTCCGGTATGGCAGGGCTGTGCTCGGTCTCCATGGCGGCGTTTCTGGAGTTCCTCTCGTTGACCTGCGATGGGTTGAGCAGCCGCTCCACGGGCATGCTGATTGGCCGGGACACTAGCTTGGACCGCGGGGGCCGTAGCTGGACTTTGGTGGCACTGTGATTGGGCCTGCTGAACACTAACGTGGATCGCTGCACCTCCGACAGGCCCCGAGACGGAAGCCCATTGAGCTTCTCTGAACTCGCACCCACAGCTGTGCACAGACACAAACAGGGAATAATTAGAACATGAGACACGATTGAAAGAAATATAGATATATTAACTCCGCTATTCTACTGCCCCACTTAGCACCTCCGCTATACTAACCGGGCGCAAACTCCAACCCATCTGGCATTGGTTTCACTTCTTTAACTTCGTCCAGCAAATGAGTGGAAGGAATTATAGACGAGTGTCTTTTATATACTTTAGCGGTCTGCTGTAATGAAACAGAGAGAGGAGGGGAAAAAAATCAATCTCTGCTCATATCACAAAGGGCATTTTCATAATGGTTATTAAAACCAGGGGCAAGAAAAAGCAGAAGAGGGCAGAGGAAGAAACAGAAACTTGCCTCTTTGATGTCAACCAGAGACTTTGAGTGTCGGCTGAGCTGCTGCTGCTTCTCCTGGGGGTCAGCCGTGGCTCAGGGATTTTGGCGCGCAGAGGGGAGCTCTCTCTGGCCGAGGGTGAGGCGGACAGTGGGCTCAGAGGCACGTCGAAGATCTTCTGGTAGTGGCGGATCAGCAGCTCCACGATCAGGGCCTGGTAGGGGTAGTCCACCAGCGAGGACAGGGAGACCTCAGCGTCCGTCTGCCTGGGCTTGATCAGCGTGGGCCCGAAGATGATCCCCAGGTTGCTGGCCGTCATTTTGTTCTCGTCCGCTTTCTCCATTACCCTGGAGGGGGGGGAATCAATGGGAGAATTCATGAAAAACTGCAATTTATATAGATTTACATAGCAATTTATAAAGTAGGGTGAGCATTTTTGCCACTAGTGTGCAATCTTTCCCATTCCTCTGCGTACCTGTGCAGGTGCCCAATGAGAAACTGCAGGGTTTTGTAATGTGTCAGGGGCAGCTGACGAAGCAGGTCCTTGATCTTGAAGATGACGCGGTTGAGCTCGACGCTGATCTGCGAATGCTCCTCCGCCTGGTCCACGATGATACGCTGGCACTCCTTCGCCAGGCCGATGAAGTCGTTGTAGTAACGGAACAGGATCAGGGGCTCTGGGAGCTATGCGGAGTGGAATCAATCAGTTCAATTAAGCAGCACGATTTAGCATCTCCGTCGAACAGCATTGAGAAACACACGTGGGGAAAGTGCGTGGTTGGATGTGCCAGATATTTATAGGACACATTTTTAATGGGCCTCCATTTGGTGTGCACTTGGAACATCCAACCAAAACCTTACCAGAGTTTGATTTTCAAATGCTCATCGTCTTTTTACAGAGGTGCGAATAACATATTAAGCTCAAGTTAGTAATACACGATTAAAGTAAGATTGAGGCCTGGGATCAATCAACATCTGTCCTTAAATGTGACACTATATCAGGGACCGTTGTGGAGAGGTGAAGCCTAACATTGTTATACTGATGATGGTCATTTGACCGAAACGTCTGTCTATTAAAAGACTTTAAATTAAACATCGAGCCTTCACCTCGTTTGGGATATTCCCTCTTCTACACACAGTGTGCGGGTTCCACCTTCATTCATTTACTATATCAGGGACGCCACTAAATATAATTGGCCACTAAATATAAATATAATTGGCCACTAAATTGGGAGAAAAACAGGAAAAAATCCAAAAACAAATCTAAAAAATGTTTTTACAAATGTGACACTATAAAGAAATGTTAGTGCTACTTCTTTTCAATACAAATATATATTTTTTAATTTATGTTGGTGATAGCTTAACTCTTTAAATAGAATTAACTCTTGCATTTAAGCATACATTGAATCCAGGTCTGAGAAATTCTGTTTTTTTACCTTCTTATAAAGCCAGTATCAGTGTATACCTGTCGGAGGTAAAGTTTGAGGACGTTGCTGATGTCATGAGGGTAAAGGTCAGACAATTCCACCAAGTCCTTGCCATTTTCAAAAGCTTGGCAAAGCTTCTCTACTCGAGATTTCGCTCCATTTACTCGGTAGATACCCTATATGCGGAAACAAAAAAAGGCATTTTTTATAAAACAGATTTTTGAAAAATTATATATATATATATATATATATATATATATATACATACATACATACACACATACATACAAAAGTCCATTGAAAACTAAAAATCAATGAACAGACACTGACTAAGCAAACCCATTTTTACAACATAGATGTGTTTAAAACAAGTATATTGTTTATATGAGGTTACCTTGATATTTAAGGCCCGGTTTTCAATCTCAGAGGTGCACTTTTTGATGATGAATGGAATTCCGTCTGGGTTGTTTTTGGTTGCCTGCGTGAAATCAATCCCAAAGAGATGCAGCTTTCCCTGGAGTTTCTTGTGGCCACATTGAATTGCCAGCGTTTCCAAACACTTTTTATGGCACGCCAGTGAACACTGAAATCAAAGTGGACAGACATTGTCAAATGCGTATATTCACCTGGACAGCCTCACTCTCTGTACCAGAAAGGCATGCTATCATGGTTTAATTCTAATGTTCATTCAACTCTACTTACATGACGTACATGAGACTCTACAATGTCAGCCCATCTCCACATGCAGTATGCTAACATACATCGATCAGCCACAACATTAAAACCACCTGCCTAATATTGTGTAGGTCCCCCCCGTGCCACCAAAACAGTTCTGACCCGTCGAGGCATGGACTCCACAAGACCTCTGAAGGTGTCCTGTGGTATCTGGCACCAAGACGTTAGCAGCAGATCTTAAAGTCCACCTTCTTCCATTGCTCCATGGTCCAGTTCTGACGCTCACGTGCCCATTGTAGGCGCTTTCGGCGGTGGACAGGGGTCAGCATGGGCACTCTGACCAGTCTGCGGCTAAGCAGCCCCATACGCAGCAAGCTGCGATGCACTGTGTGTTCTGACACCTTTCTATCATAGCCAGCATGAACTTTTTCAGCAATTTGTGCTACAGTAGCTCTTCTGTGGGATCGGACCAGACGGGCTAGCCTTTGCTCCCCACGCGCATCAATGAGCCTTGGGCGCCCATGACCATGTTGTCCTTCCTTGGACCACTTTTGGTAGGTATTAACCACTGCATACCAGGAACACCCCACAAGACCTGCCGTTTTGGAGATCTTCTTACCCAGTCGTCTAGCCATCACAATTTGGCCCTTGTCAAAGTCACTCAGATCCTTACGCTTGCCAATTTTTCCTGCTTCCAACACATCAACTTCAAGAACTGACTGTTCACTTGCTGCCTAATATATCCCACCCCTTGACAGGTGCCATTGTAACGAGATGATCAATGTTATTCACTTCACCTGTCAGTGGTTTTAATGTTGTGGCTGATCGGTGTACATTCAAATAGGAATGCACAAACAGCTGGATTCTAATTAGAGGTCTAATTTCATAATGTTCCAAATGTTAGTGCTACTTCTTTTCAATACAAATATATATTTTTTAATTTATGTTGGTGATAGCTTAACTCTTTAAATAGAATTAACTCTTGCATTTAAGCATACATTGAATCCAGGTCTGAGAAATTCTGTTTTTTTCCACCTTCTTATAAAGCCAGTATCAGTGTATACCTGTCGGAGGTAAAGTTTGAGGACGTTGCTGATGTCATGAGGGTAAAGGTCAGACAATTCCACCAAGTCCTTGCCATTTTCAAAAGCTTGGCAAAGCTTCTCTACTCGAGATCAATGTTATTCACTTCACCTGTCAGTGGTTTTAATGTTGTGGCTGATCGGTGTACATTCAAATAGGAATGCACAAACAGCTGGATTCTAATTAGAGGTCTAATTTCATAATGTTCCATACTGATGATCTTGCAGCATTAGCTGTTCTGGGAGTCATATGGGGTTTTGCGTGTGTTGTGGTGTCTGGACCCGGCAGTGTTAGCATAATGGTTAAGGAACTGGGCTTGTAACGCAAAGGTTGCTGGTTCATTTTACATTTACAGTTTAGGCATTTATCAGATGCTCTTATCCAGAGCGATTTACACAGTTCACAGCAGTGCCCCATCTGGGAATTGAACCTGCAACCTCTGAGTTACAAGCCCAGCTCCCTAACCATTACACTACACTGCCAGCCATTCCCAGGTGGGGCACTGCCATTGTACCCTTGAGCAAGGTACTTAACCTGAATTGCTTCAGTAAAATATCCAGCTGTATAAATGGATTGTATGTAAATAAATGTAAACTGTGTAAGTCGCTCTGGATAAGAGCATCTACTAAATGCCTAAAATGTAAATGTAAAATGTGGACCCTCTCAGAGTGATTACCTCCTCGCACTCTGCCCCGTGGAACACCACCAGGCTGTCACACTCCCGGCACTTAGAGGGGGCACGCAGCTTTCGCAGTTTGTGGGTCTGTGCAGCCTTGGACATCAGAGTGTTCCGGAAGGGTCCGGGGGAGCTGGCCGTCTCCGTCACCATCTCGCTCAGTCCTGGGATACCCCAGAGGGGAGTAGAGTTAGTACCCATGGTGCCTCATTGCCTCCGGAACATCTGACCAGCTAAGGACAAAGCTGAACCATCTTTATTCCACTGTTACTATTTTTATTCTTTAAAATTTCCCAATTACCCAAAATAATTTAAATGCATTCTGTAATATTGCTACAATACTAAACCAAAAAGAAATGTGAGCATGAATCTATATATATATACTGGACGTTCTGCACATTCGTCTGCATGTTCTGCTGGTTCCTTCTTTCAATTCTAGGCAATGCATAACCTCAGAATACATATTATTAGTGATGGGTTTGTTTAAAAAACAAAAAGAGACATCTATGGTATTTAAAAAAACATTTTCAAATGTTCTTAGAGAACTCTTAGTTATGTGTTAGGAGCTGGTGCTGGTATTAAGATCAGTTGTCCTCTCACTCACCGTTGTCTGAAGGGGAAGGTGGCTCTCTGTCATCCAGGTCATCGGCGGAGGACATGGTGCCTGTGGAAGGGGTCCTGGGAAGCCTTCTTTTAAAGTCACCTAGAGGGAGACCGCACGCTTAGCTACACTGAGGACTGAACTGCCACAGAGTCCGGTTTTAAAACTTGTCTTGCACATGGATGGGGTGGGGGGATGCACACTGAAGATGATGTTCTTTGGTAGTGACCGCCCACAGTGATTCACACCTCCATTCAACCATCAGTCCACTTGATTCTTTTTCTCCCTTCTCTAATAATGGCTGGAATGAAAAGCTCAACTCAAAGACAAATTCCTGGAATACTTTCAATACAGAAACATGGAGCAAAGACAGCAATCTCTCTATCTGTTGGACTGCGATGGTAAAATGTAAGTGATGTTACGCAAATTGAAGTCAAACAAGCGCTACGAAAGCTAACCCAAATATTTTGTTCGTGAGCACATTTCTAGCATGTTTATGCAGGCATTTAAGCCGCAGTGCACAGGGACACGCGTTGCTTCACAATCTTTTCTATGGGAGCAAACCGCTATGATGTAACCACAATCAGTATGAGAGCGTCCCTGAATTTCTTTTACAGAAGATGACTCAACAAGAGAAATGCACTCATTTGCCAGCTGTTGAAAAGGTCAAGATGGGGAGGAGCCAGGAAGCAGATGTGCTCTGAAGGGCCTGTCGACTTGCTGAAAGATGGTGCAGATGGGCCTGGAGGGGTGGGGGGTATTGGGGGGAGGAGGGGGTAAACCTGTACCTGGGCTGGCTGTGGGGGAGTCCATGGAACGGGATTCACTGCTGCCCCCTGCACTCTCCGAATCGCTGCACATCCCCCCTCCCTGGCTGCCCGTGGCCCAGGCTCGGAACGGCCCCTGGTTCCTTAGTGCTGGGAAAAACGGGGTTCACTCTGTTCAGCCTTTTCAGCTTTCCTCAAAACGTTCCCCTGATTGCTGCAGCCAGGATTCAGTGGCGCACCTGGTTTGTTTGAACTAAAATGGGCCATCTATTTCCACTTGAGCCTCACTTTGCCCCTCTGCATTTCTGTTTAAATCCATAGCTCATATTCATGAGTTCTTCCTGCTTGCTCAAACTCAATACATAAGAGTGGACATGAGGGACCTCATTAGATGATTAAATACTTGAAAGATTTTCTACTCTGGTAATATTCATGTTTAAGCTAAAGGACTGTGAAAAACTCTGGCAGAAATCACATTACACAACCTAATTGCATCCATTTCAAATGGCAGGGAACTGCTGGAAATCTATCACTGTGAAACACTGCATAATTAAGTGTAATAAAGAAATCAATTTTAGAAATGTAATATGCATATGAAAATGAGTGCTCCTTCTTGGGAGATTAGATTTTTTTGTTATAAAGATATTTTATATGAAGAAGGTTTTGTGAAGGATTTTATGAAGATTCTTGAAATTTATCAATTATCAATGTGTTCATTCCTATTTACAGACAGCTAGCACAAGAAAAATAGAAAATTACGAAGTGACCAGAAAACAACAAAAATATCAATTTTGCAGGCAAATGAAAGCTGGACTTTGAGCCAGACGAGGATATGGTGTAATCTCCAAGCATAATGACCTCACTGCACTGTGACCGGAGTTCATATGAACAGCAACTCACCCCCACCGTCATCTCACCCCGGACCATCCCCCAATTCACACCCATTACCTGGGGCCATTGTAAACCAATACGGCGCTAATGTAGCCATTTACTGATTCTATTCACAACATCCAAGCCAACAGGCCTTAAGGTTTATTGGGCCAGAAATACCAGCATGCAATAGGCGATGCATGGGTGAAGATATCATCATAGCTTATTAGTGACGAATGATTTACATTCATAAAGGAAAATGGAAAACCCATTTGTTTATTCTAAAGTTAACTGACTCATCATGTATATTAGCTGAGGTCTAATTGTAATGCAGAGTCACTTGATTAAACTAGTATATGCAAAGAATGCTACTTCTATTGTGTACTGGCCAAGTCATTGTGTTTTTAAATTGTATCTTTAATACTTAATTAGTTGATTTACTCATTAGATACATAGGTTCCTTTCTTGCTTTATATTCATTTCAAAGTAGATTAGAAAAAAACGTAGAGAGGAGGAATAATACAACATTGTCATTGCATGCATTACATAAATCACAGTGTCTAACTTTGGCTGGAAGAAATCAATGTGGCAGTAATGTAGCACTAATAAACTGTTCTGCCATTTGCTTTAAATACACTAAAAAAGGACCATGTACAAGCCTCAGTGAATGGGGCGCAGAGCAAATTTGTGATGGCTACCTTGGATGTCCGTGCTGCTGTTGGACCGCCTCTCCTCGATTTTTCCCGGCCGCCCGTGAACTGGACTCTCGACCTCGTCGGCACTGTGGAAATCGCCCGAGGTGACTGACATCTGTGACAGATTGCCATGAGAGGAGCTGCTCATTGATCGCTTTGTAAAGGGTAACCTGGAGGACGAGTAGGAAAAAATACATTCAGCAGGCGTTCGTAAAACGTATGGTCCCACAAGTACGCAGGGGTTAAATGTAGCCACATAACATGAATCTGATATCTGATGTTTTGAATTCCATTCATCAGTACTGTTTTGTACTCAAAATTCAAGGCAAATTGGTTTTCATTAGATTCATGGAAAAAAAGACAGAAAATTCACACCTCAACAATTATCTTGACCTATGAATGACTGACCAGCACACAATGTGTTGATACCTGCTATAGTACTGTAACTATGCTTGTCTAGCAATGGGTCAAACTTGTATTCTCTTAAAATCAGTCTACAGACAAATGCTCATATGCCTATGCTCGAAGAGCCAAACTCAGCATTCCCACAAGTCTGTTAACATCGATAGCCTGAGTCATTCTGTGCATTGAACCAAGGTGAAAAATATGAGCTCCTGTGATCTGGTTCTCAGTCACTGTTGGTGGTTGTAACAGAAAAGCAGTGAAAACAAAGACAGTCTCAGACTAACATTAGTCACCACAGATATTTCTTGAGAAAGGCCTCAAGTTGCACAATTGCTACTTGCTCCCACTCGTCTCTGTGCAGCAACCTTGCTCAGAAAAGGGAGTGCTGGTGTAAAGGGTGGGAGGACTTTGAAAGTAAAACACTGGCCTCTTTTACGACACTAGATTTCCCCCCCTCTATATCACTGACAATCATTTCAGACACGCGAAACAGAAGCTCAACAGCTAATTCAGAAATAAAAAATAACCTGTTTGTTCCCATGCCAACATAACATTATTACTTAGCAGCTAATATACACATTCAATGCAAATAACCTGTATTGACACGATAGAAACAAACCTCTGTCTATGTTATAAACATATATACATTATGAACTGCACCCCTATTAAACTTTATTGGGAAACGGTTGTGTCAAATCATTCCTGTGCTGATTAGTTCCTACAAAATTCCTTTCTGTACACAGAAAGAATAGGACTGTCGGAGAAGCACAATAGTGTCAACTGAAAGAGAGACAGAAGGGTATTTTAGGTGGTGTGCACCTACGGGTGAAACATTTGAAGGGATTGACTCACACAGAGTTCTGGAGGCCCTGGCCATCGAAGGAGAAGGACTCCAATCGACTCCTGTCTTTGGGCAGGCTCTTGACAAACTCTGAATATTGCTGACCCGGCTCGTACAGCTTGGCGTTTTCGCAAAGGGACTGGTAGTTGACTGGGAGGGAGACTACCTGGGCCTGCTGCATCTGGAACCAATTGACGGTCACCTGTGGAAGCACGAAGCATGGTCAGTCACTGCTGTTGCTCATGAGACTGACAGCGGACTGTCCACATGGGATGAGAAGAGAACTGAAGCAAAAGCCCCCTCCTTCAATGTCTGCTGACATGCTCTGAGTAAAAAATAGATGTGACATATACCCTCCCCTGTTTATAGACTCTTGGAAATGTTTGCTCTCCCAACCACAGCATCCATTGGCCTGATGAATGTTCACCATGCATCACAGAGGCACATAACAGGCACAAACTCACCGCTTTCAAAGTAAGGTCACACTGAAACACCAGCTCGCGAATCTGCGTCAGGATTTCACTTTTGCCATTCACTAGCTCGACCCTCTTCACGCCGATGTCGGCTACGCAGGCTTTGTAGTGGTCGTTAGCCTCTTCCGCCTAAAATGAGGGTAGACAAAATCTGTTTGTCAACCATGATATTAACGTTTATTCTTAAAACAACAACCAGCAACCGTTATTGACTATGGTTTATACACATATAAGCCAAGCCTTTAGCATCAAGCCTTTTTTTGTGCCCTACCAGTTTGCTCCATACAACCACAACACGTGCAATTCAAGACCAATGTGTACTGGTGTATTCCTGGTTTTAGTAGGTTACTTTCACACTTGGGACTATGAACCAGACCAAGGTGGGTCAGGCTGGTATTGATTTGCAATGTGAAAGTCCCTACTTCCCTATGCGGAGAAACAAAAGCCAAAGTGTGGTACCATCATCACCATTATTATCACACATCGAGTGCAGAGTGGTAGGGCCCCACCTTCTGCAGAGCTTCCTCCTCCAGTCTCCGCCTCTTCTCCAGCTGCTTGCCTCCTCCGAGCTGCTCCTCCTCCGCCCGGCTGGTGGAGAAGTGGGCCTTCTCGTACTCCTCCCGCCTTTGAGCCTGCAGGAGCCTGGCCTTCTTAAGAGCACTGTCTGCCTCTTGCTGTAGAATAGGAAATCCACACCAGCCTTTTAGAACACTGCTGATTTGCTTTTCACTTCCTACTATTCAGCCAAGCACAAACACACACACATACACAATGCTGCAAATACAATTGCCAGCACTGTCTGTCCTGCAAAGACATTGCTGTCAAAGACATAGCCATAGCGCCTTCAACACCATCAGGCCGGCACTACTGGGTGAAGCTGGCGGAGATGCAGGTGGATGCCTTCCTGGATTGTTGACTACCTGTCTGGCAGACCACAGTATGTGCGCTGCAAAACTTTCAGACAGGGTGGTCAGCAACACTGGGGCACCGCAGGGAACAGTCTTCGCTCCTTCTTCTTCACCGTCTACACCACGGACTTCACCTACCAGACTGAGTCTTGCCATCTTCAAAGTTTTCTGATGACTCAGCACAAAGATGGTGATGAAGAGTATCGGGCTGTGGTGGGTAACACATGGTGTGAGCTACCTGCAGCTCAACGTGACAAAAACAAAGGAACTGGTGGTGGACCTGAAGAGGGTCAAGTCACCGTGACCCCTGTTTCCATCCATGGGGTCAGTGTGGTCATCGTGGAGGACTACAAGTACCTTGGAGTGTACATAGATAATAAACTGGACTGGGCTAAGAACACAGAAGCTCTCTACAAGAAAGGACAAAGACTTTCTGAGGAGGCTGAGGTCCTTCAACATCTGCCGGACTATGCTGAGGATGTTTTATGAGTCGGTGGTGGCCAGTGCCTTCCTGTATGCTGTCTCGTGCTGGGGCGGCAGACTGAAGGCAGCGGATGCAAACAGACTCAATAAACTGATCCGCAAGGCCAGGGACATGAGCTGAAAGTGTCGGAAAGGAGAACAGGCTGCACTAATACCTCCCACCCACTCCATGACGTGCTGGTCGATCACAGGAGCACGTTCAGTACAAGACTGACACCCAGATGCATTAAGATCCTCACAAACCAGCCACAGACTAAAAATAGGATAGCAACATTTAACATTACACACATTTTATAACTACAATTGACACATACTGTGCATAGAATAGTACAGCCTACTTATTTTTACTTATTTTACTTATTTTACTTATTTTACTTATTTATTATTATTATTACTAGTATTATTGTTATTTGTTTTCTTATCTATTGATTCTCACGCAAACAGCCCTAAATGTTTGAATGTTTGCATGTATATACTGTGCCATGTATAATATGTGATATGTCTGAGTGCGATACCCCATTGTCACAAATTCTGATTCTGATACAGCAAATACATACACTGAAAACCATATAATGTCACTTTATACACTGATTCAAAAGACTAAACAAATTGACACACCTACACAGCCATGCATGTGCAGAAATACACGAAAACATACCATTGTACAAATCACACAGCATACCTAACCACATGCAGACTTTCCTGTTCAACTCAAATTGAGGAAGCTTTTGAGCACAAAGCTTGACACCCTCGCCACTTGACACCTTCACCCACTTGAAGTACATTGCGTCTAAAGCCTCAAGCAATTCAATCTGAAAGCACATGACCTCAGTCCTAGAATTTGAGAGCTTGGGAATTTTTTTAAACAATTAACGGTTTTAAAAAGGATTTTAACAACATCTTCCTCAAATCTAAAAATACATTTCACCCACCATTTTCTTTTGCTCCCTCTGCCACTGGTCTTTGATTTCTTTCCTACGTTTATCAAGCTCATTCTTGCGTGCTTGCAGAGGCTGGAGAACATGGACAAATGCAAGTAGCAGTAATACAATATCATATGTTAAACAATCTACGCCTGTAGCACAGACTACATATTGCAAAGTGTCAAAGGACACCAAGAAGATAATCACCAACCAACACCAACACATGATAAAAGTGCTAACAATCTCTCTATTTTATGATGGAGCAGAAATAGAAACTCTGTCTCTTACCTGAATGAATTTGTGGGACTGAAGGGCACCTGCTGTCTGAAGCAGGACATGACTGTATTCAATATCATTTTTAAATGCAGATATATATATATCCTGGAATGGCATGTACTCCTTTGTCATGAGAATAAAAGAAAAAAAAGCATTATTCATCACGTGAAAAGGTTGGAGACATTTATATTAACACATGAATTGCTTTCCTGTTATTCTATGAATATACTCCCAGTGTCTTGGTAAATTCAAGTGCTGGTCTAAATAAATAAAAAAAGGTTCCATTTGAAAATTTCCATAACTGCAACAGTCACCTAAAAACTGATCTAAAAATAATATTGGCTTCAAAGGCCTCAGTGAAATAACTTAATTTAAGTGAATATTAATGTAAAATAATTACCTGTTGGCCGGCGAGCGTCTTCGCAGATTCCGCCATCTTCGCAAAGCCTTTTGCGCATTCGATATCTGCAAACACAGCTGGCGGTTACAAAATGAACTTGGGGGCGCAACGCGAGTGTGCTATTGGTCAAATGCACCTTTAGATAAAAACACAGCTCTCCTGGATACGTCACGCATACCAAAATACATTGTCCATCCTCAGCACAGTGCTATCTTACCAGAAATATTCATTTGAATGCAGACATGAGATATGCAGAAAATCCAGGAAATCCTACCTTAATTGCAAGGCCAGGTTTCAAGAGGGGCCAACTAAGTGTTGCGTTCAGGGTCCGGTGTGACAGATGGGCCCCCGAGGCGGCGAGAGAGAGAGAGAGAAAGAGCGAGGAGCGGGAGCGCGGACACTCACCTAGGCTCAGCCTCTTCTCCACCCAGGCCAGGACATCTTTGGTGTACTTGGACCAGGCCTTGGCGTAGAGCAGTGCCGATTCCACGCCGCTGTCGCTCGTCAGCAGCGCCCCGTCCAGCTCCTCGGCGCGGGGCGTCAGCAGCGGCCCTGGGGACACGGAGAGGGTGAGGAAACGGTGCCCGTGCATGCCTCCGGCCCTCAGCGCCCCGGTGCTGTGACTCAGCTGGCTCGCCGGCGACAGTAAAGCTCCCGTGACCTTGGGCACCTTAATTCCCGCTGACGCTAAGCGCGTCCGACAGGGATTATTTTTACCCCTGTAATATGACAGCCCCCGATAGGCCCGGTACGACCGCAGTGCACTGCTGCGGCTGTGCCAATCGGCGCTTGGTAAGACACGCTCGCGGCTCCGTTCAGCATGTCCGGTGCCACGGGGGCCTCGCGGCTGCGTGACATCATGACAGCAGCGCATGTGTTTCTCATCTCCGACAGAAACTACTAAACCGCTAAAGAATGTCAGCGATTCGGAACAACCACTGTACATCCTAACTTCACAAAACAGTCAAGGGATGGGGGGGGAGAAGAAAGCATTCCAGAACTTTATCCCAGCAGATGACAGGGGGGTATTTGGCAGTTTGTGAAATGGGTGCGAGGGACCGTATCGAGGTGAAAATATCTTACCTGCCAGGTCATCTTTCTCAGGGACAGATGCTCCCGACTCCACCGAGAGGTTCTCGAAAGACTGGAAATGAAAATCGGTTTTAAGTCTGGATCCTCCATTTCCGCCAGGCAAACAAACAACAAATCCACAGCTGAGCAAATCTGGAGACGAGTTGCGTTACGCGCTTGCGCGCTCCCTCAAGGGCATGGCAGGAAACACGTTTGACTAAATAACAAACTTTCAATATTTTTGTAAAAGAAGCACGGGAATCAGCAAATTATTTCTGTGCCAAACGAAGGATTTCAATCAATGCGTCTGCGTTCTGACAATTGTTTTTGTGTTCTGACCTTTAGGGGAAAAAAACTGCATATGTACTTGGCCAATTAGACCTGGATGTGTAGAGAATGTGAATCAGAGTACAAGGAAGCTGAAGTGAGCACTTACCCGACTTCTCCGGGTCTCCGGGAGGCCCAGCGCTGATCCGCCGTCTACATCTCCCATAAGGAAGTCAGACACTCTGCAGGAGGAATTCGGAAGACAAGGCACAGGTTCACCCTACTAATATGCAGCCGAAAACACCCATTACATAATAACCTACATGACCTGTAGGAGTTTACATTTGACCTGCAGAATGAGGACATCAAAGCTTTTGCCGACCCTCCAAATCACAATCACAAACCCCAATACAATTAGCGCCTTTAGTTTCAACCAGAACCAGATGCCTCATAATAAATTACCAGTAAATGTTTATAATTGTCTGGTAGGAGGATGCTTTTTTTAACCAATACCAGCCTTGATTGTAGACGCACACACACACACAGAAAATATGATACATTCATGAATCACTTATGGAAATAATAATATGCTAAATTAATTATTTGAAGTTATCAACCGAATAGCTTAGCTACATATCAGATACTGTCAGGTTAATGTTTGTCATATTCCTTAATATGCCACAGTGTTTCCCCATTCTGTGAGCTAGGTGGTACTTACACATTGCCAAATGTAAACGCCAATGTGTCAATAGAAGCATATATCTCGCCGAAAAGGTTCTGTTTATTTTCTTCATTCACTTCCTTGAAGTTCACACCTGTTGAAAATGGAACACAGAAAATTAACGTTTGGGGGCTAAATTATTCCATCACCTTCATTTAGTGTTGGCGTTTTTTTATTAGGCAACACTCTCTCAGAAGATAATAATTTATCCCACATGTAGGCATTTACTAGACACTTATCCAGAGCAATTTACACAGCTTACATAGTTTTTTTACATACAATACATTTGGATTTACTGCTGGATTTACTGAAGAAATTCAAGTTAAGTACCATGGCCAAGAGTACAACGGCAGTGCACCACCTGGGAATCAAGCCTGCAGCCTTTGAGTTACAACTCCAATTCCCTAACCATCCCTAACCCATACTACACTAATGGAAATTCCCATGTACTCTTACAACACATATAAAAATATATATTCATTCAACACATTCAATACATCACAAGGAAAAAACCCAAGTCACAAGTTTTTTAATTGGGCTGGTAACATCTTAAATCTGCAAATCTGTGTTAATAGGGTCACTCCACAGCTCCAGATGCAATCTGGTGAAACATTGATTTCCTGCTGAGAGCCTAAACACCCTAATGGGTGAAAAAGAAAGAGGGGAAAAAAACACCAACGTAAACAAGCCATAATCAGAGTCCCCACAATAAACTTCCTCTCCGATCAAACAAGCAAGGAGGGAAAATAAACCTGCAGAATGCCACTGGACACGCACAGGCAACAGCAAAACCACTGACGCCATCCCCTTTGAACAGAACTGACATCCTCAGTCCTTCCTCTCCACTCAACAATGGCTGTTTCTAGAAATCCAAAAACTGACTTAGCAAGCGGTAGCAGAGGTAACAGAAGATAAACACTAAAATGTGTATGTAAGTAAGGGTTAAAACTTACCAATAGTCCTTTTTCCCTAGATTTTGGAACCTTTACCAAGTCAAAGCCCGCCTCTTCTTACAATATAGCATACAGAAGGTAACTTTCCCTTTTACAGTCTAAGTCAGCCCAATTTCCCACCTGTTCTACAGACGTTTGACTCTCCAGGAACAACGAAGCCTTCATAAAAGTGCTGCAAGTAATGTACATTGATAAACAGGAAATAGCAGAGTGGAGCGACACATGCGGCAGGCATGAAGCAGCCTTGACGCCCCGAGACTGGCTCGGCACCGAGCTGTAAAGCTCACCTTCTGCGGCGGGTTTCCTGTCTGCGAGTTGCTCTGCCACAGGAAATACTCCAGCGCAGCTTGCAGTCTCAGATTGAAACCAACGTTTAAACCCTGCCTCTGTGACTTATCCACGCCTTAACCTCCCCATCCAGCTTCCAAAACCCAACGCAAAACAAGCACCCTGCGGTCCCAGCCCAAACCACCACTGGATTTGTTCCCAGTACGGAGAGAGAGAGAGAGAGAGAGCGAGAGAGAGAGAGAGAGAGGGAGAGAACTCCTTCACCGTCCAACCATTTTCTAAGTTTCCTCTTCTCCTGCTTCTGAAAGCCTTCCTACAAAAATGTGTTCTGCTATGTCTTCTAGAATGTCTTTTTTTTTTTCATCAAAGAGGAGAAAATAAATACTCAATAGAGCTTCTTGTGGCTTTCGGACGGTCGCAGAAGTGCGTCTCTCAGAAAGGGGATCCCTGATAAAAAGTAAGAGGTACGACAATCCGTGCCTGGATCCAGGCTGCGCATCGTCCCGCCTCCGCCCGCCAGCAGCGGCACTGCATCTCAGCAGCCGTGACGTCGTCCCCAGGACATCCTGAGGTTCACACAAACACAATGTCTGCCCTCTCCGACTGCCTGCGCTCCAAATATGGAAACTACGTCACCCCCCCAAAAAGAGCCATTGTTTTCTCAGAGCAACACCACCATGCTTCTTTCACAGCGAGCCCACCAGGATAATGACTTAATTGTTGTTTAATTGGGAGCAAATTGGCAAAATCCCAAAACTGAGGTCACACAGGTCATGATTTGGGACTCATCCTGATCCAAGATTTTAGTCTCGTTCACATGTAGACAAATTTAATGATCATATTTATGATCTGATCCTTGATAAGGGTTAATTAGGGCTTGTGAAATGCCCCCCAAATGTCTCTACTTCCACAACTGAAGTTTGCA